>RCIC01000008.1:6560000-7102500 GCA_018883505.1 Ceratosolen fusciceps
GGGGGCTAACGAGGCTCTACGAGGAGCACGTGACTACGGCAACGACAGAAAGACAATAAAGACCGCCTCCGGTCGACAATGGGATTCGCTCCTTTTTTATTTATTCCACTTGCTTAATCGTTTCGCGAAAGTCTTGGTCCGATTCTTCTTATTTTCGCTACGTAATATTAATTAATCCAGGTAGACTTGTAGGCAACTTAAAGCAACGTAAGGTAACGTAAGGTAACGTAAGGTAACGTAAGGTAAGGTAAAGTAAGGTAAGGTAAGGTAAGGTAACGTAACGTAACGTAACGTAACGTAACGTAACGTACTCACTCTAGCTCCTCGTATCGTTATTTTTGCTGAAACGGTTAAGCCCCGAGCGATTTCTCAAGTCCCGATTGTGTAAGAAGTCAATCAAAAGCCGTATTCGTTACTATTCGCTATCATAATTATTTTGAAATACCGACACGCGTTTGCCGTATGTATTTTATCCGACTCGTTACGTTCGTTCCGACTAGAATTTCTCGCTTCTCCACTTTATCCCCGATCTCCTTTCCTTTTCTCTTTCCTCCCCCCCCCACTACAACTCGCCAAGTTCTTCTTAATTCCCATTAATTATTATTCGCTTCGCGACCCTTCGGTCGGTCCGCGATCTTTTTCCTTCAAGACAATCAATCTAACCGACAGTGCAATACGTAAAGTTAGTCGATTCGATCGCTACCCTCCAATGCGCAATGCCCCGACCAGATTTTTTTTTCTTTTATCATTTCACGCGAGAAGCTCCTACATAAGAAGCAGGTAATTGAGTAAAAAAAATATAAATAAATAAATAAATAAATAAATAACGGCGGTTAAAGATAAAATCAATTAAAATCCGACGATTGGGGGCGATTATTTAATGAACAATTAAATGTCGATTCTCTTTATAAGACCTCTCTCTCTCTCTCTCTCTCTCTCTCTCTTTCTCTTTCTCTTTCTCTCGCTCTCTCCCAGACCTACGATTATTATTTAAAAAAGAAATAATATTCCTGTAGAGATAGATATACGCGGATTTAATGTTGAAAGCGAACTAGAGATTGATAACGATTCGGGTTATTATCAACGAAATTATAGATAATGTTTATTACAGATTTTTAGTTAAGATATTTTTAATGGCACTATTAAATCTAGCGGAGGCCTAGTTCGACTCTTGCCTGAAAATTATACAGGTCACTGTATCTAATTAATTCCATGGCTGCACGCATGTGCGAATACACTACACCACACGCACAGAATCGAAAGCAGCGTCAATAGCCTCTTCTTATGCTTTTCCGTATAGACGGGCATAATTATTATTATGCCTTTACGTTGGAACGTAGAGGGGAATATAAAATATTCACGCGCCTCTTCTCGCTTCGGAGAATATCGAGCCCCTCGACTAGAAAGGCCATTTTCCTTCCTTTTTTTTTCTCTCTTCGTTTTCACCAAAACCCGAGTTCATGAGAGGGCGAGATGGAAGGGCCGCATTTGGTATAAAATAACGCTGCAGCGACGCTAATTTCAAATAGAAAAAACTGTAGAAAGAAAAAAAGAAGAAGAAGAAGAAAAAAGACGATTTATTAGCGAGTCGCGAGGGGACTTTTTCTCCCTTTCCTACAAAATGCTTCGCTCGGAATAGGCTTCAGCGATAGGAGAGCTGCGTACAGGCTACACGTGAATACATTATTTAAGAGAGCGGCTATCTTAATATAACGGTGAGCTCTCGCTTATAATAACATGCACGTGGCTCGCGTGTCTCTAGAGATCCTCCGAGCAGCGGATTGACCGCTAAACTTAGAGCGGACCCCGGCTACACTCGGGGTGTTCCCGAGAGCGGCCACGTGGACAGGGACGCAACGTGCCCGCCCATCTCGATGCTGCCACGGTAACGACGTTCTCCAGGCTCTCCAGTATGAAACCGGAAAGCCTCTTCTCCACCAAGCCGCGGTTCGTTTCACCTGGAGCAGCGCACTGCCGCGATCATCTCTCTCGATCATCGAACACACGAACGAGGAGCCCTCCTATTTCCAATCCTACCTTAGGCCGACCTTACCCGTTCGCCGCTCGCTCTACGGCAAATAAAACATAACCAACAGAGGAAAAAACCGATGATCCTCGTCGTCGTCGTCGTCGTCGTCGTCGTCGTCATCGTCATCGTTCTTCTTTTTCTTCTTATTATTATAATAAAATAATATGCAGCAGACTAGAAAGCGTGATCACGACATACTTCATCGGATTTACATTCGGCTGGATTTTTATATTAAATGGCACTCGCTTTAAGCCTTTCAATTTTATTCGATAAATTTATGCTCTTGTTAACAACGCCTCCGGTAAATAAATAAATAATGTCCGCTGGGCCAGATTCAATTTAACGTCCGAGCCTCTTCTTTATTCTCCACGTAAGTAGTAGCCGTGCACGCATACTAAAGCCTACTACATGTCTAAATTTCGAAATTTCATTACGAGTTCGTCTCCTGCGTTTAGAGCATATGGTTGACCGACCGGCCGCTATTCGGCTCCATTTTCCATCTAACGTTCGTCTCTTCAAATGCCGCTGCTAATGATGCTGGCAAATGGTGAGGGGCTGGGGGGGTGGCCAATGTACCAGTAAGAATGGCTGATCGCCAGAAGGCGAGAGAGAGAGAGAGAGAGAGAGAGAGAGAGAGAGAGAGAGAGAGACGCGACCTTGAGATCACGAGAAGCTAGCTATGGAAGCTTAGAGGTGACCGGATTGAGTCTACGGGATGCGTACGACGTGTCTCTTGACGTTAAAGGGACGATCTACCGGCGGACCAACTCTTGGTCGGGATCGAAGCCTCGAGAGGTCCGCGAGTAAGGGTACGCGAGCGGTGAGCGGCGAACGCGAGCGGCAAACGTGAGAACCGAATGCTAACGGATGCGTTTAAGCGACTTGGCCTTTAAATAAGTTACATCATTATGAAAACGCGCGCGCGCGCACGCGAGAGAGAGAGAGAGAGAGAGACAACGAAGAGGGAAATAATAAGAATGCAAAGATTGATAATCCGAGCCTCGAGTTTTTATATTAATTTTATTTCTTAACCGCTCAACTCCGACTGTCTATTCCCTCGTTTTACTTTCCTTTTCCGTTTCCTTGCAAAATATTGCAAAACTTACCAAACTACGTCGCCCTCCCGCCCCCGCCCAACCGCCGCCGCTACCCGACCCTGCCAAGCCGAGCCGAGCCGAGCCGATCCGCGACGCCGCGGCCGTCCTCTAAGCGCAGACTCTATTTATACACGGGGATAGGTCGTACGATGCTTTTCTCCGTTATCCAATAAGCGAATATTGTATATTATTGTACGTAACGTCTCTTCGTCCCGTGCGCTCGCGTACGCCGTAATATCGTACGCATAGATACGAAGATCCGAGCGCGTACCTGTGTGGCCCCGCTGCCCACTCCCCACTCCCCACTCCCCCATCAACCCATCACGCCCCTACAATGTCGATCAATATTGTAATCTTAAAGAGTATCATTAATTATCCAACGTCTCTTAGTCTTCCGTCGTTTTTTAATCTCATTCCGAGTAAACGAGTGAAAGAGAGCGGGAGGCGGGGGAGATGATCTTTTATAACGGACGATAAGGAAAATTCGACCAAAGAAGAGACATTATTTATCATATCTTCTCATGGCAGATAATTAAGTCGGTATTATTGCGAGCTTTTTCTCATAATCGCGGTCGAGAGGTAAAACCAGTCGCGGACAATTATAATTATCTCTGCGAGCTAAAAATGAAGCCGCTGCGGCCTTTTAACGGAGCCGAGAACGCTTTGCTGCTGGAGGAGGCTGACGAAGCTAACTCGTAACCGCCGGAGATGACATGTCGCGAGACTCTAGATTCGAGGCTGCCGTCGACGCCCCTGCCGCCGCTGCTTCTGCTGCTCTTGAAACGTCCAGACGCGTTAATAGGGGCGACAAAAAACTATGCAAATATAATAAACCGAGTGATGGAGTCATCGAGAGATGGCCGGCCTAAGCGAGAGAGGGGGGGGCAACGAGAGTGCGTGGAAGAGGAGGGACCGGCGGGGGGGGGCGACAACGAGGACGACGATAAGGAGGAGACGGATAATGATAATGAGGTGACGGTAACAACGACAGCGACGAAGACGGCAACGGCAACGGATGCGCATTATACCAAAGTCTCTGGTGGTAGTGGTAGTGCATCGAACTATTAGAAAATGAGGATGAAAAATAAAAGAGGAACGCGAGGTCGACGGCGGAGTGCACCGATTGCGCGGGGAAGCAGGCCGAGCTCTTCCAGCGGCGGCTCCTCTTCGTCGGTCCGCCCGGTTGCGCGCGCCGACGGTCGCGCACACCAGCGCTACGCCTACGCGGAACCCTGGCTTCCCCCTTGCCCCGCCTCCGCCACACTCGATCGTTCCCCACATGACGGCGACTCCCTCCCACCATCGGGGCGAGTGACGGAGCCGCCGCCGCCGCCGCCGCCGCCGTCGCCGTCGCTTCCTCCACCCGCCCCGTAGTTCAGCCATTGCCTGTGTGTACGTGTAATGGCCGAGACCGACTCCGGCTGTGGCGCACACATGCCCGCGGCCACGCTGAAATACGCGTGTCGAACGCCGCGCTCCCGCACTCCCGTACGCGGAGCGGACAGCGGGCGCTCGAGTGGACCTAGACATCGCCCCGGCAGAGGCTTACGCTTACTACGCGCGACTTCTCGAGACGACTTCTCGGAAGGAATCGGCCGCGCGGACTCCTTCTTCCTCTTCCTCCTGATCCTCGGCATCTTTTCGTTTGACCGTCGTACAACGACGACGACGACGACGACAACGACGACGACGACGACGAGTCAGTCAGCCAGCCAGCCAGCCTCCCTTCTTCTCGCCCTTTTCGCTACGACCTCACGTACACGGGCGCTCGCACAACGAGGCACGCGCGCTCACTCTCAGTCACAAAGAGAAAGAGAAAGAGAGAGAGACAGATTCGTCGCCCCCTTGCCCCCCCCGTCAAACTTCTATCTCTCTTCCACCACGTTCCCTCCTCCGTCCCGGTCCGCCCCGTCGCGCACCGTCATCCTGCCCCGACCGAACTAACTAACGCTCTCGCTCGGCAGCGAGTCCGTCTCTGTCCTTCTTCCGCGCGGCCCGTGAGTGTTTTCGAGAGCCGAGTGTGAGCGAGCATCATCGTGCGCGCCTCGCCGCGAGGGGTTGAACTCACGCTAACGGGAGAGTCTAACTTGCGCGCGTGCAGGCCGCCTTCCGCTTTTTACATCGGCCCTCGCGTCGTTAAGTGAAGTCTCCACGGGGAAAAAAAGAGTCGCGACTTGCCCCACTCGGCTGTGATCTGTTGTGACAACGAGGGCTACGTCCACGAAGACGACGACGATCGTGGCGACCGCAGTGGTGGCGAATACGAAGAAGACGACGACGACGACGACGACGACGACGACGACGACGACGACGAGGAGGAGGAGGAGGACGACGAGGACAAGGGAGGCGCTAAGATGCCCAGCAAGAAGAAAAAATACAACGCTCGTTTTCCACCTGTGAGTGTGATTATTTGACCGTCCGTGTGTATTGTTGTCGGGATTAGCACTGGGGCCAGCCAGTGACAGTCGCCCCCAGCAAGACTTTCTACACCTGAGACACTCTCCTCCTCCCGTCCCACTAAATTCATTTACCAAACTGCATTATTATTCCTTCACCTCTTCCTTTAGTGCCTCTCTTCCACGTTTTTCTTTCCCTTCCACCCCCTCCTCGTACACCAACAACCTCCCTTGTCACCCCATCCCCCACCACCACCACCACCACCACTACCACTACCACTACCACTACCTCCACCTCCACCTACTCCATTTCCGATACCACCTCCACGTACTCCACTACATACACCCACCAATTCCCTCCTCCACCTCCTTCTCACCACCTCTCATCTCATCTCATCTTTGCCACATTACCACACATGCAAGCTTGCCGCGTCATGTACGCGCACCTGCACCGCCCCTCTTTTTTTTCCTATTTGAGAATTTGTTAACCTTACGTTTTTCCTTCCGTTATTTTATTACTTTTACTTTTGCAGGGACGTATAAAAAAAATTATGCAAACTGACGAGGAGGTCGGGAAAGTCGCTCAAGCGGTGCCAATTATAATTTATATCCTTTTTATACTCTTGACACTTGGATTACCACCATTGATACCTTCTTCTTTCTTCTTCTTTCCTTTCGCTTCTTTAACGAGACCAATCGTTAAACGATGAGGTAATCATGCACTAAAATTTTTAGAGTAATCATTCTCAAGCCACACTCGACTGACCAATAGTTTAAGAAAAATTCATCCCAAATCCACACTTTTTACCATCTTAGGACATTAATTATATTTTAATGCTCCGATTACTTTTAAATCCATAAAGCTGTATCGGTGACATCTGTTCAACTGTGTTTGATTCTGCTCTCAACGTTTGCTGAGATTCTTTTACCATTACTCATTCTGTATGCTAAATACTTTCAGTGCAACTCATTCTAAGCTTATTTTACATACATGCGCGCACGCACACATGCACACACATTTATGTTTGAATTTTAATCTATTTCTCTTCTTGTACTATACTACTACATTGTGCCGGTTCTTGATTCTCTAATGATATATTATGTAGCATGCAGTTGTAAATATATTAAAACAATGTTCCTTGACCACTTATATACCTAGAACATTAGAGCTGTTTGTCCATTCGTTACTTACCAAAACTATGCAAATCACAAGTGCAAAACAGGCAAAGACATTGAGCCCTTCTCACATGTGAGTATTTCACTTGACTTGTAATTCCAACAGCAGTTGGAAGTCAATGCCATTATAATTTTTCAATTTATATTTTAGGAAACAATGTATCCTCTCAGAAAGTCGTTTTGATTTTTTGAAAGATCTTGTTAAAAATCTACCAGATGTTTCTGGACCAGATGACGAAGTTATCCACACTCCACCTACAACTCCAGCGACGCAGGCCGTTCCAGTCAATACCACAGTACCCACACTAGCTCCTGTAACATCCAACCCTGGAACATTGAAGTGAGTATCTCTTGGGTAATACTATTTAAAAGTACCATTTGGGAAAAAAGAATATTCTCTATGAAACAAGCATATTTTCTTCTAATTTATTAATTCGAAAATAATATGTTGTAATTTTCATTTATTTCCAGTGCATCTAAAGATGGTTCTTCATGCACACAGGTTCCTCCTCGAAGGCAGTCTGCTGACAAAGGAGATAAAAGTAAAGTAGCTAAGACAGTTGAGGGCAATGAAGCAGTATTTACATACAATGTCCCAAAGTTTAAAATGTCTGTGCCCACGTCGTTTAATGCTAGCCAACCAAATTTTTATACAGAATTGAACAGTAATCCAAGTGATAACCTAGCAAAAAGTAATTCAGTCAGTCAACCAGTGTCAAATTTCTCTTGTACTGCTAACATCGATGAAGATTATGATACGTAGCAAAACAGTCAATAATTAATAATACTGTATGAATATATTGTATAAAGCATTTGTAATACGACTTATATTGACTAGCCTGAACTCTAGACCCATCATTGGTCACTCAATAATTATACGGAGTTTAGATATGGGTATATAAATTGATCTTCACTGTGAAGCACAATGAATTAAGCTTTCTAATGATTCACTAAACTAAAGTCGAAATTCATATATTTTATTAGGTCGCATTACGTTAATGTAATGCGAATGTCAGAATAATACTAATAATATAAATTTTTTTCGACTAATTTTGATTGATTAAGTATTTAAAAGGAATTAAGTCTGTAATATGCAATAAGACTGCTATATTTTATTTTTTTAAATCCCTAAATTATTGAATAATACACATTTATTTGAGTAAATAGGATTGCATATTTATTTTTTTTTTTTTTTTTTTTTTAGATTAAGATAAGATAGTCGATTCATTATGCTTCTTGTTTAATTTTTTTGTTTTTGTTTTTTTCTACTTATAAGTAATTTTCAAGATTTTGGATAATATTTATTTTTGTATCGAAAGTTGTGTTTCGCATTGAATGCTCATAACAATACCTTATATAGATTATACAAACTCCATGAATAGTTACAAATTACCGTATTATAGCAATTTATAAGCAATGAACCGTCTTTAAGTGAAATTACTTAAACAAACGTATGTACAAATTCGAAGAGTGTTGCTCCTGGAACGACTATTGTCCCCGATGTACGCAAGGAATTTCCACGTAATTCTATTTGAATAGCTTGTTAACCAGAAATAAAAAGAAGAGTTTTTTTTTAGGAGATGTTGCATTAGATTATTAATTATTTGTAAGCACATACACACTGCACCTAAAAATCCTCTTAAAATGGTCGTCTTTCTTGAAGGGAGCGACGCCCTATCGGCTAAGCATGCCGGCACTAATACTTTAGAATACAATGTAGAGTAAATAATTAGAATGCACGTAGTAGTTATATTGTCTTTACCGAGTCAATATTATTATTCACTGACCATTGTCATCGCGTGAAATCAAAAATAACATGCCTCGACGCGCCAATAGTCTTATTTATATTAACTATCGCCGAGCATAAAACCTGTAAATCGTATAATAAAACTTATATTATGTACAAAACTTATAATCAAGAAAAAAAGAAAGAAAAAAAGACGCCTGCGCATAGATTTTCTCGAACTTGAACGACAAATTCACGAACGTGAAATTATTCGAATTATCCAGGAAATTTCCATTCGGTTAAAGTATAAAATGCGGATAAAAGTTTGAAGGAAATTTTGATGATGCGTTTTCTTCTTCGACATTCATTCATAGTGGATCGTAGAAATGTATATATTAAGCATTATTCGAGCAAATCTAATCAAACACTACTAGTTTTTTTTTTTAATAAATTTTTTTACGGTGAAATGGCAAACTATTTCAATAAATTTAGGTACATAACGTTGTTATTTTAATAAAGATTCGTTTGGTTATCGATGTTGTTTTGAAATCATCGTGGAAAAGAAAAACCTCATCAGTCTTTCCAAAGGGAAAATGAAATTGAAGGGATGCAAGTAGTACACCAACGATTTATTGACATTATCGTTATTATTACTATTACTATTATTATTACTACTATCTATTATTATTATTATTATTATTATTAATAAAAAAAATCTCAATATAAATTTCTTTTATCTAAGGATATTTACATTATAAATAAATGATAATATACAATTTTAGAACAATTTCCATCGCAAACAATTTACTATATTTATACGAATTTCATTAAATTATGTATAGCATGAAACGGTTTATATCTGCAGGTGGTCAAGGTAAATCCTTTATCAAAAAATATACTATTATTGTCCTAATTGTCGTTTTCTTATTGATGTTATTATTACTATTACTATTACTATTATTATTATTAATCTTATTACAACAATTAATTTACGGTAAGTCACTTAGGGCCTAAACGTTTAAGCTTTGCACAAAACAAAATATATAAATAATAATAATGTACAAGATGTTTTTTAGTGAATAAAACCGAAATTTTTTTGGCTATGAAACATTTCGTTCCTTGTACGCCTTTTTCATTAACATTTACATTTAAGGCATATAAAAGCTTTATACAGTTTCACAAATAATAGAACATCTTAGACAAGCTCAATGATAAATTCATTAATCGTTTGCGCATAAGATTTAATTTCGAAAACTTTCCCTTTTTCGTGTCATGTGATGGAAAAAAGGTATTTAACTACTTTTTTTCTCTACTCAGGCATTGAGGGAAACGTTAAAACATCCGGAAATAACTAATTTCCTGTTAAAATAATCGTTGAGCTGCACGATGACATTCATTCGTACCGATCCGCCCGCGATCATTTCTACGCTAAGCGCTTTCTTTTTTAAATCGGATTTTCGCATTTACAATACACTGCAACTGATTACACACGCATAAAGTGCCTAAGTCTCACTGGAGTCGAGTTTTCCATCATCATCACTGCACTCCCCCTACCCCATACCCCCTCCCCATTCTTCAATATTGCATGAAACGCAGATCCATCGAATCCAGTAGCGACGAAAACAAAATGCTCAGGCGTAGATATACAGTATTAATATAATTTAAGGATATAAATATTAATCTAAAATTTAATTTTTATGCTGCTTTGGCAGAGATATACATGTTTCATAGCACCACTGTAATATTATATTTATATCAATTCTTACTCTTAATGATTTGTCAGAATGTTTTTTTTTTTTGTACTACTCAATTATTATGCAAATAACTTGCATGGTTGCGAATTTATAAGTCTAGTCTTATGACCCAATTCGGTCCGGTGACCCGCAAAACTACACACATATTTATATATATATATATACATACATACATACATACATACATACATACATACACACATATACACATATAGATATATATGTATCGAAAACTGTAAGGATAATAAATAAATGGAATTTCTAGTAAAATTTGTCGAGGTCGTTTCTTCATTTCACAAAAAAAGCAGCAGCAGTGCAGAGCTTCCTATTGGGGGGTTATCGGGATGGGGGAGCTGGGGTGGAAATGGAAGTAGGCGTGGGTGGAGAAAGAGAGGGAGGAGGTAATTTTCGTTACTCGTTATTGGTCGCCTTTATGAATAATAAAATACGCGTTTATTAATGCCTGGCTACGCTATCCCTTCCTAAATAGACTTTCTGTCCGTCCGTCCGTTCGTTTGTTTATTTGCTTTAGAGGATTAAAAAGAGAGCATAATACAATTAATTTTATAAAAAATGTATACCCTCAGACATTAACGCATAAAAGACACATTGAATAACACCTCGTTCGTAACATTTTCTTTTATCTATGACCGTAATTTTTTATTATTTAATAGTTTTATAAAATAAATATTATAAAGATAAGAGAAAGGAATGAAGCGTTCGTTAATACTTCAGACGGAACGATAATATTTGTGTGGCGTAAATAAGCCAAATTTAGTTGAGAATCGAGGAGAATGGGGCCGGGAACGCGTGGATTGAGTATGGGGGAATGGGGGGGGGGAGTAAGGTGGACGCCGGGAACTCCGATATTACGAGGTGTCGATCGATGTACCAGGGTCAATTAATTATCTACGTTGCCTTCGTAAAGGGAGTCGCACTTTTCTAACAGTCGAAGAACAGGATTGATATTGTATGGAAATAAATCCTTGGAGACCAGTCTATCAATCGCTTGTTTCAAGTTCGCCAGGACGGCCATGGTATCGTCGAGGTCCCGGCCGCAGCATGATACGAATTCCGACCAGAAACGCTTAATGTACTTTAGAAACCTGTACAAATACAATAGGAAGCAGGTTTCGTTACTAACGAGGAAGTCCAATAGTACGTCGTGGTCGTGTGAGACCGCCCTGATGAACTGTACAAAGGTCAGGGTGGGGCTTAGCATGTTCCCTAAGTCATTCTGCGGTGGTCCACGATAAAACAAGCCATTCGCAACGTCGAGGCAGCAGACCATCCCCTCTATGAGGAAGTCGTCCTGGTCGTGAAACATTTGAACGACCCACTGGGAGAGGGGCATTTCCGGATGGAAAGGCATCAGCAGCTTCACGCACTGGTCCAGCTGCCTCAGGACTTCTCTGATGCTTCGCTCGATAACTGCCATGTCCGCGTCAAGATCTTCGGCTTCCGAGG
Source organism: Ceratosolen fusciceps (assembly GCA_018883505.1). Taxonomy (NCBI): domain Eukaryota; kingdom Metazoa; phylum Arthropoda; class Insecta; order Hymenoptera; family Agaonidae; genus Ceratosolen; species Ceratosolen fusciceps. Next base: position 6,571,646 of record RCIC01000008.1, read on the forward strand.
CGAGGGATGAGTCGCTCGAGTCACTGCGAGTCTCTTTGACCGTAACCGCGACACTTTTTAGTACCAGCAGCACGATTTTTTGCAAGAGGGGTTGATCCCCGTCACCTGAACCACCGCCGAACCTTCCTGACCCGTGACGGTACGGTAAGGAATCCAATAGTCTCCAGTCTTTCACTGCCCTCACGATCAAGTGAGCCAATGAGCACGGCTCGTCCGGCAGCACGTCCTGCAAAGCCAACGTGCTCCCGTAACAGAGCACCTCGTTAAGCAATCCGAGAAGGTGTCGCCATATAACACCAGGAACATTGGCATTTAAAAGTACAACTAAATTATCTAATTGCGAATAAAATAACTTGGTATCTATTACAGACAAATTGGCTTTAACTGATATTATAGATTCCCACAGATCAAGGAATGTTATTACGGCAGATTCGTGCTGCGGAGTATAAGAGCCAAGGATAGCGTCGAACTTGGAAACCAAAATTGTCCACTTTGATTCCAAGGCCTTGACGCACATTGCTTTCACTGGAGTACTATCTAAGCTCTCCGGATCAGATATGGTTATGACATTGCATCCAGATGGTGGATTAGATGTTTCGGAATCCTCCAGTGGATGAATACCGCAGTCTTTATGTTCCACTACCCTTTTTACAACATCCAATGTGAACAACATTTGGGTAGGGGAGTGGGTGTTTACCAGGGACTGCGTGAGCCTCTCAAGCCAGGAGGACTCGACATTTTCCTTAGTAATGATGAAGAAGGAAGCTAGTGCTCTACTTGCCGCAAAAGATATGAACTTATTGTTTGTGCATGACAGATCAATGATTTGATCAACAATACCATGCTCGTTTCTGGCCAGTGCTTTGCATACGTCAGCGATGCGACTACACATCATTCCCCTAGTATTCTGTTTTATAGCGACATCGAATAGAAGCTGCAGGGCACTTAGGAACTCAAGGCATTTATCGGTCTCCCACTCTGAAAGGATCGTAGACCTGAGTTCTCTGTTATTGGTGGAGCCACTAGTATTGGTAAATGGTTTTCTTAAGCTACTTTCAGATATGCTGCATAAGCATTGACCAAGAAGGCTGGTTTGCAGTCGCCCAATTTCTGAGGCCTCTCCACTTTCATCATTATCACTCTCTATCCTCTGCTTCTTTTTCGCAGGTTCCTCCATTTTTGGGTTCGGAGGACAGCTGCTGGATCTTTGAAGTACCATGAGCAGAAGAAACTTTTGTTTAACTTTTATGTCAATAAAATCAAGTTATCCTTGGTTCAAGCATCTTGTTTTGACAAAAATGAACAAATACATTGGACAATAATAAAACTGACATAGGCACAGATCTGCAAAGATTAAAAAACTTTTATATAAATTCATATATACAAATTAATAATTGTGGGATATTATTGGTTTGCAAACTAAAAGTGCTGCATGAGGGGAATAAGTATAAAAGTGAAATTAATTATAAGGAATAATAACGAGAACTGAATATAAATAAATGAAAAGGCTATTGCAAAATGCAACGTCTTGCTAGGAAAGTGAAAATTAAAATTTCATAAAAGACAATACTGAGTGCGACGCAAGACAATTAATTACTAAGTAATATTAACGTTATAAATATATTCTGTCCAGCACTGAAGAATACAAGAATGAAATGTATAAAGGCCCTTTATGAATCATGAGCAGCAAGTTTAGAATCAAAATGGAGTTTTTTTTGAGAAACTCCATGTTTCGGCTACTGTACTTACACACAGTATCAGCTTAGAGACAAACCAGTCCCAATGTACCACCGAGGAGGAGCGACTTTCATGTCAAAAGGATGAATTAGGCCAGGAAGTCCTTTCCCTGTCGTTAGATAGGCCGAGGGCTACGGTGGTTAATCGTGGGCTGAGCCACGGGTAGGGGAGCTAGGCCGTCGGGTGACCGCATTCGCGGGAGCTGCCGTTACGCTCGGCGTAACGAGCATTTGTTGATAAAGGTTTGGGTTAACGGCCTCGTTGCATCCTAGAGCACCTCGCATCAAGGTCTCATCACCGTTCTCCTGTAAGGAAATGAACTCGGAAGCGCGTCTCTCGCGCTAACACATTCGCGCACTCTCAAACTGTCCTTCTCTCTCTCTCTCTCTCGTCCAGTTGGGTCGTTACAGGCAACAGCGACTCGGACGTTCTGGCCTCGAGGCGATGAACTGCTCCAGGCGCAGCGTCTTCGTCCGTGTCAGTGACCAAGGGGAGCGTGAGCCCCTTCCGCGGGCAGGTTATTGTCTAGGTCGTAAGAGTCGCCAGAGTGACGGCTAGGAGCGACGGCATCGGCGCAATCGGGGAGATGAGCAGAAGCATCAGCAGCCCCTGGAGCGGCAGCCAGAACGCCGACGGTGACGACAGCCGGAGCAACTGCGGGCTAAGGATCAGCAGTATCGGCGGCAGCGAGTGCGAGGGCACGAGGACGAGCAAGAGCAGCAGCAACACTCGGTCTGCCGTGCAGTAGAGAACGGGAAAAGCTTGGTGCTCTGTTGCCAGATCGCGCACGCGCCACCGTGCACTCGCGTAAAAATGCACTCGGTCGGGAATTCCTGGCCGGAGACCCGGGATTTTTATCGGACGAGGAGCCTCCTCCACGGGGAGGGGCCTTCCGCGCGCCCGGGACCCATAAAAGCGGGCATTTTCCACGTCACGAGAATTTTTCACGGGGAGCATCATGCGGAGCCGCGTAACACGGTAGCTATCCCTCGCACATTCCACGACGCACTAAACACCGTTTTTTCGAGCCATTTAATTAACTGCTTCGGGGATCTGCGCACCGGTCCTCTAATATTAAGGGACAATTACTCGCAATGGGAAACGCATTAATAATCCCAGGATTCGCGGTCAGGCTTCTGAAATTCGCGGATAATGCGTGGCAACCGCGCCGCACTGGTTGCGCCATCTCGCGGCCTCATCACGAGTGGCGCGCAACAATTGGAATCAACATCAGCAGTAGGAGCAGGAGCAGGGGCAGGAACAGGAACAGGAACAGCATCATCCTGTCGTTAAAATCATTCCATTCCTCCTTTATCTTAGACTCGATTCATCCGCATCCCGGCATCCCTCCTCTTTCGACCTTATTTATGTCCTCCCTCCACTCCACATTGCGGCCACTTTATCATTTTCATCCGTTGCGTGCATCCGCACACATTAAGGAACGACCGCACACGCGCATTACCTTGTGCACGTGCATAATTACTGCAGTACGTGCTTTCGTGCACATGTAATAACGGATTCCTTCCTTATGGCTTTTCGTTCAAAGCACCTGTATCAATAACAATTGACTTGGGACAACGAGTTTGTTTAACAACGTCTCAATATTGCATGACCTTAGTTTCAAACCATAACTGTAATCTGCAGTATTACAAAAGCATTTTACGTAAAATAAGTACGTAAATAATTAACCAAGTGTTTTCGACTATTTCGACTCTTTGATAAATTAAAAATAGACCGTAAACACCTTTATTTTAAAATATCGAGTGTCGGCAGAATTGAAAAGAGAGAGAGAGAGAGAGAGAATAACGAATAAATGTTCTTTTAACATTTATATTTATAGGGAGTAGTGTATATATAAGAAAAACTGTTTTCTAACTTAATAACTTTATAAGAGTTTCTATTATGCGATTCATGCGTCTCGAGACTGAAAAATACTAAGTGGCCGTAATTATTTGTATAATATATGCATTAAAATATTAGAAGAAGTTTATGAGAAATGAAGGGGTAAAATATGTTTGTAAATAATGGCTATTTTTCATTTGGTCCATGTATCTTGATTGCAATAAAAGTTGCAGATGTATCTTAACGTTGGCTTCTCGGAGTCTACAAAATGTTAAAATAACACCTCCAAATGTTGTCAAAATAAAATAGAAAGAGATTTTAACGTTTGTTGTTCAATGCATAACCGATGGAGTTTATTTACAACGAATATACGTCTCGCAATCTTCATTAGTCTTCAACGAGTATTCAACATAATTCCTAAAGAATTTCGAATTTAGTTATATTTAGAAAAATCAAGTTTCCGTAACACGCGAAAACGTACTTTAGAATTAGAAAATTCCATTGCCCCAATCGATTATTAGAGAAGGACGTTCTTTTGAATAGTTTGCCATTCGTTTTTTAATAGTAAAGAAAACCATGCCTAACTTGCTTTCGTATATTTTTCGGCTTTTTTGTCGAAGCATTCAATACATCAAACATAATTTTATTAACCTTAGAAAACTATTTTATCGTAAAAATGAAAGACATTCGCGAGCGAGCTCGTTTAAATTTGTTTATACTATTGATTATCTAGCCATGATTGCAAGAGTATATCTTTGATATATAATTTTTGCTATTATTAAACATCGTTTTCTTAAAAATAATCTATAGTGACAGATGGGTCAATATTGAAAAAATATTGAAAAATATTTAGTTTAACAAGCGGCCTCGCTTGTTATTGAAAATACTTGAAGAATAATTAACTTATTTGTGAACATTTTTTAACGTAAGATGGGAAATTTATGAAGAATAAAGGAAATGATTTTATTCGCATGGCTTCGGCAAGCGCCCGCCGAGAGAGAATATATATTAATTTCCAAAGCCGAACACATGAAGTGAAAATAAATGTATTTTTCTTGGCATTTATGAAACACAGTAAAGCTTCGAAAACAGGAATTGTCCAATACGATTGTGGTGGGGAAACGAGGGGGGGGGTCACTTTCTCCTTTTCTATTGTACGAATCGTTAGATTTAAGAATGTGATTCGGGTAGATGATCGATGTCTTGAATAAGATTTACATATTACAGATTGGCGACTATGCCAGCGTGAAAACATAAAGCTTAGACGTTATATTTAGCATAATGTACATTGGAGCCTGTCAAAGAAGCCATATAATATGAAAATACATTTATGATCAGTGAGGATGGCGAGAGAGAGAGAGAGAGAGAGAGAGAGAGAGAGAGAGAGAGAGAGAGAGAGACGGAGAGGGGGGAGAGAATAGGGAGAAAATTTTTTAAGATTTAAAGTGCGGTAATGGCGCTTAACGCACGCGAGCAATTATTTCTCTACGTTATGCAATATTCCGCTAGAGGCGTATTGTCTAGTAATTTATACGTTGCACAATTAACTAAATATAAATATATATATATATATATATATAAACAAAAAAACAAAACAAGAGCGTTGTTGTAAAAACTATAATTAGAGCTTCGTAGAGTTGGCTTTTATAAAAATTTGATATATAAAGTCGGTTAAGTTCCTCGCTCGATTCCATAATCGTCATTATCGCATGAGCTTGGAGTCGTATGGAACGATCGAGCAAAACGAAGAGCGAAAGCAGCTGCGGTCGCACGCCGACATTGGTCGGGCATTGTGATGTTACGTGAGCCATTGCGAGACACAATAGAGTCGAGCGAACGGTCGTTCGTAGTGCCCGAGACGACAAGGGATTAGGCATTAGAAAGGCCAAGCAGGCAGCGCATAAGAAAATCCGAGAGAAAGTATCGATGTGTATGTATAGGGTCGCTCGGGACCATAGCAGGAGGCTGTAATTATAATAGCGAGTCGCATCGGTAGGCGGCCGGTCGTGGGACTCGTAATAATCCCAATAACCTCGATCTACCTCCCCCAACGGTCTTCCCGATCACCCTCCCCAATCTACAGGAAAAGAAGATGGAAAGAAATGATGCTAGAGAACCTACCTCGTATTCTCTTCTTTTTTTTTAAAAAAGCAGCAGAGGCAGGCGCATGACGTCAGGAGGAAGCTCTCGCGGTAGTCGATGCTTCCCCGTCGCGCGATGTTTAGCCGACTCTGTGCAGGGTGTAGGGTGGGAGGGAGTGTCGGAAGCGCGAGCCACGCGTTCGTGGGACGGACGAGTCGACTCCTCTCTAAAGCTATTGTCGATCGGTTATAAATAGCTTTATGTAATGCCTGCGCTGCTTCGGCCCGTAAATTTTTACTCTTTCCCTCCACTGCCGACTCTCGTTCCTTCCTCACGCTTTCTTCTTCATCTTATTTTCTCTTCTTTTTTCCTTCCTCGGCGCGCTTTTCATAGCGACTACGGACCCTATGTATTACATATGCGGCGCGCGGGCAGCGCTAGCACACACACGCAGACACACGGTGGTCGTCGAGAGGAGCGCACGCATGAAATTTATGGGCCTCGCGAGGGTGAAATTGCTAATGGAAATAATGAGGAAGCCATAAGGGCTTTACGAGGATTGATATTGCTCAGCGAGGAGCGCTCGCTCGCGCGCTCTTTCGCGTACGCGTGATGTTTACGAATGAGCTGCGAAATTGTCAATTTCAGTCCCATCCGGAAGGAAAATGCCCTCTTCTTACAAATTACATTCATCGCCTCTTATTTATATGCATTGCGCGCCTGCTTTATTATCCTAAACAATAATAAAGCCCCTTTAATGGCTTAGGAGTACTTATTTATTTGGCAGATTCTGCTGCCGAATCGTCTCATACGAGTATTTGTACGTGTAAATAAGTTTGCGGCAGCCGCGCGATTTCATGGAATTCCCCGGCAATGGCTGAAACCGAATTAATTCGTTCATTCCTACGAACAATGTCTTTCTTCTGCTCAATTTACACGCCAACCAAGGTTCGTCCTTCGGTTTAAAAACCATTGCCGTTCGAGAATTAATGTCGGTTACGAGAAAGCCGTGCGCACGGGTACCACATACTACAGTATCATCAGCTTTGCAAATTCAACTAGACTTTTATGTAATGAACGTAAGCTTTAAGCGTATTTGCGAGAGCAGACGATACGTTTTAGTTGAGAAAGGGAAGGGCCAAAGGCCAAGCCAAAGGCTTGGCCGTAAGTAATTAGCGAACCACGAGGATCCAGAGAAACTTGTTGCTCGCGTCGTTTCCTACTTTGTCCTCGAGATGCTTAGGCTGCTTTGACGTGTTTGCTTATCGGAAATTCGTCTGAAATCGGTGCTACTTTCCCTTTCGAAAAATCGTAATTGAGCGATCCGATAGGCGGGAGTAAAAAAACCTATATGGCCAATATACCGGAGTCGTTATCTCGATGATCTGGGGCAAGCTCTGGCTCGCCAGAGTCATTTGCCAGAGGAATTTGTCTTGAGAGGAAAAGAAACCTTTGACACGTGAGGGCGAAACCCATTGGAATGAATGGATTGTAAAAGGCGTTGGTCTTCCATTGCAAGTCTTTACGGCATTAGTCATTGTGCTTTCTTTAATACCCGAGCGACATCGACATTTTCACCTATCCAGTCACAATCTCTCCACGCGAGTGTTATCCGTTATTTATTGCATTTTAAGAAAAGAAAAAAAAAAAAGAAAAAAAGAAAAGAAAACGAACAAAAAAACGGGAAAACAGAAGATAGTATGCGGCTCGGGTAAGAGTCCGGCAGAGTTTCGTAAATGTCTCCTATGGGCTGAACGAGAAATTGTTAAAGAAATTCGAGGACTGCGAGTAAATCGATCTATATTTTCGCTCTTGGCAATAAATTCGTGAATCGACCGAGCCGGACATTATTTAAGAACGTGTTTCGCGCGCCACAACAATTAGCGATTTAATTTTAATTGGGCAGCCCCAATTCACGGAATCGAAAGTATTTTTAAGTGGACCACAACAGTCGGTAAACGATATCACAGATAAGCTTTAAATACATTCTTCATGGTATTAATAATCGAAGACGGCATTCTGAGGCGGCGGGATGGCGTTATCGCAGCGCCGCGACTCTTGGAAATGTTTACCGTAATTTTCCCCTTCTCCCGAAGCGGTCCGAGCCCCCAAATTACTTCTCTTCCAGTATTCTACACGAGTAGAGAATCATTTGCGCTCAAAGGCCTGAATTCAGCTCCTCGTCTCGTTAATGAGCTCGCGTCCGAGCTGTTTTTTCTTTGCAGAATCTCGACCCACTCGATACGTCCTGCGTATACCATACGTCTTTACTAGAAAATACAAATGTATTTGAAGAAATACATTTATTCTCGGATTTTTTTTTTTTTTTTTTTTTTTTGTTTGTTTTATTAAGCTCGTAGTATTTCGCATTTCTCTTTCTGTGAAAGATGTAATCTCCATATTCTCCTTAAGCTGCATGTTTATGAATATTTTCTGTATGCCGCGAACAAAGCGCATATACATCATTCTCTTAATAATGCTATTTTCATATACAGGGCTTTCAAATGTTCAAATGTTATTAATAAAATATACGTAAGGATGTTTATCCGCGTTAGGAGGTATTTCATGTAGATTTTCACCATCCGATGTTATGACGTAAATATGAAACGTACGTGCGCGCGCGTGACTATGTATATATATAAAGATACAGGGGGACAGGGGGACAGAGAGAGAGAGAGAGAGAGAGAGAGAGAGAGAGAGAGAGAGTGAGAGAGAGAGAGCGCTTGCTTGCGTTAAGCATACGATTTTAATTTTCTGAATGTACTATAATATAATATAATCTCGACTTATATCAAATAGTAGTTTTAAAATTATTTAAAATATATCTCTTACGTATTTTAATGTTGCATTGAAAATGATTTAGTACTCACGTCCTATTCCTTTCTGTCTCTTAATAATTTAATATTCGCCTGGAATCTTTATTTTCCTAAATATATTAAGACGAAAGAAATATCAAATAAATTTACAAGTGTCAGGGTGACATATATTTTCGAAAAATCTTAAAAATAATGTTTAAAATAATATTTCAATTAAAAAACCTTTTCTTCCTACCTCATTTGATTATTTATTTTTTAAATTTACTTATATGTAGTCATTGTGGTTCGATTAGACGTTGCAGAAATTATTAAATCTAATACGTAAATCTTGTAGTATTTATTCGTCTGAAATTCTCAGCAGTAGCTGTAAGAATAAATCTGAGGCTTTTTAGCATATCCAAATCAAAATATGGAAAAAGGAATATCAGGATAAGCTGATACTAAGAAGGAGCTTTAGAAATGTCTTATCTAATAGCGTTTGCACTAGCTCTTTGATCGAAAGGCTAAACGTGACCTTCTTTTTTTCTCGTTGGGGGTGAAATTTGACATAAGGGGTCGAAGGGTAGATGCGTATGAATTTCAGGATAGTATATTGATTATTTCAAGTCGGTTATACCATTACTTCTCTCTCTCTCTCTCTCTCTCTCTCTCCATTTTTTCATTAATCATCTAAGCATAACTATTTTTGGGTTATTTGAAATGTAGATCTTAATTTTTAGATTTTTCATCAGTACGCAAACTTACAAAATAAAACGGAATTTAAAATAATTTCAAAAATTATACTAAAGTATTTTTTATCATTTATTTCTAAATTATTTATGTATTTAGTTTCGTAAGTTATTACAGTAATTAAAGAGCTTCTTAATTAAAAATTGCAAATGTAAAAACAATAAGATTTTTATAATAATTACAAATATATTTTAAAAATAATTTTAATTAATCGCAAGGAATATTAATTCGAGATTTCTTCGATATCAAAGTTATTATACTCATTAAAAAAGTGCATAAATAATTTATGTCAATTCTTTATTTCATATTATTAGCATAATTTCTAAATTTAATTCTAAATAATAGTACAATGATCAATATTTGCTACGCAACCAGTCATATTTATTTATAAGCTTATTAATTTTATTTTTATTAACAAAACAGTGTGCCGATAAATCCAAAATAAAAACAAGAAAAACAACGACAAAAGAAAAAACATATAAAATAAAATTAAACAATATAAGGTGAGAAAAAGATTTGCGTAATCAAGTTTTACAAATAAAAGCACGTTAAGGATAATTTATTCATTTGTCTAGTAGGGCATGTAACTCTTAAATATTGTATATTTTTTAAAAGATATAAATAACTAGAAATATTAATATAAGTATAAATAGCCTTTACAAAGTAGTATGATAATAGTTTCATAAAAATACGACCGAGAGAAAGAAAAGAAGAAGGTCTTTCCAAAGAAAAGGCTTCAATGAATACTAAAGATATTTATTGCATGTTAGTATGTTTTAGCTCCTTTGTATATACAGTATATAGAGTTAAGTAAAGGTTAGGGTGAGCCGAACTTGTTGAACGAGTATGAAAAATACATTAGATAAATATTAAAAGATCGCTTTAAAAATACGATTTGCCCTTTATTATACGTTTATCCATGACCTTTATTACTTTTTTTTCTCTCAACCTGGTTGAAAAATTCACTAAAATTTATTAAAGATTTGGCCTCAAGTTGCTTTTCCCCCTTATCTACAAAAAGTTTTTATTTTTCTTTCTTTCTTTCTTTCTTTCTTATCTTAATTTAATAGCTCAGCATGTTTTGATTAATTTTCTCTTCTTATCAACATTTTTCTCGATTCATGTCATTCCAATGCTTGTTTTGTATACTTGTGTTTGGAATTCCCTTGCAGTCCGTATAGAGTGATCTTTCAAGTAAGGATTATCGCATTTCCGTTACGAGTTAAGTAAAAGAGAACTCAGCCTTACGTTCATTAAGGATTTAATTGATAAAACCACGTAGTTCGTACACGTTCATTCTTGTTGAACCTTTTGAAACCATTAGAGGACAATCAACGGTCCCGCTAACCGGTTCCATCTCCCGGAAAGCATTATACCTATACATATATAATTCCGTAATTATAATTTCGCGCCATTTATGTTAAGCGCTTTTTTATAATTGAATTAGAAAGGGAGGAAGGAAGGTAGGAAAGGAGAGGAAGTTATTTCTCCTTAATAACGTTTTTCGATTGTTTACTGTAGAAATAATAATGATACGACGAAAATTAATCACAACTACAAAGTTAAATAAAATTTTATTTCATCAACTGTAGTAGAATCTGCCAATCGCATGCTTCGTTACTATCACTAGTAAGGCATATAAGCGTTACTCTCCTTCATCCTCTCCATGAATTTTTCTTCAGCACCTTTATTATTTTGTGCTCTATTTCACAAAAGCGAGCATGTGCACAGCCGCACCAACACCATCTCCCTTTCTTATTTATTTTTGCCTCCCTATAACTTTTCCTTCATGCTTACATCTCTATTCATTAATCACGTTTCTTTGTTGCATTTTCCAACTACGCTCATTAATTCATGCCGAATTCGTATTATAATTGGCCTCTCCCACGGATCAATATTTGCATTCTACTTATCTTATCATATCACTTAATAGATTTTCTTAATTCATCAATAATATTAAACACGTAGTCTTCATTACTCGATACTGTATTTTACCTTTTATTATTTATTACTTTTACACTCACTAGGCTTCATATTGAATATTACCTTAAGTTAAATTATAATTATTGACTTATCTGCTAGTCGACTGTATTTAACATATAATGGTTTCATAATATTGACAGCGCAGTAATAATATTGATATTATAACTCATTTCAAATCAAATAGAGAGAGCGCTAGAATTTTATAGTTCTCTAGGTTTTTAATTAATTATAGTTCTCATGACGCTAGATTTGAAGTGACTTTATTATTGTTATTGGTGTTGTTGTTGTTGTTGTTATCGTAACCTATACGAGAATTTTATTCAAATCAGTCAATCTTCACTTATTAAATATAATGAAGAAGTCAAAATCGTTTGTGGTACGCTTTTAAGATTATATCAATAAGTATTCACTTGCACATACATATAGATATACACTTTCGGTAAATTTATACAGAAATTTTCCTTCGTTTTTAATTAATTATCGTTTAAATTAAATGGTTGATTATTAAAGTTACAGCTTTTTGAAATTTATAAATTAGAATTTTATAATTAACGAGCTATTATTTATGTTATAAATTTTCTTATACAATTCTACAGGTATTCTAATGATATTTTGAAAAAGCTGACAAAAAAAAACAAAAAAATCACACGTCTACTATTTTACCAATTAAATCATTTAAAAATTTTTATAAATAAGATGTAGTGATAATTTGATGATTCCCGTACATATCTGAATTAAATTATTATAATCAGTCTTGTTAAATTTACCTCACAACTTACAGAGACGAATGTCGGCTAGTAAGTAATTTTTCTCAAAATAGATCAATACAAATAAAAACTGCTTTAAAAAACTTCACTGTGCTCTCTTGCCAATGAAACAAGTAAATTACAGGTATCGCAATTGTGTAAAGGAAATTTATGGCAAACTATACTCGATAACTTTTTAATATATTATTTGAAATTCATATATTTGCTCTCGTTAATAAGTTTTACTTTTTTGTTTCTTATAGCTATGTTTTTTTGTTTTTTCTCTCTCTCAGTACATAGTCGACTTTTTCGGAGCTATAATACACTTCTTTTCAATAGAATTTCTTTTCTTCCGCACTTTCTTCAAATCTCTCATTCTATTTAATCTTTTACTTTTATTTCTTCTCATCTAGCATCAACCTTTAATGATTCTGTTTAAATGACAGTCCTTTATATATTGACTTAATTCAACATACATGTAACAGGAATATTTCCTATATCGAATGTAACATGTAACATTAGATATTCTTGTAGATTTCTATATTATTAGACATATTATTTATTGAACATTTTTTAAGGGTACAGCGATTTTCTAAATATAAATTGCACGATTAGATTTTTCACCGCACTTTACAATTACAATAAGCATATATTTTATATTGAATTATTGAATTTATGCATGATTTTTAGAAAAATACTTATTAAAAACAAGCCAGCCATCAATTTAAATGTTAAGTAATATTTATTTCAAGTACATTCTCTGTCTTTTATTAATTATTTAAAATTCGTAATTAATATTTATTATAAATGTAATCCGTTTGATTATTATTTTCCCATTTTCTCTTCTCATTTCCAAGCTTATCTTTATGTATACATATATCATTAGTTAAATTATTATTAAAAACACTATAATCCACGTATTTTGAGGAAAAATGGATAAAATATATATATATATATATATATATATATATATACATAGCAAAATAAATAAAGAGCGATTATTTCTTTTCAAACCGAAATATTGTCCACTAATGTATCCAAATACATGAGCTACTTATTCTTCGATTAATTCAACGTTTGCAAGCAAACATTAAATCGGCAAATATCGTTATTTATCAAGTATATATTATAAAGGGATTTACATAATTTATCGAGCCATTTAGCCATTAATGATAGAATTGTCATTATAATTTATCAAAGGTAGCGATCGAAAATGACGAATTCTTAGAAAAGATTACAATTTATTTAGAAAAAATATTTGTACGCTATTCAATGACTAATATCACGTAAGTCAGTATTTTGTCAGCATAATATTATATTTTATCTGAAATAAAAGGATTTGGGTCAGGCAGTTGGTATTTATACTTTGTAATAATAATTCTGAAATTTTTCTTGCAGGTGTGTATTGCCATCTCATTAAATAATGTTAATATTTTAAAATTTGTAATGAAAAGAGTTAAAATAATTTACATCCATTACATATATAATTAATTTTCTTACATTTTATTCGAAAATGCAAATGTAATAAATATTTATTTTTAAATTATATTAAAAGTAACGAATGCGTTAATTTATAAGCCAAAGTCATGAAATGAAAAAGTTGTATTGAAAAAGTTAGTCGCGTCAATATAGAAAACGTTTGAAAATAAGATTCGTTTATAATTAAAAAAAAAAATTTTAGTGAAAGCGACCTTTCAGAACGTCAGATTATTCATAATATTGAAACCTTCTTATACGCACCTCCCCCCCCCACACAGTCACAAACGCGCGCACATATACTTAATCTAATTAGAGCGTACACTCGTTTCCTTCATTATAATAAGTTAATAAAGAAATTCTCATAATTTATTTATTTCTTACTCAATACCAATAATGTTATTAATTAAAGTACATTTATTTGGATGGATGAGATCTAATATATGAGAACTAATGATAATAAACTTATCCTCGTTTCAGCTTCACCTCTGGTTGTTCGTGAAACATTGCAATAAAGGCCACTGCAAATAGATAAATAGCGTCATTACGGGAACATAGTTGTTAAAGGGCGATCTGCCTGTTCGTCTATACTTGAAAAGTAGACTTTAAGCAGAAAAGTGATCGATCGTTTAATTTATTCGTCAAGCTTATGTTTCATGCTTCGGCATAAAAAAAATTTTAATTTAATTTAATTTTTAATAATTCAATGTGATTTATAAAACGTATCTCGCTGATATTTACAAGCGACACGTAAAGTCCCTAATTGGCAATCAGTAACAAATTGTTTTCTTTTCAAGCAGAATTTCAATGCATAATTTTTATTCAGATACGCTAGTGACTTAAATATATATATATATATTTATATATATATATGTATGTATGTATGTATATGCATATATGTACACACATAGGTAATGCTGCATTTTAAAGTGGCAAGTTATATTGAGGCTAATGGATAAAACCATCCAAATCGATGAATAATTATGGATATTCTTTGGTAAAGACTATCAATCGCTCACTTTAAGAAAGGCAAGGAAGGCATGGGGTTAAGTAAGGAAAGTTTTATCGGTAATTTATAATGCTTTATGTAAGGAGAGTGGAGATACGTGTAAGAAAAGGCAGAGTTGAGGGAGAAGAGGGTCTTGCTGGGCAGCGGGTGTCGGGCTCGTTAACGCCAATCTAATCATCCGTTAAATGCGCGAAGCGAAATAAAAAGCGAGCGGCTTAAGTATCGTTCTCGACGGTGGGCGGCCGCTTCTTATTAACCAGCTCGAGCGCCACTTCCTTGCGGCTTCCCCTCCCAAGGTGTGCGCCTCGTTCTCTCTCTCTCTCTCTCTCTCTCTCTCTCTCTCTCTTTCTCTCTTACTCTGTCTTTGTTTCCCTATCTGCTGTGTACCGCCGGAACGAGATGGAGGTCGGGAGACTGAGAGTGCAGAGCGAGAGAGAAAGAGAGAGAGAGAGAGAGAGAGAGAGAGAGAGAGAGAGAGAGCGCGTAGGCACGAGCAGAGCCGCGGGCGACAAGTTAGTCGTGCCTCCGGCGTGGCCAGAGTTCCTTCTTCGACGGCGCGCAGCCTCCGCTTGGCCGCCGCCTCGTGTTCCTCCTCGTGGATCGGACTCTTGGGGGAAGAGGCGAGTTCGAGTCTCGACGCGGGGGCCCAAGGTAACGCTTCGATTCCGGAGATACGGGCGGGCGATCAGGGTCACGGTTCCGGTCCACCTTGGGACGATTTTTAAGACCGCGCACATGACCTTCAGCTCAACGCTACCTTGGCTTGATCTAGCGTCCCCCCGCCCCCGCCGTCCCCTCACTCCGCCCAACTATCTATTCTCTGCGGTTCCGCTCATGTAACCTGATTCTTCTTTATCCTCAAATCTCAATTAAATCGAAGCCGAGCTATTTTCCCTTCCAATAACTTTGTGTTATCAATGACAACGCAAGTCTCGTTAACATAATACCAATTCATCGTTATATCCAGTTTATTAACTCCAGTGGAGTCACATTGACTATCGATACGCAGTGCTGGTGATTATTACTCTTATTTATGTTAAGATTACTAGTGTCTTTTCAATACCCCAAGCTTCCTGTCTCTATTTTCCTATTTGATTGTTTTGAAAATGCCATGTCAATATGACAAGTCAAATTCGATCGCACCAGAACCATAATAATTATTACTAATTGCTTCTTATTACCACATTAAATTGTTTGTTCCCAAATGTCTTGCCACCACGATCATTAACATTATCGTTAATTAAAATATACCGATGCTTCTTATCGATTTTTACACAGCTCCTTTAGGATTTATAAAATTATTCATAATAATAACAACAACAACAACAACAACAACAACAACAACAACAACAACAACAACAATAATAATAATAATAATAATAATAATAATTAATACAACAATACAACAATACAACAATACAAAGATTGACGATTATTATTTGAAACGCGATTTCAGTAAATTTTACATTAATTCAATGGAATTTGTCAATTAAGTAAATATGTCTTTTTGACGTAAAAATCTTTGAAATGTTTAATTTAACTTACAAATGTAGCAAAATCATGAGTATGCCTTTAAAAATGATATTGCCAACAATTAATTTTATTGGATTAATTTTTAATATTTGTATTTTTGTACTCGGTTTAATCGAAATACCTTCACCTATAACGCTAAAAAATATAAATGCGAAACCTTCTATTTGGATGTTCTAGAATTTAAAATTTTGCATTTTTTAATTTCGAGCTGAAGTAGTTAAAATTTTTCAAATTTTTTTCAAGTGTAGAAATAACAATTTCTTTTACAGTTCTTTGATGTTGTTTCTAACGGACTTTTCGTATAATTTCGTACGCTCGATACGGATTTAATTTCATAAATTGTATAAAAACAACAGAGAAATTTAAAAATATTTAATTTGTAATACTTCTTTGTTCGATTAATTTAATCAAAAAGGATTTAATTGAAGTATACTGAAGATGCAGTTAAATAAAGCGAAGTGGAGCTGATCCGGAAAGAGTCGGGTACTCTTTTAATATTAAAACATTATAATTTATTAATAAAATGCTTTTATTAATCTTGGTCGTTGAAGAAAAGGAAAGAATATTTTTTATTCTCGATTATTTTCAATTACTATTATTACATTGAATAAAATGATTTACTAAACTAAACTAAAAAAATTCTGCTCCTTTAAAAAGTAATTAATCATTATTCGCATGAATATGCAAGAGAAGTTACACAAGATCAAACGTTAATTTCTTATGTTATTGTCGATCATTCGGTTTATTCAGCAATAATTTTTAGTAACGAGTTTTGCATTTCCACACTGCCGTGTGCGGGCAACGTTTCCGCTCCGGGCTCCGGAGAGGCAGGAGTAGTTGCACCCGAGCGGAGCTCGGCGCGTTGGAAGCGGTCGGAAGGGGGGGGGGTGGACTCAGGCACCGATTTAAAAACTCAACTAAAACGGAAGAAAAAGATGTCACACGCTAAAGAAAGTAATAGATCTAGAGCTTTTGGAATGTGCAATACGAGCTGTATTGTGGCATTGTTGTTGAGCAGTGTCAGTTGGCGGCCAGTTGAATAGGCCACAATTAGGCGTGGTGTGGCTTTGGCGAACGGGCCCCCTTCCCACATTATGGCCGGTGAGTCCCAAAGTCGGGCAGACGGACGCTGCAGGCGTTAGGCGAAGGTCGAGCCCAGCTCTGCGCTAGGCTATAATCAGACTAGAATATCGATCTGTCGGGCGAGAGGCTGTTAAAAGATCCGTTTGCGTCTCGATCCGTAGCAACGCGGGCAATGGATTAATACGCGCGTAGACATTGAAGGCTCGGTTAACCGCATAGCCTTTATGACAAAGTCATAAAGCATCTTCCTTGTAGGCTTCAATACAATGGCCGAAGCAACAACGTGCCCATGACTTGAGCGGTTTTCCGTTCCTCGGCCTTCAGATCATCTGCCCGCAGTCGTCTTGGCTGCTCTAAGGACGACGCCTCAAGCTCCTCGATAGGAGAAAAATTTTCCACCGATCGTCCGTCCCTCCCAACCACAATTGTTTACCAAACCGTCTGTCGTCGGCGTTCTCATCGAAATTTCAAAAATAATAGGATTCTCAACTTTGAGAATTTTAACAACTTTTCTCTCGGAATTACGTTACGTTGATTGAAGTTTTAATTAAAAATAATAACATCAATACCAAGTTTGACGAAAAGCAATTTAAAAGACAAAAATATTCAACGTCCACGTGTCAATGTTAAATAAGCTTGTCATACGCACGCGCGCGTGCGATTATTCAATTCTTAGCAAGCGCTTAAAAGTTTCCGCACACGTACGTGTGAGCCGTATTAGTAGGACAATAGAAAAGGACGCAATCGATAGTACTTGTATATTTCCAAAGGTATCCGTGGGAGATATTTAACGATCGGTATTTACGCCTCGAGTATTGAAAGGGTGCAGAACATTAAGTAGATGGAATTAAGTATGTGATAATTTGTAAAAATGGATGCAGCGACGTATACACCGCCACGAGGAGAAAAAAGAAGAAGAAGAAGAAGAAGAAGAGGAGGAAGAAGAAGAAGAAGAAGAAGAAGAAGAAGAAGAAGAAGGTTGAGAGCAAGTTGAAAAAATGTTGTTGCGCCTCGGCGTTGCTTATCTCGGTCCGTCGTGTGCGTGCTGTTTAAATCCGAGTATAATACGACTTCTTCGTTTTCTTCTTCGTCTTCTTCCTCTTCTTCGTCTTCGCATTTTCCGTTCGAACACTCGGAACTCTGCTCAAGCGCTTCGACTATTGTATTTATACCGGCCAATGGAGACGCAGTATTGGAGAAAATTAGGCTGAAAGAGCATTGTGAGCGTAAGAGCGAGTGGGACGCAATAGGAGAGATAAAGAAAAGACAGAGAGAGCGAGCCCAACAAATTTTCGGCAGAGGAAATTCACTAAGATACGACATTATGGAACGGAGCGGAGCGGAGCCGACGACTCTTTCTTACCCCGTTTTCCACACCTTTCCACCATTTTCCAACATCAGGATTGCAAATAATCGAAGTTGAGGCCCGTCGACGGTATTGATTCATTCATTAGTCCTTCATTATTTTTATGAAAATTATTTTTAAACGCCGTCCTGTCGTCAGAAGCACACAGGCTTCTAAAGAATTTTATCGAACGGAGGCTGAATTTCACAAGGCTAAGCGGCTCCTTAATATCCTTATATTTTCAAACTCCAATTATAAGTTTACAATTTGGGCATTTGGCGTGGTAAAGATGAACACGAGCAAACAATGTTCCACAAACATCATTAAAACTTTAATATTTTTAATAAAATCAGTTGTTTATAAGGCGAGGCCTCTTGTGTACCTATTGAAAATTGCCCGAATGATTTGCAATTTTTTTACATTTCGGCGATCTCGGCATTAGAGCAAAGAGTTCCCAACTCTCCCAATAAACTAATTCTTAGTAATATTATTAATTTTATTTGCTGGCTACTTTCCTCGAGTAATTGAAAACGAAGTTCTCCTATTTAAAAAAAAAAAAAAAAATTACAAAATAAAATAAAAAATAAAATAAAAATAAGGAGTATTTAATTTAAATTTCGACTGTCAAGTCTCTCTGCAATTGAGAAATCCACTCGTTTTTTTACGATACATCCATAGGAATTTATTTATGTAACTACAGTAATTGGAGTGAGTTCTTATTTTGTTAGATATCTTTTTTCGAAACGCAAATACACTTTCAGAATTTAATTAAAGAATTATGTAATAGAAGATGCTCGTACGATATTGACTGCTGAAGCAGTTTATTCATATTTAATATTTAATTCAAAATCAGCATTATACGAAGGTATTTCATTCATTTGAATACTTTCTTATCAATTATAGAGAAATTTTTAATTTTTTCAAGCTCTCCTCGTTATTATATAATTACAGTCAATATTTATTTACAGACCTCCGTGGACTTTTATTGTAATTACCTAAATTATCTATGCCCGCTATTTTCATTAATTAAGAATACGACGATTGTTTAATTAAGTAAATAAGGAAATTTAAATGAGAATGCTTGATTTTATCAACGATTTTTATGATACGTCGTTAGTAGTATTCGTAAAAATTCTCTCTACGTGTGCCGAATTTCAAGGTTTGGTGGCCTTGCCAAATTTTTTAATTAGTCTGCAATATGCTCAAAAATAAAGATATAAAAACAATAATAAAGGAAAGAAAAAAATCTGAATAAATCGGTGAATATGTTCGACCGTTCGTGTTTACGATATTAATCCTCGTTTGCCTCCCATCACACAAAACAACGCTTTTCGACACATTCAATGATCTACTATTTATTATCTAACTCAGAGGATTTTCAATAATTTAAATACCTGATTTTTTTGTTTCTTTTTCTTGAAATCAGTCGTTAAAAAAATCTTTACGGCAACTGCAGCCATTTTCTTTATTATACGGATACGTATACCAGCAGTTAATACAACGCCGTTATTAAATTTTTACAAGCTTATTTTTCCCCTCTCACATTTTCCAAGAGAAACTTCTTCCCTCCACGAGTATCCCGTAATTAGTATATTCTTTTATTTTTCATTTTATTAAAAATTTATTTCACTCGGAGTTTTTTTTCTTCCATATAATTTTATTTTTTATTTTTATACGGGACTTTGAAGAAAAAGCTTTTCCTATAACAATTCAAAATTCTTAACAGTCAGTTTTTTAATACCGTCCCTTTAAAATTTACTCTCTCGTTTTTATGTTGGCCATAACTTTTTTTTATACTGCCGATAAATCAGGTATTGTGAAATTTTTCGCTCTATGCGGTCGTCGTCTATAAAATTTCAAGCGCTTTATAATTTGTGTTGAATATTTAATTCCTAAACATGTTTACTTTTTTACGGGCTTGATTATTTACACACGTGTTAAAATTTGAAATTTGTTAGTTGCCTACAATAATAGTAGTTGAACAATCGCTCGGACATCAAAGGCATTTCTATATTTACATTTTATTAGCCGACCTTCTTGAATTTTAATATTAATTTTATACTTTGATTTGTGAAAGTATTCATTATTAGTCAAAAGTTCAGAAGTATGGTCATTCAACTGTCCACTTATAATTCCTGAATGATAATAAATTCCCATTTATTGCATTATTTAGAGCAGTAAAAATCCTAGCTAAGTGCGCTTATCTTGATTTCTCATGAATTTATGCTTTTTCTGTATCGTGTAAATTATTTAATGCATTTGAATGCGTAGAAAATATGTCCATTAACGTTATTTTTCTCGAAAAGATTGCGAAATTGATCGTTTAGAGTCGAAGATTATGAAAATAATTAGTTTTTATCTGAATTAGGGTTAAAGATATTGGAAAGTCAGAGTAAAAAAAATACGTGGATATATAAACATCGCGGAAGAAATGAGTGTTAAACTTGAGCTTATCTATAATTAAAAGCTATTGTGTTTGGCTGGCTCTTGGCGATAAATAAAATAATAATTTAAAGAGCGTTAAATGATGAATAAGCGAGCGATTGATTTAGTTAGCGAAACTATTTCAGTTTGCCTGGTAATTAATATTAAATTCCCTTCTCTTGTTCGCGGCTCAGTAGTAACATGAGGAATCGGAATCGGGTCCCGGGGAAGATTTAAATGGCCAAATAAAAGAGAGTTGTTTAGGGTCGTTAAGAGACCGTCGGGTCTCTTCGGGTCAAAAGGCGATTTCATATTAATCCATTGTTACAAAGGCCGCCCGGATAAAATGGCTGGCCTGAGACTCGAGCAGGACACTTGTCGATCGGTGCATTCTTCATCGGCATCTATTTTTAAGTCTCCCCCTGCCGACCCGGACGACTTAGGTTAACCAACACCTTGTTAGCGTAGGTAGTGCGCATCCGCGCGTCGATCTTATTTCTTGCGCATAAGGCGAAGAGGAGAAGCGGCTTCACTCGAAGCCCGTCACTCCTTCCTCGCCGCGCTCTGTCGAGTTTTATTTAAAGCTTTGGGAGCGTAAAAAACTCGAGCTTGACGTGCCGCGTCGCATTGTAACGCGGGCCTACCTGCCCCGCCACCCGCACGCATGCTCCCGAGATTCGGTAATTATGACGTACGCGGAGGCGAGGACCCCAAAATTAGTTACCGACGAGCTCCGGCTGAGCGACTTGGCCCGACCCCGTCCTCGATTAAAGGGGTTAATGGTCCTCCGCGGGTTAAAGGTGCTTCTGCATCTCGTCTCATCTCTTCTCGCGCGTCTCCTCTCTCCCTCGCGAGAGCATACTCTGACGGGCCGTTTATTATTCTTGCCTACGACTTGATTTACGTGGATACAAACGCTGAGGGCTTATTGTCTTTTCGAATCCGTCCCCTAGACATTCTTCGAAAAAGCAATTCGTCCTAACATTCTGCGCAACATTTATTTATGCAGACGACGCTAAAGGGCACTTTATTTCCATGCAAAACTTAGTTTTACCTGCCTTTTATTTTAGTATATAACGAATCTTCAGTAGAATTCAGACGGAAAATTCAATAACAAGCGAAAGTTGTACTTTTCCTACCCTTAACATGAAATTCAATTTCTGTCTCAACTTTGATATGAGATTAAAGTTAGAAATTTGTTTTATCCTCGAGGATGCCGAATAACGATTTCATAATGCCAACTTAAATGGCCTTGGTATGTATTATATTAAACAAAAGAAGATGAAGAAGATGAAGAAGAAGAAGAAGAAGAAGAAGAAGAAGAAGAATAATAACATAATATGTGTATATAGATAATTTAATCAATTCCATGAATTAATCTGTAAATTTTTAAAAGCTCTTTGCTTTATTGCTTGGCGCGTATGTCCGAAAGAATTTCCGAACAATATGTAATTACGGTTTATTGTAAAGAAAAAGATCGATTGAGTTGCAAACGATAAGAATTAATGATACCATTGTTTATTTTTCACGTTCGATTTAAGCTTGAAATGCAAAAAGTGTATTAAAGCATTTTACGCGCAGCAGCAGCAGCAGCAGCAGAATTCACTTAGTAATTTATTACATGTTACTGCCGAGTTCTACTATTTTCCTTCTTTCCCTTTTCAAGACTGCAATATTACAAGTAAACAGAAATACTTTTATATTTTCGCTTACACATGTATATATATAGAGCGCTTCTCAAATTCAACTCCTACGCCAATCATATCAGCTCTCGCGTAATAATAAAATTTACTTAAATAATACCAGTTAATTTATTTTACTACCAAAGATACGTGAGCTTTACACGCGGTATACTTTTTAAATGCCAGTATCGTCAATCTTCGAGATAAATAAATAATATATTATTTACAATTTTCTTCTTTTTTTTTTTCTTATAAACGATAAATAAGAGTTAGCGCTTCGTGAGTAATAAATTCACTTGAAATTCACTTCAATATCCTAATGACATTCGTTAGAATTTTAGCGATTTTACGAAGCAATAGTCGGAGGATTTAAATAATTCCAATGACTAATAATATTTTATTTGTACAACCATGTCGAAGATTATGCTACGCGCCGTCCATTTGATATCACATATTGGCTTTCATGTGTTACTTGTACCCGAGCTCAATAATGTAGATTACACTAAGAGAGCTTAACAGCGCTTATATTTGCACATCGAGATATGATCGGCCATTCGAAGCTATAAATATAATGTGATAGTTGATACGGAAACGTGGATAATACCGAAGAACTCGAAAGTCCCTTATGGTCCTATTAATTTTTACTACGAGCTGTTTAGATAGGCGAAGCCGGACCCTTATATGCAAGCCGTTAACTCGCTATCAATAAAATTATTCCAATTATACGATAGTCCGACTCAGATTACATGTATTATTATTTAACGATAACCATTGCACGATATCGAAATTAAATAACTTTTTTTTTTTTAATCTAGTAGGTATGTATGTATGCGGCCCCCTAAAGTACGGAGAGTAATTGAAGCGTAGGTGTCCAAGTAAATTTTCATCGTACATACAGATTGGACTTGTGGATTCTTCGTATTAGGATACCTAAAGTATCCGAGAGCTTGAAATTTCAAATTACTTGGTCGTTTATAAAAAGCTTTCATTTATACTTGAGCTTGAGTTAATAAGATTTCTTCTACTCGTCCTTCGATATTTTATTTTGCTTATTATCCAGGTTACTGTGCAAACGCAAAAGACAGCGCTACGACAGACTTTAATTATTTTGTTATGACCTTTTCCTGAATAGGGGCGATATCGATGGATTTATTTATGGAATAATTCGTAATTACGTAGAGGTAGGCCGAGTCTGCAGAAACTAATCTCTATGTGTAATACATAATTCCTAGCATTAAGCTGTAATTTATCTATTCTATCTGCAGGACTATTTTATTTCGAAAAAACTTCAGTTCACCGAAATAAATGCATCTTTTGGAATGAGTAGCGTGAGCCCACCTAAATATACACTAAAATGGTATTTATTTCTAAAAATCTGAAATACGTAAAATGTTAGAGAACTTTTTGGCTTAAAAAAATTACTGTATTTTTTTTATTTTTTTTATTATTTTAATTTTTTTTATGCATATGTATTATATATAATGGAGTATGTGGCGAGTATTCTAATCTTTCCGTTCTTCTATCATCAGTGACGTAAAACTTTTAGGTAATTTGTTGCCGACAGCCCAGTACGACTCGCATACATCCACGTCACTTGTAGAATTTACGATATTCCATATATCTGCATTAAGTATTTTGTCATAGACTGCATTACAGAGTTCTGCCAGATTCATTTAGAATTAATATAAAATGCATTATTTTAATAAGAATAAAACTCTTCCTTTGAAAGCACGCGACTCTCTTAATCACAATTTACGAAATGTAAATAAAATAATCTTCTCTTCGGCGCAATGATTTACAGTCAAGCTGTATACTATGTTATCAAATAATTAGAAGCATACACATATGAAGTAGTTACTTTATGAAAAATAATAACGTTTCAAATTGATTTATTAATTTCAAAAAGATATCTTATGATTCTCCAGGCCCATGCGCACGTATATTAAGAACTGGATGTATGTGATTTCGTCGTGAAAGCCAATCAAATAATTTCTGGGTTTAAAATAATTATCTCTGCGCTCATTCCAATTTGGTGAATTTGTTATTCTTATAATATACGATGCGTCTTCTCTAATGGCTTTTAAGAAAAATCTATAGGTTTTAATGACTAGGGCGCTCTCCGTGTGAATACAATTTAACGTAGAAGATTCAAATGAGTTTATTAAATATGCCAAAACTATATTGAGTTTTCAAAAAACCAAAACCTCATAAATAAATAACTAAATCTCTCAATAAAAATGATATAAAAATGATGTAAAGCGAAAAAATTAGTCAGTTGAAATAGTAACATTTAATAATTTAATAATAACGGCAAGATTTGCTAATTCAAAGAGAAGATTCAAATTAATTATTTAACGTTCGAAAATAATGTCGAAAATAAAATTAAATCAATAATATAATATTGCTTAAGTACGTGTAAGCAGACGTCGTCAAGACGAGCTTAAAAGTAGATCACATCTGTGATTCAGGTTGACGACGGAAACTTGAATTTTGTATATGTGCAATACGCGCTTTAATCGCAACAGAAAATGTTTTGTAAATTTATTTTTATTATTCATTGAAATGCAATTAAAACGAAATACGACAACATTAATTTCATCAAACACTTTATCGAAATGTATTACTTACGAGATAAAAAATTTATTACCTTTCGTAAATTCATGTTTTTTTTTTTTTTTTTTATTTGAAACTCTATATATGATTAATACATGTCGCTTACACGCAAGAGCAATGTTTACAAGACGAATACCAAAGTTTGAATTGAAAATTCACCAAAACGAATGTAATTACCAAGATATTTATTTCGATAATTATCATGAATTGCAATTAACGCATTATTTGGAATAAATAGTTTTCGAATAACATTAGCGAAAAGCTTTGACTGTTTGTTCTTTTTTTTCTTCTTTTCTTTAGAATTTGATGGAAATTAAAGTTGTCAGATAAAAAGGAAAAGTAAATCTTGAGAACAAAAATAAAACTTGAAAAATTCGCCGAGTAAGAATAAGTAAATAAGTTCTTTTTATTTTAGAATACTGCTCGTCGACATTTTAGCATTTTAAAAGAGTTTAAATCATCAATGAAAACCTCAATGTCGGTTCATATCTCTCTCTCTCTCTCTCTCTCTCTCTCTCTCTCTCTCTCTGTTTCTCTCTCTATCTATCTATCTATCTCTCTATTTTATCACTTTATTACAATGAGATTTATTGTGTTTCAATGCTTTGAGGGTATTTTAAGCGACTCCGAGAGAAAAGAATTCAGATTTAATATAATAACGTATAAACTTTGGGGCAGAATAAAGATATAAAATATTCAGTAACTTCTTTGCTTGTGAAATTGCGAGAAAGTCTCGGCGCAGTCGTAATAATTCCTCTGTTTTCCCAAGCATTTGCGAGTGCTCGCACGAGTTTAACTCACGAGCTGTCCAATTTCCAGGCGCATATACACGCGCGCGGCCGCTTTAGCTGAAAAAGTAATTTCGTGAAAATATGGCTCGTCCGACCGGGAGGAGGATGTGCGCTTGAATTGGCCAAAGGATTGAATCCAGTAAAGGAATAATAAATCGAACGGTGAGCAATGATGCGACGAAACACGCGACGAAACACGCGACGACCCAACGTACTTTTAATCCCTCCCGCCCCTATTACCACGCCCGGGCTTAATTATAATTTTACAATTGACCATTCGTTCAATTTTTAATCTATTTAAATTATATTGAAGCATACGGGAGCCGATAATAATTACTTAGGATTATTTTACGCTAAAGTTCTCGTGGCTTTGAGAGCAAAGAGCTCGGCATTTCTTCTCTTTACTTTACGTAATTGCCCGCAATCCAACGCTAATCTTACCTCGTAGATACAAAACAAGTCGGCTCGCGCAAACATTGTATTCTGCTCAAACAATTGCCGTACAATGCTTGATAAATATTAACGTCGAGCATCGACATTCGCACGACATCGATATTATAACTCTATTGCCAACCAAAGCATCCAAAGATTTTTACCTTGGAAATAATTTTTCCATCGGTTCCAACAGGACATGGCGTCGGCTCCCTACAACGTAGTTTCACATACTCGAATGTTTCTTAAAAAAAAAAATAACATTTTTTAATACTACGATCCATAAGACATAATAATCACGAGTAAGTTAATAATTTGTATTCTAGTTACGTTTATTTATAAAATTAAAGAGAAAAAAAACTTTTCCTCAAACGCATTTGCATGCGATTATAGAAATTATATGTCATTTCCATATGATTAGCGTATCGTCTCGAACCCCGTAGACGGAAGTTTCCATTATACAGTGTGATCCTAAAGTTTTCCAATATACGATAATTACAGCATTTTTTTTTTTTATATATGAAAAAGATTATAGGATGCCGAAGGTGAGAGAGCACTTTCCGACTTTTTTACATTTTAAGAATTCAGCTCGTCCACAATACCAAGGCAATGCATTACTATAATGAACTATTAATATCATCATTTAAGTGTATAAATATATATAGGAAACGTAAATTTCTGCTCGTAGTGACTCTTTATGACAGGCTTTCGTATTCAGAGATTATATTATAGGTTTTTGTGTACCGGACCATTAAATTTCTGGCTTATATCTATGATATCTATCAATCAAAGCTTCCTTACTTGTTTTTACGCGTTAAATTCCATAGGATTAGAATTTCCCTATCAATTTAAGAGCTACTAAATTCTAGTTTTTAGTTAAAATTTTAATACAAATATCGAAAGAGACGCAACAATATAAATCAGGACTAATGAAATTATGTAAAAGAGCAGTTTCTGTCGCAGCCAAGCAAGGTATTTAGTTCATTGCAGTCTTGTATTTCTATGTTATATTGATTTATTTATTTGTATTTATAAGAAGTTTAAGATAGTGTTGAGCTATAAGGTCGTCCAATTGAAGCTCAATATTTATGCATTTACACGTAATACAGCAATTAATACGACTTCATTCCACGAATGATTATTTGTCGCAAACAAACAGACAGACAGACAGACAGACAGAGAGAGAGAGAGAGAGAGAGAGAGAGAGAGAGAGAGAGCGTTCATTTCTGCAGGTTGCGTATACAGATCGATGAATTTAAAAATAGCGGAACGAGGATTCCGTATTTCTTAAAATTTTCTTAATTCTAAAGTATCTCGTGTCGACTATGATTCATTATTCTCATTATTAGTATTAGCAGCGCTTTGTTAATTATTAAGAAGCAAGCATCTATTTGTCTCGTGTCTAGTTCACCTAATTATAGAAAATAAACGCGATATTGTGCAAAAGATTGGTAAAAAGATCAAGGATATTTGCTCGTAGAGAAGATCTATGTATTGAATGCGTTCGATGCGCTGTCAAGATTTGATTTCGCTTAATTTATGTTCATTGTTGTAACCGTGGTAGATAAATAGATTGATAGATAGATAGATAGGTAGATAGGTAGATAGGTAGATAGGCGGTGAGTGAGGAAGAGAGGGGAGAGGCATCGATACCGAACGGAAAGAGACAATGGTCAGGGTCGGGCGTGAATTCGGTATCGATTGCCGGTGATCGAAGCCTTTCAGCATTAAGCTAATGCAATACGTAAAAAAGGCTCGGAATTTGAAATTTTGAGTAATCGATCAAGAAGAGTGTGTGTGTGGGGGGGGGCGATAAAGGGGAGACAGATAGAGCGACAGTTCGTAAATGACAATAAGCGTCATTAGGTTTGGAATTGGCGCGTGGCGGGAAAATCAAGAGCGCGGAAAGAAATCTCGGGAATGCGATGCCAGCGAGCGGCGAGACATCACTTCCCCTTCCTTTTTATTCTCGAGTGGTACTCTATTGGCAGGAAAAGTTTTTGTTTTGTCAGCCGGCTAGTTAATCACCTCTTTTATAGCTGTCTTTCGAGCTCCTGATTTTTCAAAAGCCAAAAGATCCCGAAATCGAATCTCCTCCGGCAAACGAACGTCCGCGGGTAATTTAAGTCGAGCCGAGACCCCTCCCGCCTCTATCATTCGTTTTACACCGCCCCCCCCTCCAGCCATTGTCAGTGTACCGAGGCGGGCTATAATTTTCCTCGGGAATCGCAGCAGCAGCTGCAAATGAGCGTAGCGCGAAGAACGCTCGTGATGACAACAAAGCTCGACTCGGTGGTGACTCCCGGGGAAGAGCGGCCCCGGCTCGGAATTCTCGGTCTCTCTTTTAGCTCCACGGACTTCCTCGTACCTAATTGGCGCTTTCTGCACTCCCGCCCGACACTCCCGCCCGGTACTACCGTGAGCCAGCCATTGCGGATAATAGATCGCGGACTGACGGTTCACTTACGGTTCCCCTCAACTTGATCTCGGCGGGACCTTAGCACCGCTCGCTCGGTACATTAGAGTCGAGCCATGGGCCTCGGCTTTATTTTCCCGGGACGGCTCGATTCGCTGGAATTATTAATGAGAGATCGGTGCTCGTTACGCCCCGCCAGAGTCCCGACTTATTCGCGATTTATTCGCCAGACCTGGAGCTCCTCTGCCGGGGACTGCCAAATGGTAATATTAAACGAGCTTTTCCCTTATTAATGGACCGCCTAACATTGAGAATAATATCCTGTCCGCAGCGAAGGCTTATTAATTAGCTTGGGCGACTATTACTCGAGGGAAATCTTTGGCTACGTTAATAAACAATGCTTCGGCCGAGAGTTCGTAAACGATCCATCGATCATCGCTCTTAATATTCTCTTCTTGGTTTACTTCTTCTTTATAAATGCGCCGATCTCGGTGCCACTTATTCCTTATTAATTTATAAGATTTATAAGAGTCCATCTAAGCGCTACGTACTCGGTCAATAAAAGTACTTGGCCCATAGCACAATCCGTCGTACAAATCCGTACACTCAAAGGCTATTAAATACATATTCGCAAGGCTTATATACGTGTTAATGGAGCCCTCACGTGCTCTATACATAAAAAGCTACATTCTTTTGAAAACGTCTCACGATTACATTATTAAAGCACTGTGATTAAAATAAATACAATAACTCCAATAACCTATCTTTCAATTAAGCAAAGTTCTATTGTTTACATTGATTTTAAAAGTTATTGGGGTTATTGTAGAAGGTATTTTCATTTTTCCATAGAATCGTGTAGGAACTGAAGGATTGAATTATTTATTATTAAAATTATTATTATTATTATTATTATTATTATTATTTGCTCATTGATAATGTTGATATTTTACTGAATCGAAATCGAAGCTGTCGATTCGTATCACTGTATTAAATGCTCTTTGAATTTTTAATTAAATCGGCATTATCTTTCAATTTCGATTGATTATCGTGAAATCGTTGTAGACATAGGGTAACAAGATCTTGTATGAATTGCAGCACGATATTACAATATTCGCAAAATAAAAATACAACGATTACTGAATGGTAAAACTGAAAAGGCTTGTTACGAAATTACTAATGACTATATTCGTTCTTTTACTTGTTAAGCATCGGAAATCGGAGGTCGGAGGAAAAAAACCACTATTTACGCAGGTAATTCAGTCGAAAATTCACTCAACGTATAAATTCCTTTGAAATTAAAATATCCAGCCTGTGAAGAGCTTCAAATTTTCCATTAAAAAGAAATAGTTACGTGGTCGTTAATTTTGTAAAAGCTTATTTATTCCTTTCTATGATTTTATAAGTGACGTTAAAGCATTGCTAAATAATAGATACATTTGCATTTATATTTTGTATCGTTTCTCCTTTCAGGAAAAGGCAATTTTTATGTCATCCGAGCATTTACATAAGAAAGCTATAATATTATTTTGCCATAAGTTAAAAAAAAAAGAAAAAGAAAAAAAAATGACCTTATTGTTTACCTACCATTATATTTATTGTTATTCGGAAAAACGTCATTTTTTACATTTTCTGCTATTCTCACTCAAGCTTTATTATAACAATAACGTTATATAAAGCGTAAGGTTGCCTTTATCTTTCACGATTATTTTTTATGATATTCCTTTTTGAAAAGCAATATATATAAGATACTGAAATTTTTCCATAACGATTCCAAAAAGGTATTAAATTCCTTTAGTTCCTTAAGTGCATATAAATACGAATTCCAAAATTTCTATACTCGACATATTTTTTCATATAAAAATTCATTATCATTGTCTGAATTTTTTATTATTTTTTATTTTCGTTTTTATATATTTAATATATATATATATATATATATATCATATGAAATAGTGAAAGTAATTAAGAGAATTAAATACGTAAAATATATTATAATTAAGAAGAAATTAGCTCTTTAAAGTGGTTTATTTTTCGAGAAGCTTATTTTAAACGGTTTAAAATTATTTTTAGCTAAATTAAAAAGTAGAGCCAACTTTTCTTTATTTACAGTTGCTTATAAGTAGCCTTGAATGAATATGATTCTTTGTTTATTTTAGTTAAAATATTGATGACGTAAAGTTATAGGAATAATAAATATATGAATATTTCACGATTTATATTTTAAGATATTTTTGTTAACAACAATTTCGTAATCAATGATTCTAAATTAAAAATTATATAAAAAAAAAAGAAAAAAGTGAAAGTCAATTATGGCTTTTCATACGTAAACATTAAAAATTTCTTTAAACGTAGTATATAATTTAAAGAAGTGAAATAAATAAATTCAACAATTTAATTCAAGGAAATATTAATTTTCTAAAAACATAAAATTGCGGCTACATTTTGAAAATCTTCAAGTATATGTTAGAGTAAATGGAATAATAATCTTATATATATATATATATACGTACATATGTAATATTGTCACTTTTAAGAACAGTTAATTTTTAATAAGAATAAAAACTTTAAAGTATGATGAAACAGTGTTTGAGGCAACATCGAAAGCCTTTCTTTTATTTACTATGATACTTGAACTGCCGAAATTTCAATGCCCTTTGATTCCATATTAAAACTGCATAAAGAAAGTTATATTAAAAAAAAAGTCGTCAGTTAATTATTTAAAAGGATATACAGAATACAGATGAAATTGTAAGAAATTGTTTATATCGAATGTAAGTTCATTTTGAATGTGTAGTAAAGTAGCGTCGATTGTCCATTGGCTCGGCTGGCCAATATTATCGGTAGATTCAATATCGCCATTATCGTATTGGTCGGCTGCTTGAAATTATTAAGAGAATACTGGCACTCCATTATTCGCATAGGGCGTACGGACTCGTAAATAATACGCGGGCAGTTCTGCTTTGTATATAAAGTCGTATGCATGAAAGTTTTCAGTTGTCGACGCGAGGAGTCGGCGGCGTACGACATCTGACGGATCTAGGAGGCGGGAAAGCGCCGGGACGTCAAGGACTCCTCTCGACGCAGGGACAGATTCACAAATGGGACTCGGGTTTACGACGGGGAAGCGTCGTACTGGGTTCGACGGCCTTACCCTCTTCTTAACGCTCATCCGGGACTCGCGAATGGCGTTGACTTCGCCACGGAATAGACAAGTCCGGAAGATCTAGGGTCAAAGTGAGTCAGGCTGTGCGAGCGCAACAATCACCGACAAGCGATGCCGAATCGAATGAAAGACCTCTACACCCAAGTACGTAGTATCTCTCTCACACCCTCTCAAACGCAAAAAATAGCCCCATAATGGAGAACTTGTATTATATATACTCTTGAGAGCATATATAATACAAAATAAATTTGCAAATACGTAATGGTATTCTTTTCGACCGATTTCGGCAATTAGATAAAGAAAAAGAAACGAAAGGAAAAAAGAAAGAGGGAAAAAAAAAACAAAAAAGAAAAACAAGCAAAGCACGAGAAATATCACGAGGAGCATCATGCCTATTAGTCGCATTAAGCGATATATTTATTAACGGTGAAGCGAATTTAACGAACGCGTTCCCGAGTCTTTTCATCTCCTCTCGTGGAGATTGACTCCCGAAGCAGCAATATTTTTGTCGGTCGAGGCTACGCTATTGCTGTCGGTCCGATTGTCCTATTTTCCCTGACTACGAGTAGCTTTCGAAGCTTCTTCACCCCCCCCCCCCCGCCCGCCCGCCAGACCCTCGTCCACCGTTATTTTATTTAGCCCGCACAACCGAACGGACGGCACCGTGTTTTTCATCCCGCTTTTCGCGTCCCGCGCCTCGCCCCGTGACCGACGGCAAGCGGATCGCCTTTTTCGTCCAGGCTCGTTGCCACTCAAGTTGTTTTATAATTTAAATTTAAAATTTTCGAACAGTTAAAAAAAAAAAATAGCTTCCCGCGAAGCTTTAAAGAGGAAAATTCTTTTTTTTCGCCTCCAGTTCACGGAACATGGCTTGAGTTAAGGTACTTTATTTGCCGTGGTCCACGGTCTCTCGATTCCTTGCAGTTATTAAAATGCTTAACCTCGAAGCCTCGACCGACCCGGCCAACAAATAATAACAGCGTAGCTCTCGGCGACGAGGTGAAGGCGCAAAAAAAATTTGAATTTGGAATTTTCATTTTAACATTTCTTTACAAATTTATAGTTTCCTCGATACTGACGCCTTTTTTCTTTTTTCTCTTTCTTTCTTTTTTTTTTTTTTTTCTTTTTCTTTTATGTACAGCATCTGCCACTCGTGAAGATGATCCAACGACGTTAACGTCGTCAAGGTATTATATTAACGTTCGCTTGAAAATTTTACGATTCGATCTCTCGAATCCTCGTGGCGCACTTGCAGCTACTTTTTCGTATATTCGTTTGTTTATTCGCCTTACGAGGATCGCGTACGAGCTCAAGGCCCCGGACGATGATTTTAGTAAGAATAAAAATGTTCTATTCCAAATACCGACGCGAGACGCGAGCCGGTAATTTATATAATAATAAAGTAACAGCTGGCCCTAAAAAATGTTTAATTCCACCCTGGCCCTCCCTCTCGCTCGGACTTTTTATGTCCGGCCATAAAAATCTTCAGGAGCGCGGCGGCAGCGGGAGCGATCCACGTGGCCCAGGCATAACTCCGAGGGTTATGATTTTGACAAGTCCGGGGTAGGGGTAGAGCCAGGGCGCCGAGAGAGCGCAAAAGGTAGGGGACGGCTGCGAGGAGGGGTAGGTCTTATTTAATCCCTCTGCCCTCAGGTCGTATTCGAAAGGCGGCTCTTGCTATTCTGCACGATCCTCGTAGGGCTGTTGGTCTGCGTGTGGGCGGTATCGATTGCGACCGATCACTGGCTGGCGGCGTACACGCCCCCGAACGTGCGGATCGTCATCGGGGAGCCGAGCCCCAGGAACGGCACCAAGGTCTTCCTTAACGGCCATTCCGGGCTATTCAAGACCTGCACCTACGGCTACATCGAGAATCATCTCAACAGCTCCGACAATATGTCCTACAGTGAGTCAGTACTTATATAAAATATCTCATTTACTAAATTTTTAACCCCTATCCCCGTCCCCATAACCCCGTCCCGCAGTTCCCCTACCGCCCATCCTTTCTTCCTTTAATTCCGCTCATTTGTTTGGATACAATGAAGCGGGGGAGCATCGAGGGCATTAGGCATGCATTATGCATTCGCTGGCTCGACTATTATGCACTGCATTCGTTGTAGTTGGATTAGTTCGGGAGGCGCCAGAGTACCACCGAGAATACAAAGTACGCACAACTCTCTAAAAGTTATTATTATGACTTTAGATTACAATGTCTCTTAATAGCCAACGTTTCATTTATCAAATGTATAAATGCACGGAATAATCGCTCGAGCCTAAATTACCCTAAAGGCCTAATACTCTTCGGCAGCTATTGATCTACGGAATTTATTGTTATGACCTTTGCTCCCGTAGTTTGTCGGATAGCGGATAAACTAAGAAGTCCTGTAACGCAAATATTATTTGCGTTGAATATGTCGTGCTGGTGTTGGTGGTGGTGGTCGTTTTCTTTTCTCATCCCGACATCCAGCTTTGAGGCTTTCGGTAGTGGCGTTCATTGACAGCCGGAGGCGAAGTCACCTTGGATATCCATTTATTCCTCTCGTATATCTCGGGGCCAAGTCAGCCGCACTCTATCTCGGAAAATCATGCCGTAGCAGTCACGTTTTCACTGCGCAATTACATCCCCCCGGTCTCTCCCTGGCCAACAGCGTTCACTCTTATGGGATTTCGACGTGCGCGGGCTCGCACGGCCGTAGACCTAAAGGCCGACGGCCCCGTTTATATTTACCTATCGACGGAGGGCTGCTGTACATGTCAGCCATACGTGTCAGCCATACGTGTCAGCCATACGTGTCAGCCTTACGTGTCAGCCTTACGTGTCAGCTATTCATTGAACGCGTGCTTGCGACAGCGTCGTTGTCAAGCTTTAAAGAAAAACTCCGCTCGCGCAAAGTATCTGCATTAAATGCAATGTATTCCCTTGGCTTCGAGCTATTCGAATCATTTCTGATTTCTAAGTACTCGTGGGATTCGTTGCATTACTGGGACACGCACGTGAAAAAGGCGACTAACCGACATCCAGGCCATTTATTCCCTAAATTCCCTTTCCTTCCCGGCCATTAGCGGGATGTGACGATTGTAAATCACCTGCAAGCCTACGGGCTTCTTAATCGCATGAAAATTATATTATATTAATAATGATGAGCTAATATAAATAATACCCCGCGCCTTCCCGCGCTCTTGTCTAAATATTTTAGACAACTTGTAATATAAATTCCGTCCGAGCTTTCGAAATATTTCATCCAGACCCCGAGCAACTCAATGAATTTAAATATTCAGACGCGCACAAAGAAATAAATGCCTGAATTTATAATAAATTTGAATAAAAATAATAATAAAAGAGCCGGGATCGGAGGCTTAATTACGATAGCTCAATGACTCGTTACTGCTCCCAAATCATTACTATGTACAACAATGAAATTTATTTTCAACCGCATATCTACTATATAATCTTGGCTTACGAAGCTTACGTTTAAGCGATAAAGTTACGCTTAAAACACGGGACAATGTTTATTGTTTCTGCCTTCAAGCTGCCTAATACTAAATGCGAATAACTAATAATTTAAAAAGATTCTGTCCTCTTGCTGCGCGTCTTGATTTATCGAATCAAGAAGTACGTTGGAATGGAGTTTAGGAGCTTTGAGATTTTGACAAGTTGGACAGTGCGAATGCAAACTTCACGAAAACGGGTTATTAATAATTTTCTAAATTTAAACAATTGATTAAGATGAGTTATTGGATGAAAATTATTATTAAAAGAGGCGGATTACGAGCTAATGAGCTGACAACGCGAAGGATAAGGAAATCCACAAATGTTTGAAACAATCGATGGTAAGCAGGAGAATAGTAAGGACGAACGCATACCGAATCGTCGTCGGCGGGGGTCTGTGGTGTCGGGGGAGGGGATGGTAGGAAGGGGGTTGTTTATTGACGATGAGGCGGCATTCGGACTCGGCAAACAGCCGGAGGTAATGAATGATATATTGACGAGGCCGTGAATTTTCCGGCGGCCTTGCGCGATTTCGCACGCTCGATCAAGTGTGCGATCGGCTTATAAAGCGAGGCAGTTTACGACTGTCGAACTCCTCTGTATTATTACACGTTTTATCTCGTTGAAATTCTACTCGCTTTTATAGCTCCCACGTGATACTCATTTTCTCACAAATACGTGGCTTTCCGACCATCGTAGAGGCGATTTCTTTTTCTCATGTCGCCTTATGAATGACATCGCCTTGTCGCTCCCATTCCCGTTATTTTACATCACCCCCGCCCCGCCGCCGCTCGTTCGACCAACCAATGCCTTAGCCCATCGCGCTCCCTTGCCCTGCACGCTTAATGCGTGCTGTACATCCTCACCGAGAGCTCAATGTCTACTCATTAAAAGCTCCAGGCGAAGATCGAGCTCCTTTACTTCCAACTACGTGCATTTCTACAAGCCTTGAACCATTAAAAACTTGTCCCTACTGTACGCTCATTTTAATATTCGGAATTCCGTATTCCTTAACTCCCGAGATCCACCCGCTCTCCGCTATTTTATTCGGCAATTGCTCGATCAATGCACTTCATTCATTCGAAAGAACAAAAACAAAAACAAAAACACGCGCGCGTGCATTATTTATTTTCTTTCAGTAAAATCCGTATTTTAAGCTACTGTTATTATTTTTTTTATCGCTCTCTTATAACGTAATGCCGTTTCTCGTTTCTCTTTCATGTGTAAATACAATTTCTTATACTTTCGGTAGGTCATGCTTTTAAAGCACCTTATTTGCCGAGCGTATGATTCACTCATTCCAATATCTTATTTGACATTTAAATCATTACTAATCCTTAAATATTTGTACAACTCAATATAACTAAGCATCTTTTAAAACTTTAGCTGAATAAACACAAACGAATTGTGATTTTCTAAAAATAATAAATGTTCGCAATTCATTCAAACCTCTTGATGACTCCGTTTAATTGTCAGCTTACGTGTGTTTTAAAACAATTATATCCAAGAAGACGTTTAAAGCAATGCTATTATTCCGATACAATACAAGTTGCCCTCATTTATTATTTAAACCGTTATAGTACCGCTTCAGTGTACTTCTTTCTTAAATTATTAAACTTTTTCTGTAATGAAAAC
Organism: Ceratosolen fusciceps; assembly: GCA_018883505.1. NCBI lineage: Eukaryota > Metazoa > Arthropoda > Insecta > Hymenoptera > Agaonidae > Ceratosolen > Ceratosolen fusciceps. The sequence goes on from RCIC01000008.1 coordinate 6,608,673, forward strand.
AAAAGTTTCAACGCTGAAACACAGCGAAATACTTTTTCAAATACTATTCTAGAATAAAGAGTATAAAAAAAAAATCACATCTTGGAAGTTTCTACGATAATAGTTCATTTCGTATCTGAGCAAGGAACACGATATCATCTCTTGCTTCACTTATCTCTTATTAACAATAAATATTAACGTCAAAAGTGTTGTAAAGTACCTTTAAAGTTATTAAAAATTTGGTGTTTTTTATTATTATTTTATTACAAATTATAAGCTTGAAAGTTTATTTTACTTTTTATTCATTTCAATTTTAGTTCAATTATTTATTTTAAAATTTCTTCCGAAAAAACTCAAATCTTCGTCCGCTTCGCTTACGTATAAAATACAGATTTATATATATATATATATATATACATATATAAATATTTTTTTTTTTATACAAATAACCTAATATTAATTGGAATACTGGAATTTAGGTAAAATAATTGAGAGTCGAACGTTTACTCTTCTATCGATTTTATTACTTACATTGATTGTATTGAAAATGTATTGATTTATTCTATTCAATTTTTTTTCAGACGAGTGCACTCAGAATGAAATGTTTCCGATTGAGATGAAATCGAAACGGGAACGGCGACCTGACGCGGATAAGACACTTATAAGTAAGTATAGAGATACAGTAAAACTTTATTGCCAGTCTATCCTGGTGTTCAATAAATCGTAATTTGGTTCAATGTTTTTATATTTACAATATTACAAAAAAATTTATGAAAAATAATTATAATAAGCCAAATGTTTCGGAGACTTAATAATTCCGCAGCAGGAATTCATTAATTAGAAATTTCTCTTGCTTAAAATAGAATTTACGATTCGTAATAAATGAAAAGGGAAGATAAAAATAGTTTTTACCGAAAATTTTTGTATTATTTGAAGAAAAAGGGAATTAGCATAAAAATTTATCGAGTAATCTCCATGCGAAAATTCAATACAATAAAGGTAAAACAAAAATTATACAGTATTAAAAAATTTATCTAAAATGGATTTCTCTCTATCCTAACGGGATGTAAATATTTATTATTCGCATGTAAAGTAAGTAGAAAACGAGCCTAAGAGTGGCAGAACCTAAGATATACAGTGCTGTATATCTAAATGTAGATTAGATTCTGTGAAGGACACGATAGTTTTCATGAGACAGGCACATATAATAAATCTACGTACAATAACGTCGATTCATTATTACGGTTATAAAATAATGAAAATTAATCGGCTCTTTACTTATTTCCTTTTTATTTTTCGACACAATGGCGATAAGAGCGAAAGATAGGTTAGATATTGGTGTCGCTATCGCATTCCCATTAATTTTTAGGAGCATAAAAGCCTGCATTTATACCGACGCCCACTAAATAATTAGTTTTTTCTTTCTTTTTTTTTCGTTCGTATAAAACTGGAGTATAGATAGGGGATTCGGATCACAAGATTCATTGAAAATTTATCGACTTTACGATAGGAAATCCCTTCTTCTCTTATCCATCGACGTCCGCTTGTCAATACAGTCAAAGAGTCGCCGCCTGGCGTGGATAATCATCTAAATAATCACAATTATTTGTGTAATAATTATTTGCCCAGAAAATGCCTTTGTTGTAAGGAAGTAAGTTTACGATAAGAATCGAAAAGAAAAAAGAAAAAGAAGAAAAAAAAGTCACGTGGTGATGGATGACGTCGTACGGTCGCGTATAACTCGGTGCCACACAGTCTCGCGTTGTCGATGCTGCGAGGAAGCCGCTGCGGTGGGCCCGCGCCATTAAGACATCCGGCTTATCCGTAATGATCATAAGAGAGAATACAAGCGGAGAAAAAGTTGGGGGAAAGTCATAAAAGCTCCGTAAGGGAAAACGCTTTGTTTCCGGTTCATTTGTTGGGACGAGTGCGCGTATGCTTACCCGCGATCCCCTCTCCAATGTAGCCTCCTCACCCTCGGCACGGGGGCAGAGAAGCGCGAGCCCCGTTAACTCCAACCACGCTTTCTAATCGATTGTCCATCTGGGCCTCTGGCTTTTTACGGCTCGCGCCTTCCTGATTCGCTGTACCTCCTCCACCCCCAATCGAGCGATTCGGCGAAAAGGTAAGGCGACTTCACGTCCGCTGAAAAAAAGGAAGTATTTAGTCTTGTCGTAGTTAAGGTTCTTCGTAAAAAGCCCGGATAGCCCCACAAAGAGCTCAGTTTTAGATCAGAAAAATTCAAAGTGCACGAGCGAATAGCGATTCATTCGTCTGACTTAGTGCTTTCGGTTTCGCGGCCCGAGCGAGCTCGTTCTACTCGTGGCTCCCGTCCGAGGAATATAAGCTACGGGAATTATAACGGCCGTTATTGGGAGAAGCTCGCCGATATATCGCATTACGAAGTGTATATTAGGATTGACGATTCCCCCGCACACGCGTCAGCTGATCAAGTGTCCACGAAGCGCGCTCTCTGCACCGATCTGTACGTGAATATCGGCGCGTGAACGAATTAGCATGAAATTCGGGGTGTCGGGGACGCGTTCATTTAATCGGCCGACATCGGTTATTCAATATAACGGGGATAGCGTAACGAAGTTCTGTCATTAACACGTAGCAACGAGATTATAGGCGGTAAAAATTTTATGACAATCTTACTCTACCATCTGAGGCTTTTAAGCAGAAGTTAATTAAAATGCTGTTGCGCTGTAAGCATAACGAAACCATTGTAATGAACAAACGTTCTTTTACAGATTACTCCAGGACGGACGTTTCGTTCGCCATTATCAGTACATTCGTAATGATGATGGGCTTTGGATTTTCGATCTATACCTTTCGCAATCCGCGATACATGTTCAAGAGACTGGCTGGTGGCATACATTTCATAACATGTAAGTCTCACTAGTAGTAAGGGTGCCATCTTCGTAAGCGGTTGCCTTCCACGTGCACAAGAGTCTTTATACGCGTCTTCGTATAGATTTTACAAGATTAATCAATCACTGATCTGCTCCGCTACATTCGAAGAAGCAGTCTCCCGTATACCCTGTGCCCGTCTGTGCCAGAGTTTTTTTTTTTTTTTTTTTTTTTTGGCGCAACTGTTGCTCGAGACTATTTGTTCTCTCGTTTGCGGAAAGAATTTTGTATGACGCGGATTTGAAAAGGATTGATTCATAATGAGGAATACCTGACGATAGCTGCGAATGCCCTTTCGAATCCAGCCATCTTTATCATTACCAAGACGCCTTTAAAAAGCTAAAGTGAATAACGACTCGTCAATTATGAGCGACACATCCGATTCTGTATATTTATGTATTTCCATTGGACTCGTTTTAAAGAATTCTCTGGATTCTCCCAAGACTGAGATGCTTATAAGAATTTTCAAAAATTTAATAACCATTAATATTACCCTTCACTCTATATGCGTACTTTGCCCTTCTTTATTTGCCTCTTACTTCACTTTTAACCTGAACTTTACGACTTTCAAGTTATAGATATATATTCTCAGAAGGTTTTACATCCCAAATTATCATGCTGATCAAAATAATTCGAATTTTCTCACTTACTCAGTTATTCGATGGCTAATAACCCCAATTACAGAGATTTACGTTTTTATTGGACCGTACAATAAGTGTATATGTATACACATACATATATACATATATATATATATCACGTGACTTCTTTTATATGACATATTTAGATAATTTTTAAATATTTATAAAGGCATTATTATGATAACTCGTGCATTGTGTGCATTATTAAGTTTAGAACTATCTAAGCTGCACTTAGAGTAGCTTATTACGAAAGAATAAGACTCGCCGGGCAGAAACTGTTTCTCATTTCAAGAATAATAATAAATATATTAGTATTAGTAGTAGTAATGTTAAGAGCAGTGATTCAGCAAAACGAAGTTAAAACTTGTGTGCTGGATTACTGTATTGCATTTACAAGTAAGGTGAAAGGTTATAAACGCGATTATACATTGTAATGCGTATATTTGAAGCGAGTGGGGAGGGGGACGGTGGCCATAGGGGTGATATGCGCCATTCGTAATGATAGCCGGTGAACTTGCTTGTTCCAGGTGCATGCGTAATGGTGGTAATACAGGTGCTGCTGTCGTCGAGGGACTACGGGAGCAAGCGCGACAACTGGATTTTCCCAAAGTCCGTGGAAATCTATGCCGGATACTCCTTAATCCTCGCTTGGCTCGTCTTCATTGGGAATTTGCTCTCTGGCTGCGCGTTCATGCTGTTCTCGAGGAAGCGAAAACGTGACCGGGCACCCAACGACGAGCTCGCCATGGCCGATGAGCCGACGATTATCGGCCGCTGAAGGGACGAACAACAAACACCCTTTCTTTTCGTTCGCTTGTTTTTCTTCTACCCCCTTGCGAGTCACTCGTTCCTAAGACCTCGAAGATCATTCCTCCTACTCCTCTTCCTGCTCTCCTTCTGCGCTCCTTCTGCGCTCCTTCTGCGCTCTTTCTGCGCTCCTTCTGCTCCGAGATCGAAATAAAACGATCGAGGATTATCGGCGGATCAAGCCGTCGAAATTTACGAGTCCTGGGTGCATTTTAATCCCCCCCCCCCAATTCCTCGTCAGTGCAGCCGGGAAGGTGGCGAGGGGCGAACAAGTACTTTAAATATCAAACTAGCCGATTCGCTCGAGTTTGCATAGCATTTTAATATAACCGTTTGTTAAAAAGCGAATTAAGCGAACCGACTGTTAAATTGACGTTGCGCTTTTGACGGCTCAATTTTATCTACTATCTATTGCTTACATTTCAATGCGCTTGCATTGAAAAAGAAGAAATATCACAACGAGTTGGATTTTAATAAAGACCGAATTAATTAATCCACGTAAAACGGGCTTAGCCATTTATCGAGTACTACCGTGGCTGAAAAAGTCGACTGACATTTTTATCACGGCTCGATATGCACAAGCGTATGCACATGCACATGTATATTGGATGTATATTCCGAAAAGATCCCGTGAGCTCCTGCGCTTTTCTTTCTCCGGCCAAGGTATATTTACTACCCGCTCTGCCTGCTCTTGCAGGGAATTTAATAGCCGGCTTTTATAGTGCATTCAGAAAATTAGATCAACATAGAAATTCTTTAAATCCAAATGACTTTCTAGCTTGGTGGCGGCGATGAGGCGGGGGGGGGGCGAACTGCCCTGCGACGCGAGAGCCAATTTAAGCAAACTAAAACGGTAATGGTAGAAAACAGCGCCAGTAAAATTGCTTTCTAAATGACTAGTGTAAAGGAAAATCCCATTGTGTTTTATTAGCATCTCGACTGTTTGTTTCTTTTTTTTTTTTTTTTTTATGTATATCTTGTTTACAGCTTTGGACAAACACATCCGTAAAAATGAAGATAATTCTCTTCCTTGGCTTATTATTTTATTCACTTTCTTCATTTCTCATTTACTTACTTACTTATTTACTTACTTACTTACCTACATACTTACTTACTTACTTACTTACCTACATACTTACTCACTCATTTATTTATTTATTTATTTATTTAATTAATTTATTTATGAATTTATTATTTTTCTTTCCTTTAACGTTTATCTCTTGTTTCCGAAAACTATCTTCGTATTGATATATGTAAAAGATATTTATTATACTTACGAAGAAATTCAATATACCAAAACAATACGATTGTTAATCATGAATAGTCCTTCCTTTCTTGTAGAGTAAATAATGATTAAATGTACATGTTGTAAAAATTATAAATATTATTAATTAAAGGCTTGAAAGAAAAAAAGTCTTAAAAAGGCTCGATTATTATGTATATCATGAATAATGATCTGTTTCCTTTATTTCCATCTCTCGTGCGTTCGTAAAAGGAAAAGAAAAAAAAAGCCTGTATTACTCTAAATGTATGAACATTTAGATTGTGTATAGAAATGTGTTATTAGCGAGGGACTCGACGGATTACTGAAAATTACTAAAAATCACTAACGCCAATGCCAAAGAAAATAATAATAGGATAGTGAAATTGTAAATAACGAGTGGGACGTACGCAATTTCACAGTTATTTACGTACATGAACGTTATTGAGAATAGTTATTGTTCGAATGACGAAAAATTAACAAGACAATGAATGTATTTCACTCGTAGAAATTGAAAGCGAATAAAACCTTTAAATTATACGAGTACAATTCCGATCTAAAAACAATACAAAAGCTTTAATGTATAATTTTTAACAATGATTTATCTGCGTACGGTATCTATAATACAGTTTTGCGATCTATAGATATAGAGTGTAAGATAATTCGTGTGTACATTTTTTCCTCATATTATTTGTGCCATAAACGATATTCTTGAATTTCTATCTCTGTCTTTTTCCTTATTCCTAATACTTTTTCTTCATCCCCTTTTATAATAAATCTCTACGGCTACGAGCTATTTATCATACAAACATAACTTAACCTCCTCGGATCCTCTATCTTTATATAATAAATAATACATCGCTTAAATTTATTTTCAGTACACGGATAGATTCAGTACACATTAGTAATTGAACTGGCATTGCATATTGCGCGTTATACATTTATTTATTTTATATATATATATATATATATATAATGTTTCGAGATTCGGAGTAAAAAACCTTTTACATTGCTTTTTTTTTTATCATTTTCTTTTTCTTTCTTTTTTATTTTTCTTGTTATATACTTTCAATAAAACATGGCCGTTGTTGTCAGACCGATTTTTCTTATTCAATTGGTATTTCTGAACCTCGTGGTATAATCCAGGGTCTCAAGGTCCATCGACCCAGACAATCTAGTCTATTATATATATTCGAAATTTAGTCGCAATTAGACAAACGGCAGATAAAGATATTAAGTGGCGTCCATAACGGCCAGCATCTTACGTCTGCTGAGGATAGGCACAGATCCAGTTTTATCGTGTAAGCCACGTGTTTTATAAGTATAAGAGTATCGTATCGTGTATCGTATTTGCTGTATTCGGTTGGCCTGCATAATCCAGATCCAGTCTATGCACGGGATAACATCTCACTTATTGTTCAATAAGAAACTTTTATCATCCGTAGTATCCTTCGAGTCGTCGCTCCCTTCCTCGTCTTTTATCAGCCTCTTCTCCTTCTTATTGGACTCGGTCTCGGTCTCGGTCTCGGTCTCGGTCTCGGTCTCGGTCTCGGTCTCGATCTCGATCTCGGTCTCGGTATCTCTCTCGCTCTCCGACTCCACGTCGCTGCTCTGGACGATCTGCACCAGTCTCGCGTACCTACGACCGACAATATGATGAATTTTAGACTAGCGGCGGGGACGGGACGGTTCGAAGCTTCGGAACGGGAACAGACCTGACGGAATATCAGACCGGCGTCGTTTTCTTGTAGGAGTTTGACTTCCAGCCGCTGTTTCTCACAGTTTCCGGCAGTGGGGGTAGATTTTCGCTGAGGTCGAAAGTCACGAATTCGTGTTGCATGCCGAGGGTGTACTCGTCGTGCAGGACATCGGCTATCGTGCTTACCTGGAAGTCGATAAGCGCACGATAAGAGCCAGAGCTTGGAAGGTGGAGCGAAAGTCGCTGCATTAGAGGCGTAAGATTTTCGAGGACGAGGACGACATTAGGGATGACATTAGGGATCACGTTAGGGATTAGATTAGAATGACCGCTCGATGTGGAGTTACCGACCGTTTCGGTAGTCAAGTCGTGCGTCATGCCCCGGTGATAGTGATTGCAGTCGGGCGGCGTCGGCAGGTATTCCTCGTAATCGTGGTGATGGTCGTGGGGGTGCTGGTGGTGGCGGTGATGGTGGTGGTGGTGGTGGTGGTGGTGTCGGTGGTGCCGGTGGTTCTGCCGATGATGGTGGGGCTCGACGGCCTCCTTGTCGCAGAAATACCTCTTCTGGTGGCGCTCGCACAGGTGAAAGCTCCCGTGTACGTGGTGATTCTCCAGGTGGCAGGCGTTCCTCTACAAGCCACCAGAGGAATTTAATTAATATCGGGACGCGTGAAGAGGGCATTTCCTACTCATTCGGCGACACATCGCTCGCTCTCTTTCATTAAGGACTCTTTCCTTCAATCTGCATTTGATCCCATTACTTTGTACAGCGAAAGCTTTCATCGCCCACCTATCCTCAATCACGAACCTCCCCATCCCCTACATATTTACCCAGATACTGCTAAAATTGACAAAATCATCAGGACAAAGAAGTACGCTTTCTATTGGAATTTTTTGGATACAGTGTCGGCTACGCTCGATAGTCTAAGAATAATAGAAGTAATATTTTACGAGTGTATAAAGAGTCTCGAAGCTGGAGGCTCGAATATAGAAATCGAATGGGTTCCTGTTATCACTCGGATAAATTTATTATTATCTGCAGTTATCCTGATGGAATCTCCACTTTATACTCAAAGGGATATTAGAACACTGGTTTTTTATTTTTATCCTTAAAAAAAAATCTTTGTATTCCCTTTTTTCCCCTCCATCTGTTCCATATTAATATGGCAACCAAATGCTTACTTCGTAACGATTAACAAGCGTCTGTTATATTTATAAAAAAGTTATTTATATATAATTAATTTTATAAAAGAATTCAAATGCGTTCGAACATCCGTTTCAAGTCTATAATTAAAATTTTCATTAATTCGTGGATTTAATTTGATTAGGAGTGAAGTTTTTCAAACTCACGTTAATTTTCAAATACCAGATTTTCGGCGACAAAAGCCAGTTTCTGAAGTTTTAGCCCCTGTTTCTGTCATTTTCTATTCAAGTAAAAAAGGAAACGAAGATTTTTTTTTACTCCATAAATGTAATAGTTAAAAAAGTTTTTATTTTTTTAAAAATGTTCTCACTCATATTCATTTTTATGACATTTCAGATATTAAATATGTCTCTCTAAGTGTATTATTTTCAGTTTTCTCGCGAATGAATAAAATTGAAGTAGATTTTTCATTGCGCGGAAGGACACCGTACGGTAATAGATTATTCAAAAAAAAAAATTACACTCTTTCATGAAAGCGTATCTCTTTTTAATACGTTCGGGGTGGAGGGGGTAGGGGGTACGTTTTAATAATTTAATGCATTAGAGTTTCAATTTAATAGAGTTCATTTTTATATTTATTCATAAGGTCTTGTAAACTATTGATTAGCTTAAGCTTTTAGCCCATACTAGTTAAGTTCATGCTCATGTAACGTATTTCACGGAATGAAAATCGATTTAATATAATTTAGAGAATATGGTCAGTCGCAGCCGTGTAATAAGATTAGTAAACTCAGAGGCTTAAACTAATAAAAACATTTATAAACAAGCGTTAATCAAGAATAAACAGCGATATTCATAAGGAAGAGAAAATAATAAATCAATATAAGGAAAATGACCTCATAAATGGGGTATGAAGATATACTTTCGATTGGATTAATCATGGGAAACAATGATTTATATTTATATATGATAATGCGATGGCATGCTTTCGTTTAAGAGTTTAAGAGAATTATTAATGTTGCAGGAATAACGAACGAAGGCTAATGACTTTGGAGGATAATTTTTTATAAAATAGCCTTACCTCCTTGGGTGATAAATGAAAATCTAGACTTTCAATGTATTTTAATTTTCGAGTCTTGGAGTAAAGTGTAAGAGTAAGAGTGCGAGTGCGAAGCCTTCATTAATCTTTCGTAAAATCAGTAAGTCTAAGGTCAATAGTCCCGACAAAAGGTACCGCTGGATCAGCGGAGTCTATACTCACGTTCGGATACTTGGTCTTGGAGCCCTCGCGGATGAGCTCGTGCTGCTGCAAGGAGATGTGGAGAAAGATGGCCGTCGTGCCGGCGAACTCTGTGGTGATGAAACCGCTGACGTAGAGTAAAAAGGAGTAACCGTACCGGTAGACGAACGGCGGCCCCTGCGAATTCAAAACCACACATCTTTTCTTTCTCTCGGTACTTCTGTATACCCTGTACCGCGGCTCATTTGGTCAATTTGCATTAGCTTGTCCTCTCTCTCTCTCTCTCTCTCTCTCTCTCTCTCTCTCTCTCTCTCTCTCTCTCTAGAATGCTACGTGCGGGTCCAAGCTTTCATTCCATTAATTCTTCCCTTACATTGTATATATATATATATTAAAGATAATAAATACAATCAGCTCTGACTAGGTGTGGGATGATAATACGTACATATTAGTGCGTACTAAGCTGCCCGAGGATTATCGCTATAATTACGAAATTACCCACTGAGTTTCTTCGTCCAGCGAATACTCTCGTCTTCGGCAATAATTTCACCTTATTAATGAATATACTGCCGATGGGACGAGACGGGGTGACGTTTCATTATAGCAGTCGGTTATTTAAGCCAATCGATGTAATTCAAATGATCGTAGACGGAATCTATAATTGTTCACGTGCTCCCGTATGAATTCGTAAATTTTGTTTAGAATTTTGTTCAGAAAAATTCCCATCCGAATGTCAAAAAGAATTCGGTAATGTTATTAAAGCGTTGTACGCGGGACGCGCATAAGCTCGCAGTGCTGTATTAGACTCCATTAATAAAAAGTGCAGCTAGAATTGAAAGAGTATCCTGTGGCTCGATACGGCTGAATAAAATAAAATACAATAAAATAAAATAAAATAAAATAAAATAAAATAAAATAAAATAATATAAAATAAAAAAAATAAAATAAAATAAAATAAAATAAAATAAAATAAAATAAAATAAAATAAAATAAAATAAAAGAAAAGAAAATAATATAAAAGAAAATAAAATAAATTAAAAGAAAATAATTTACTTGTGACTTTCTAAGAATTGCCAAGTTTCTGCTGTTTAATATGCTGCGCGGGGGTGTTCGATGTACCGTATTCTTATCAGGATCTTCAAATGAATAACCCCCATACATTTCCAATAGATTTTTAAAGAATTCTCAAAGAATTTTTCTATTCTCTATCGAATACTCTCCCTTGCTTTTCCTAACATAGACTCGTATTTGCACAAAAAAAAAAAAAAAAAAAAAAAAAAAAAAAAAAAAAAAACAGCAGAAATATTATAAAAATATGTTTATCAAGCTTACGTAAGAAGCATTCGGCGAATCACGAATGCCTTTCCAGTAAAAAACTTTCGAGTTGCCTCGAAAAATATATTATATATTCACGGCCATGCATACACTATCGAGTTAATAATAAAATTATACCCTCTTACTTATAGAGCATCGGGTATTATCTAATATCGTGTTAAGCTTCAATTGCTTTCGTAGGGGATCGATTTTTTCTCCGAACCGCGATCTTTTTATCTGCCAAAAGAAGAACCGACATTCGACACGGACAGGCTATTCATATTGTAAACTAGATTCTCTTTTTTTCTTTTCTCTCTCTCTTGCTTTTAGACGACTACACTTTGTTTGTTATAATTCATTTAGAGATCTTATGTTATTATAAGGCACACGTATTAATTTGTTTACATATAAAGTAACGAGAGCCAAGAATTAGGTGTAGAATAATGCATTCGTTATGAAATAATTAAAGCATATCGCTAAAGAAATAGCTCAGGCGCGATTAAGGAAATAGGGGAACAAATTATTTAAATGCACAATAATCTGGAACGGCACAGACTGTTTTACGATTAAAAATAATAATTGGTTCTAGTACGAAGCAGCGCAAGGGGTATTTATTTATTTATTAATTTGCTAATTTCAAAAATAAGCGGGAGCACATTGCCGGGAAATCGCTCTAATGTCTACGTTAGAGATCGCAATGACTGGAAGGGGAAACGCGGGGAAGGGGACATTATTACGTGTATAGGCTCATACGCCTAAATATAAATACTGGATCAGAACTCTTGATACTTTTTTTTTTGTTTTTTTTTTTGTTTGAGTATTTTAAGGAAGGAAGGAAGGAAGGAAGGCCGGGATCACTTGCCGGAAATTTTCTAGTTTTATCTAAATGAATTCTACGTGTACGGGCAAATCCCGCCATCCCTCCCCCCGACAGCCCTCTTTAACTCTTTTTCATCCTATTTCGGAACTCAAGGCTTTATAGCCGACTGACTGCTCCGCTTTTATACCACTCCCCCGTCCTTCCTAAAATACATAGACTTAGTACTTTACTTTAAAAGCTTGTCCGTTTATTGCTAACGAGCTAGTGTTTTATGCCATTTGTTACTTTGACGTCTGATTAATGCGGAAACGTGGGCTTAAAAAATAGCGCGAACCAGTATCGAAATCATCATTCATTTACCGCTCAAATTTAATTGCGAAACTTCAAATGTAATACGAAAACAGATATTTAATGGCTTATGCCACGGCGACGCCAATTGAAATAATCATACTTTCATTTGCTATATTATACATACTCTTCGATGTACTCGTGCCCTTGAATGTTCATGTGAATCCGTAACAGCCAAAGTGATATATATATATATATATATATATATACCTTAAAATGTACAACGATTAAAAATATTTTAATATTTGGTAAGTTATTTGCTTAGCGTGTTCACCATTTTCTTAAAATAAGTAAGTAAATATATTTCCTAGGATAATGTTAGCGGTACCGAGTACTTTATATCTGTTAATTTAGACCTATGCTGTGGAATTAAAGCTTATACAAAAACATAGTATGTCTTCACTAAGGCGTACGCGGACGATTAAATTAAGCATATTAGAGTTGGAGGAAAATTATTTTCCGAAACTCCATTAGATCGCCTTCATTTATAATTTATTATTAAAATATCTTTAAGGGCTTGACTTGTTTAAACGAATGTCGTTGCGCTAAAATAACTGCCTTCGATTTGTAAGACTTTTATTCTAACGAAAACGAAATTAATTTTAAAAGTAATAACGTTCGGCATTTAATTTAATGTATACGTAATCGTAATTTAACAGTCTAATTCACGATTGGCAGTTAGTTTTCCAATAATAATTCGGACGAGGGATCAAAATGATTAAAATAACGCCAGATAATTAGTTTATAATAAATTTAGAGTTTGATAATAATTTGAAAAAGGGGCATTTGCTCTTATTTTCGTCAATCGATCTGATTGGATAAAAAAAAAAAAATAAAAAATAAAAAAAAAGAAAACATTACGGAGCTCGGGAACAATCGTATTTTCTGGCCGATGGCCGCGCATTAATTATTAGAAAGAATACGGAATTTTATGGACTCACTTGGAAAGATGAACGGGGTCGAAGTTTACTGCCCACCTCGGCCTTGAATATAGATATGTACATAATCATACCGACGAGCATGAGGAGCCCTGGAGCGAAACAATACAAGCACATTAGACAACGAGATAAATATTACAAATGGTTTCTCATTATTCATAAGACTTCCTCAAAGTATTTCGTTATTTATGAATATAAAGCACACCTGGTGAATAAAATTTGTCAATAAAGAGACGACGTACGTTAAAATAATTATTTTATAGAGCCTTCGCTCGGCAGGTCTACCGCGTAAGGACGTATCACGTCAAGCCAATGAGGCAACGTCCCTTATCGCCCTTACCGCCGAAGGTTGACCATTTATTTATTTCGGCTTCGTCTTACACGTCTGAGCTTTTACGGAGGCCCTCCGCCGACTCTCTACCGTTAAAGCGCGAAGACGCGTTAAAGATAGATTATTTACAAGCGAGCTGTGGATGATCCGAGATTCGAGCATAGGTAAATGAAATTCACGAATATCGTGACCCCGTCCTGTCCTTTCCTTTCGCTTAAGAGGCTTAATATAATCGGTCATTTTACAAGCAGTAGAATGAAACAAAAGAAAAAAAGTAGAGCGAACGCAGTACCGGAAATGATCAGAATGACCCCGGCGACGAAGATTAAGAGGCTGGGCCTGGGCCTGGCCAGGTGGCCCATCAGGTAGCAGACCTCGGCGATGACGAGCAGGCCCGTCGCTGCCAGGAAGAAGACGGCGGACTTGGTGACCGCATCTGTCGACACAAGCAGAACAGACGTTAAAGTATACGTGAAAATAAAGCGGCGGCGCTCAGTCTCCGATCGAAGAATCTGGGACTGATTTTTCTATCAAGCACTACTTACACGGTATAGCCATGGTCGAGTCGCTCGGATCGGGGCTGTACTCCTCCTGGGGGAAGTAATCGATAGTCGAGCATTCGTATTCAGCACTCGAGCCTGAAACGACAGAGAGACATTGAGAGGGTGAGATGCGTTTATTCTAACCACCCGCCAACGAGATGATCCTATTTGTATTTATTTCCACGGGCTCTTCGCGTTCAGAAGGCCGTCTTGGATGGATAACGCACGGCTTCGTTGACCCCCCCCCCCCCCACCCCGCACATCTACCCGCGAAACGACTCGGATGATTTTAACCCCAATACCACCCGCCCCGCGTGGATAATATTCTTCCCCATTTCCCTAATGCTTCCCTAACGTTCCCTTTCTCTTTGTTCAATATTAGATCAAAGTTCTGCTGCTGCTGCTGCTGCTGCTACTTGCAGCAGAAGGTATGAGGACAAGGTGCTCGGCTCAAATCACCGATGTTAATTCTGAAAGTGGCTTCTTATGAATACAAAAAAAAACAAAAAAAAAAAAAAAAAAAAAAAAAAAAAAAAACAAAAAAAAAACTGTGGTCGAGCGATCGAGACAGTCGGAACTAGGCTACAGTGAAAGCAGTCGTCATTGAGAGTAGTATCGTATCGTATGCTCGAGCACCGACTTGACACATACGACTGCTCCTCGAATCTTTCGCATCAGAAAACCATTTCAGAAACTCTGTTCCATTGTCACTGACCCAAAGACTTTCGTATCTCGATATGATTAATCGCTTCAATAGAGTAGGGTTTCTTTTTTTTTCTTTTTTTTTTTTTTATACCCTCCCCTTACCTTCTTTCTATCGCGTTTCATCGTCTCTTGATTCATAAAGCCTCGGGCTTCTGCAAAATACTACGTTTTCATTACGAACTCGATCCCACCAAAAAAAAAAAAAAAAAAAAAAAAAAAAATGCTCTAAAATCATTTATTGAATTTCGATTTGACGAAAAAGGATCGATCTTTCCAAGCCTTACGGTGATCACTCTCGCATCATTATAAAACGTTAAAATACCGAATTCACGAGGATTTATCGACAGTTCGGCAAAGGCAGAACGGGAAAAAAAAAACCAAAACAAATCGATGGAGCTTTCGTGTTATAAACAATAACTTGAAGCATGTTTTTCTGAAAACTTCCTATTTTCATTTTCTTCGCTTGGAAAACTTTTAAGCGATGGCTCGCGAATCGATTGGAAAAATTTTTAGAATATACGAAACACGTGTCGTTTATTCTCTCTAGCTTAGAAAAATTTATGAAATTTCGTATTTCGCGTTAAAAATATTAGACTTGTTTCTTCTTCTTTCTTTTTTATGAAAAATGCTTTTCGAAATTTCCTTCTTACTCTTTTGCCCTCACAATTCTCTTCGGTTATTTTCGCAAAATAACAAAATCATAGGCTGTTGTTTAATTTGACGAAATTACATCGATGACTGTATACGTAGGTGCACGACTCGCTCTACGCAAACTTAGATAAATCCTAACTCGGCTAATATTTACCTTTTATACATATATCCATTATTTGGATAGCATTGTGCAATATTCCGCTCGTGTTGCAATCGTCCCACGCGGCTCGTGCTCCGGAATAAAGAAAAGCTTCTGTTTTCTTGTAATCGCTATTCTCTGTATAATCGTAGATGCATTAACGCTCGTTTCCTTACGAGCGGGAGGTGACAATAATTCGCTTTACGCGGCTAGGAACGTCGAAGTCATTGAAGGATCGGCTGGGGGTGTATCGGGAAGGGGAAAAAAGATGGAGCGTCGGAGCAAACAAACTACGTTAATGCAGCTGAGGGGAATAATATTGCTCGCAAGTACTCGGCGTCGTTGGATTTATTGGGGTAGACCTCTCCCGCGGCAGATACTTTGGAGCTGCCTCTCGTTGCAAAGTAAGTGCGCCGCTGTCGTCGGGCCATGGTTGCAGGCTGGGGAGTGAAGTGGTGTGGAGGGGCAGGCGGGGGGGGGCGGAAGGAAATATTACGTCCCGGGTAAAATTGAGGACGAACGGCAATTCTGGATGGAGAATTAGTTAAGCGGTCTCAGGGGTAAGGCTTCTCGATCGGAAGATTGACTGAGATTTGCAGAGGTTGGCACTGCGGTAAGCGGGGCGGAGGTGGGGTGGGTGGGAGAGGGAGACCTCGGATTCGCGCCAATTATTCCCTGTAAGTATCCCACTCCTCGCTCGACTCTCGAACGCCTCGTTTATATCCTTGGCGCCTTTGCTTGAATCAACCGTCAATCCACTCGATGTGCCCCACAAATCTTTACCTTGGCTTTCAACCCCAATAACCGTGGAAACGCAGTCAACACCTTCTCTATCAGCAGCGTTTACTATACGCATGAGTTTCGCTCGGCTATTTCGTATCGAAACAAAAAAAAAAAAAAACAAAAAAAAAGAACCATGGCTTATTGCCCTTTTTCACGTGATTATCGCTTCCTTTGTAATTTTAATACCATTCGCTCGGCTTTAACTCGACAACGAAGCCGTAAAGCTTATCATAATTTCACGTCTTTTGTGGGGAATGTGGATTGCATCTTCAGTCATGTTCGCTTTAAAGGAACCGAACTAAAAGCGCTTATCCGCAGCTTAAATTTTTTATCGTTACGTTTGTCTGCGCAATACAGACAGCGTATTATTACCTTCCGGGACAATTTATTTTAGCTTACTTAACTTTAACGCTTAATTACTTACAACTATTCATAGCGTTAAATTTAATTCCTTTGTGAAGATACAATAATAACACTTTAGTTACAAATTCTGAAATGAAAATGCTTTATTTGTCTGATATAATGTTTATTTGGAAAATTTATGATTATTCGAATGAGCTATACGAGCCAGATTTATCTTAATTACTGCATCGTAGGCGTTAAATGCTCTTTCCGCATGAAAATAAAGATTATAAATAGATATATTGTGCGTGAGTACATATATATATATATATTTATTTACATTTAAAAAAGGATTTTAACATCTAAAAACATTATGCGCGAATCTTTGTGAAATTTATGAAAAATAATTTCTCTTACATATATATATATATATATGTATACATACGTTTATGCGCACCCGTATACGTATATAAGTAAAGTTTCCGTAAAGAAAAGTGCAGAAGCTTTAGTTAGCGCTCGGCTTACTTTAAAAAGCATTATTCATACATAAAAATAGGCTAAGGAAATATCTTTTTAAAATTAAGCAGCACCGTTGCTTATATTAGTATCAATTTAAATAACGAATCCAGAGCGAGTGAAGAAATTCATATTTTTTGTTCCGGTTGCATAAGAGCATAAAATCCATTCGCAGACGTACTTTTAATTAACGGCATACTTGGCTGCACTAATATCGAGCGTTAAAGAGATTCCGGATTTTTAGAATTAGTAGACACGCGAATGAGCGTAAATTACTTTACCCTGAATTGAGGGTAAATTCGGCTCAAGTTATACACGCATGCGCATACGTATAATGCATATAATTAGAGAAAGTACGGATGCGTCCCGATACTCGGGGATTCAGCGGTATTCTTCATCGAGGTACTCAATACAAGAGCTGGTACAATGAACAATAAGATAATAAAAAGAATAGTGGCTTGTTTGCGTATTGCGAAAATGAGGGAGGAAGCTCTTTAGTCGGTAGCTGACGAAATGTCGCAAATGAAATGAATCTGGAAAAATGGAATTCTTTATTTTAGCCGTGAAAGGAACTTTGGTACGTACTAATGCTCTCAGAGTTTTCATAATTTGACTGCTCTACACGCATTCAGTATCAATCGTACGTAAGCTTCGAGTGTGGGTTCTGCGGCGGGGCGCGAGAGGGGCAGGGAGTGGTAAATGCGATAGATGGATAAATAGAGGGACGGAGACTAAGAAACAGGTCGACGCGGAATCGATGGGAGGAGTCGAATATTGGCGAGCGTGGAACACTCATATCCGGTAGGAAACGTGGCGGAAGCTCAGCGGGTGAGCTACGATCTCCGCCTTCGGGCTTGCACGGGATCGACGGGGTAGAGCGCGTCACGGGAAGAAGGGAGCGGTTTCGCCTCGACGATTTTCCGCGAATCGGAGCCGATTGGAGCGCCATCTTCGATCGTGATGGTGGCGCCCTGATTGCCAATGTTCCCGGCGCTCGAGCCCTAATTTATACATTTTCTTAATCGGATTTCTGTTTACTCGATATGCGCCTCCGCTCGAGATATTTCATCTTATTCCGCCCAATTTCCATATGGGGGTGGCAGGGAGGGGTGGGGGACGGGGGTAGGGCGGCGCGACATTGCCCGGATCCGCGCCCGTTTCATTTTGGCCGATTGCCGGGGCCGGTCCTCCTCAATTTTATCGTCCGGCTAAATAAAAGCAATGCGTCTCTACCCCCACCGCCCCCAGCCACCCCCTCGGACTAGTTTGTCATACAGAGACAGACTATTGCGAATAACTCCGAATCGGTATACAATATTCCGATTATTTCATATCGGGCGAGTTCCCTCTGCTTTTCCTCCGGCATTCCTCCCCCGCACGCGACATATTTTCCTTTTATTTACGCATTCATAAATTACGTTGTTGCCGTTCCCTCGATCCGACTTCTTTTTATACCCCGTCCCGTTAATAGCCATTGTAAATACCCTAAATACTTTTGCAAATTTAATTCGTTCCTCTGAATAACTTACGCATCCCCCCGTATAATTAATTTACCGGCAAACATATTAATTCTTTCTTTCTTTCTTTCTTTCTTTTTCTATCTCACACTGACCATTATGATACATTGTACGCATAAGCAATATTGCACCTTTACGTATGTCATTTATAGAGCCAAGTAATAAATCGCAGAAAAAAGAAGGTAGAAAAGTAATAAAGCTTGGCTCGTAATAAAACCAAGATAAGCACATTCCGATGTGCTCTTCGTGTAATTGAAAAAAAATTATATTAAATATCCGGCGCTTAATCATTTCCGAAATCAGAAGCGCGGACTTGTTATTATTCTAAAAAGAATATAGGCAATGTTACGAGATTTACGAGTGCCGGGAGGGGCTGGCAGGGGGAGGGGGGGTGGTTTGCCGATCTGGTGAGCCGCGGGATGTTCTGAAATAATTTTAGCCTGGTTGTCCAGGATAAGAAAGTAGACGAAGGGAGGAGAGGGGTGGGGAGAAAGAAAGAAAGAAAGAAAGAAAGAAAAATTAATTTGATTCTGTCGAAAATTAATTGGGCCTCGAGGAGGTGGAGGGGATGAGGGAGTGAGGAGGGGCGATTGGGGAAGAACGACGAATGGCTCGTGTGATATCTGCGGCTTTTCGTAATAAATTATTGTATTGACTCGATTAACCTGTCCGTCCACGTGTCGGCCGATCTACATTATGAAAATCGTGGAATTTTCGAATACACTGTCCCAACGGACATTCCTTTTTTTTAACGCGTCTTATTTCTCTATTTCTCAGCGTAGCCGCGAGCCGGGCAATTACTAGGAGCACCCGGCGCGTAAATTAAGCATTTCTTAGCCGATGCTCGGTCTCGGCTTTAAATGCCCCTTCAATACCAGTCGATTTTACAAATTGCCTCCAACAAAGAATTTCCTTCCCCCGAGGCCGTCTCCTTTCTAATCTTTCGATATATTGCTCTTTAAATACATATAGTTATTACGAATTTACGCGCCTTAACCGTAATTGCCTGTAACCACAGCACTTTCTATTAGCCCGTAAAGTTATCTTGGCCGTAGTTTGTTTTTGCCTCCTCCTTCTATTCTTTCTTCTTTTCTTTATTTCTGTTTTTTTTTTTTTTTTTTTTTTTTTTTTGGTGCTTACGGAAGGAAAAAAATCGTCTGCTTTAATGAATACGTCGATCAAGTGTTGCCGCTTACGTTTCAATTTAGCTGTCCAGAGTGCTCGATGAGTGCCGATCTCGATACACGATACTCACTCGGAGAATATTAATTATCGAAAATTTCTAACCCTTCCGGCCGATCTCTGTCCTACGAAGTATTTCGTGACTTTTAAGAATCGACACCGCGTCTATGCGCCAATGCCCCCACTCCCTTACATTCTATAAAGTGCTAGACGAGCGTGAACTTTCATCTGTACAGACGAGTGAATATCGACACGTGAAAACCAAACTCGTCTCGGACCCTTATACGCCTTTCAATATATTTAAATGAAAAGCTATCCCTTCGGAATCTTACTATGTGCATATATATCGAAGAATTTACATTTATCGTATGGAAATTTTAAACTACGGCCCCGACGCGCATTATAAATTAATACCGAGCGTAATAGCCGGAAGTTTATTGATAACTGTATTAAATTAATAATAAAATTACTTGATAAACTTTCTAGTTTCATCATGGGATGATGAATAATTTAATGCTTATTACGTGCACGAACAATCCGTTAGCTTTAAGCATAACGGGGATATGCTTTATAAGTTGATGAAGTTTCGTGGCCACTGTAACTGAAGAACTTTGTAGAGACAATGTAGAGAGAATAAGGATTAATCGGATTAACATGATTAACTGGATTAACGGCCGGCTTGATCATATTGACGACAACTTATAGTCCAAAGCTGACAAGTGAAAGAAGCGGGAGGCGCAAGTTACTATCTGGTTGATAAGTAAGGGTGATAGGCCCTCTTAGGACGACTGGGGAGTGGGGCGCCATCTTTCGACAAGTTACCGAGGCTAAATGTCTAGTTCGAGATTACTTTAGCGAAACTACTCGTTGCTAAGAGTCAGCAGTCGGGATGTTAACAATAATTATCGATAGATTGTTTAAAAAAAATTCTTGGGCTCGACTCGAATCCTCCACTGAAAGCCTTGACGGAGAAACGGAGTTGGTTTTTTTATTCTTACGGAGACTGAGTACGTAATTGTAATAGGGGGGACGGAACTTTTGAATCCGGAATACTTTCGCTCGATTCTGTCGAAATTAATGAAAATCGGTATCGGCGGCCAATCGTTATATCATTACGGAACCAAAAATATATCAGCCTCGATCGAAATCCTCTATATGATAAAGGCTGCGAGGATTAAGTAGCAGAAGATCCAACAATTTATGTGGCTCAGCAGATTTATATATATAATGTATTCGGCAAGTTTTGGCGGAACACATTTTTCATTGTTAAAACTTTTACTTTACAACGCATAAATGATTGTAATAAATTGTATCCACTCGTGAAAGTCCTGTAAACATAGTCTCTAAGCTACGGGGGCGGTTTACGGGTGCGGCGGAGGCATATTTCATAGCTCCCCCAGTACTCTTATTATATGTTAAAACATTTTTTATGAAAAATATTAAAGAATTATATTATCGGAAATAATTGGGGAAGGATGAAATTTTAATTACAAAAGAAACGCTCTTACTTTTTTAAAATTCAGATAAAGCTACAGATATTTTTAACTTTCACTAGAATTACTTATCGTTATTGTAATTTATTCTCTCCAGCTCGTAAAAGGGATTTAAGTACCGTTAATATTATTGTAAAAAACACAATTGCTAAAAGAATACTCAATTATTAGACAATTACTAGAGCCACTAACCTCTTAAGCACGTAACATCAAATTTACGTTATTTAAATTACAAAACCCTTCGTTGAATTAATCCCCATTTCAACCCTTGACTACGGATGTTATTAATATTACTTTTATTATGAAGACATTAATTAAAATGCTCTACGAACAACGGTTTTAATCAACATTGAAAATATATATTTATCTCTAATCGTTATTTTTTCTTCTTACTAATTGTTAATTTAAAAAAAAAAAAATACAAAAAATTTGAACTTTTTGTCGATAATGACGGTAAAGCTAATTAATTATATCGCTTTTAATGGCATGTTATGCGAAAAGGTATTCAAAATGTAAAATGTAGAAACTTCATTATTAAGTTGTTGTACAAAACGAATAATAAGTTAACTTTTATATTTCCCCGATTAATTGGCTCCCCTTTTAATGTTTTACGCGTTTTCGGGAAAATTTCACGAGATATGCATTTCATAAATAAATATTGTCGTACAAGTACAACGTTATTCAATTTTAATAAACCGATCATACTAATTAAATAATTTATAAAGAATCCACAGGCATGAATTGGCCTGCTCTCACAAACGCTATAATTTTAACGATGTGGAAGATAATTTAAATATTTAATGAATGCGCATAGTCAAAATGTATAAATTATTATCGAAATTTTGTATGTATGTATCTCATTATGCGGGCGCGTACGTATTTACAAAGCTATTTCCTCGTAAAAAGCAATAAAAATTTCATAAAAACAAGAAATTGACAATTAAAAGTACTGGCTCTCGTAGAATTGAGCTAATTATTCGAAGAATCGAATGGATTTAATGAAATTGTCGGTAATCGTAATTTTATAGGACAATGAGCCAACTCAAGATAGAGTGCGCAAAGTATGTAATTTGATTTAAAGGGATTAAATATTTAATGCGCTGGGGATGCTGGAATTGAGAAACGGCGGGGTTGGCTCAGTAACGAATACGAACTACCGGAATAATATTTGCAACAGTGATAATGGATATTATTGGAACTAGCGTAAATAGTGGATGGATGCGTAACTGGGGCCGGGGGAGGGGGAGGATATTTTTGTTGCTAAGCCTGAATAATGTAGCGATGGGGTGGGGGGAGCCAATATTTCCCCGATGGCTGGAGGAATTAATGTTATTATGTCGCAGTGAGAGTGTGGATAGTCGTAAGAATGATTCTTTTTGTAAATACATAAAATTGATGGTTAGTTTTTCCCTCGCGGCGATCACGAGAACATGACTCGAATGTCTCATTAATACAAGGGTCCGGAGTATAATGGACTGGCGCAAACAAGCTATAAAAATAAGCGTCCGCATGGGGATAAATCTCCGGAGCTACGAGGGCAACGAGGACAACGAGGCCAGTATTCAGAATTCACGATTCAGGGTTCAGGATCCAGGTTTCAAGGTCCAGGGTTCAGGATTCAGGGTCCAGGGTCCGGGATCTAGTCGTGGGGGGGGGGAGCTCACGATGTAAAAAGGGAGAGGAACTTACCGAGGGCGACGCAGACCCTCCATAGTCCGCTGTACGTGAACTTGATGTCGGGCTCGGCGCTGGCGTTGGCCAAGTGCTGAGTGAGCCTGGGTAGCCTCTCCTCGGTGAGTAGCCACTGGCCGGTAGAGACCGCGACCGCTACCACGAGGAAGGAGACGAGGGCCGAGAGCGCGGAGGTGACGCTCAGACTACCGCCGCCGTCCTCGTCGACCGTGCTCCCGGAACCCGTGGAGCCGCTCTCGCCCCGGGCCTCCGGGTAAGGACAACAGAGCCAGTAGCAGCAGAGTCGGGACATGGTTGTGGCCTTTGTCGATCACGGACAAGGGCCGTCGTCGAGGCGAAGCTAAGACTCACCGGAACGAAGCCGAGATCGAAAGTCGTACTTAACTTAGCTATGTCGATGATTGGCGGCCTCTGTCGGTCATTGCTCATTACATTCAATGCCCGTGCCACATTCGGTTGGGATGATCTCCCCGAGACTTAATAGCTCACGTCCTGCGCAAAAAAAAAAACATCAGGTTTTCTCATCCTTTCTTTCCTTATCTTTTTCACGCCCCCCCCCGCCCGCCAGCCCCGCCCCATCGTCCCCTCATATTGTTTAAACCTAGGGCACTTGGCACTTGTCTCAGGATTACTCGAGATAAAGAGGAAGTCCCTCCTCTCAGAAAAATATTATGTTGAGAGAAAAAAAAAAGTCATATAAAATGTACGCTTTTAATAGCTTCGAATTACGGCAATTTAAAAAGAAAAAAGCTCAGGACTCCGCACTCGCAGTCGAGAACGATTGTATTTTTTTTTAAAAAAATAATCCTATTATGTTTGCGCGCCTATTTATAGGACTGAAAAAAAAATCCCTGCCCCGTTGGATGGTACTTATGTACACAAGAGTTGATCCTTCAAAGTCACGTGACGCACTGTATACTATTTAAGGCTATTTCCATTTAAGCCTTTGCTACAACTACTGCAATTCCTCGCGAATAAATAAAATTCACACTCTTAAGAATTATCATTCCGTAGTTTTATAAATTATTTGAAAGTCGCGTTATAATATCGCGACAGAAGCTTTTATTTTTATCTGTCCGATATGCATATCCGAAAGCCTTACAACTCGAAAATTTGTTCGTACACGTATCGTTGATTCCTGGTGTATCATTCGATACTTATATTGACGAGGATAATCCTACGACGGATAGTAATTTCTAATCCATTGGAACGATACGTTTCTCTTACACACAACCTATGAAAAAAGTAACATATTGCCGGATGTGATTACGAATCTCCGAAAAATCTATATCCGTGATTAATTATGAACGTCTCGATAATTATAAATATAAAACCCGAATCTGATAAATATTTTTTTCTACCTCGCTTACAAGTATAATGAATAGATCACGTTAGGAAATAATACGCACGGCAACTCTTGCAGAAATTCAACCAATACTTTCAAAGAATAACATTGTTATTCAATACTAATGGTAGAATGCAGTTATTGTAAAATAAGCACGTTCTTTGGAAATAAACTGACAATATTTTTCAAATATTATTTTACAAATCATGAAACATAATACTTTTCTAATGTAAAAAGTGTCGTTGCAGATTTCAAATACCATCGGAAATTCAATTAAATTTATCATGTAAAAATTAAAATTCATTGTATTTCACAGTATATGAAGCTACTTACTTTATTTAATAATTAGATTATTGGGCTTAGCATGGATAAGTAGTGCATTAATAAAACCTTTGGCTGAGATAAATAATTTGTCATGATTAAAAAGATGAAAAAATTATTTAGAAACTTTAACAACAAATACAATATTTTTCAACAACAAATACAATACATTCCGATTTATTTTACAGTAGTTGCACAACTTTTCTACTTAAGAATTTACAGTTAAATGTCTCTTTTTACACTTATACTTTTTTTTCTTTCTTGCATTTTTTATTGCTGAAACTTAAATTTTTGTAATTTTGCTAAATAGCATGACGTTGTAGAAAAAAAAAAGAAGGCAAAAGCTAAAAGAAGGGAAACGAAACGAAAAGAAAAGAAAAGAAAAGAAAAGAACAGAAAAAGAATGCAATTTCCTAGTTATTTCATTTGGAAACTGCCCTTTATAATGCTAATATCAAAGTAAATGAGCACTCAACGTACATTCGTTGAATAAATAAAGTGTAAATTGATATTAAAATTAAGTTTTTATTTTAAAGAGACGGCACTGGTAGTTGTTGTTATTTAACGAGGAATAAATTTAATTCTTTATGAAATTTTCACGAGCCGGCCGCCGAATTGGGCCAATAAAAAGGAATTTGAAATTCGTTAAGAATAATGAATAAAATGACGATTAATATTAACGATGTAACTGGATGGCTGTAGATGGATGGGGGGGGGTGGCATCGAGGGGAATTCTCCTCTTTTATTTTCCGGGCAATATCTGGCCGAGCATTTCAGTCAAGCTTTACAAAAAGGTTGCTCGAGCATCGCAACAGCCTTCCCCTGCTCTCTCTCTCTCTCTCTCTCTCTCTCTCTCTCTGTCTGTCTCTCTGTCCCACCCTTTGACGTTCTCCTCACACGCGCACGCTCACTAACTCACTCGGCACT
Organism: Ceratosolen fusciceps; assembly: GCA_018883505.1. Taxonomy (NCBI): domain Eukaryota; kingdom Metazoa; phylum Arthropoda; class Insecta; order Hymenoptera; family Agaonidae; genus Ceratosolen; species Ceratosolen fusciceps. The sequence goes on from RCIC01000008.1 coordinate 6,634,263, forward strand.
TCTCGCGCTCGAGTTAAAATATTCTTGTCCTTTTTACGCTTGCCTTTATTCCTTTCACAGCCCCCCTCCCCCTACTACTACGCCCGTCAAAGAGCCCAACGAAAGCCAAGAGATTGACACCGAAAGGGAGTCTGTATTTACCTATAAATATAAATAAAAGAGTACTGAGAAGTATAAAGATGAAGATATCCTGTGGGTGGGCGGGGAGGGAGGTCGAAAGGAAATGTCTTCTCACATTCAATGGGAGCTTATTCGTATCGTAAAATTACGGTTCATCAGTACCCTTAGGGGCACGTAATATCGTCCTATCGATAAGCTCGAATCTTGGCAGATAACTCTTTCCTCGTAAAAAGTACAAAAAAGACGTTATTATGGATTTTCGCTAGGTACAGCACCCGCCCAGCTTATCGCCCATCGCCACCTACACATTACATTTTCCTCTCACTATTTTCTTTACTGCAGCCCTTTAGTGGCACTAGTACACAGTCACGGATTACGTTTGCGGGAACTACCTGTCAAATCCCATGTATACCTTTCGAAGTATTTCCTTAATGCTACTTATACAAAGCCCAATTTTTTCCAAAATAATTAAACTCAATGGAACTCGTATGTTTGAGTCGCAGACTCCGCTTCGATTTATGCTGAATTAGAACTTGACTTTTGTCGGTAAGGAACACGAGCTTACGAAAGAACATGGATTAATATTTCGTTTTTCTTATATTTTCACAGTATCTTTGGCCTTACCTTAATAAACAAGGGCCGAATTACGGCTAAACAAAATGTTTCAAAATAATTTAAACGAATCAGTAAAGTTCCAGCGAAACGCTGAAACCCTCAAATGAACTAAATAGATCATTTTAATTTGTTGGCTCGTTTGTTTCAGAATTCCGCAAAGTTTATAATTACGCAAAAATTACACGATGAATGTAATTTAATATCTAATATCAATAGTAAATTAAACAGGTATGTTTAAGATATTTCAATCGAGTATGTATTCTTACAAATTATTTAATGAATTGCATGCAAAGTCGTAAACGATAAAATTTCCAATTTAATTAAATCCTAATTAATATTACTAGTAGTGCATCCACTTGTTTATTTGCCCGTGCTACAAATTGCCGATAATGAAATTCAGATAAAATTTTGAGAAAAGTTTTCGAATGCTAATGCAAATCCTGCAATGCTTTCATACCTAAAATAGTATTCTGCTTTTACGATCGACCAAATCCAAAACAATGTAACCAAACCCTCTACGTTAAATAAATATCGGCTTCTTACGGTACAGGGCATACAGGTTCATTCCTTTACATGAGATATGCTGAGCTTGAAAAGGAAATAAACAGGTATTATCGATCGTAATATTGCATACAGTTTGAGTGGAAATGTAAAATGTGTGATGGAATATGAAGAACCTCTGCAGAAAAATGAATACAATTAATAGATGAAAGAGAATATGAGAGTACACGTAAAATATTATATACAATGTATATAAGTTGTATGTTGGCGTGACGATAAGCAATCGAATGAAGTTATTAATAATAAATAATGAGAATGTCGAGAAGCTCTATTTACATAATCTCTGCGAGCAGATTGAGTTTTAAGAATAATGATTTCAATATTAGGTAATGAGAAAACGGATAATTAATATTCCAGACAGTGGTATTACTGTTAAAGCTATTGTAATAGAATGGAGTGGAATAGGAGTCAAAGAGTAAGAGAATTCGTGGACAATAAAGTAAGAGCGGGCGGGATATCGAGATTGAATGTACGAGAAAAGCAGTCGGGGATGGATGAATGGCGACGGAGACGATGTAGCTGCGGGTTCGAGCATCGAAGAAGAAGAAGAAGAAAAGCAAGAAGAAGAAGAAGAAGAAGAAGAAGAAGAAGAAGAAGAAGAAGAAGAAGAAGAAGAAGAAGAAGAAGAAGAAGATGAAGAAGAAGTAGGATCTGAATCTTCGAGGGAGTGGGAGTGGAAGTGGGAGTGGGATGAGGGACGAGGCGAGCGTGAAACAGAGTTGACCACCGTCGACGGAAGGGAGCTTTGCCGAGGAGGTCAAGTCGTGAAGTTCCAGGGCGCCTGCAGTCGGTGCCGATGGTCATTAAGCCAAATCACCTGCCGGAAATTTGCCCGCATCCGAATTCTACAGGAGAAATAGGACCGAGATAAGTCATTACTTTCAAAGACTCCCCTCTCCCGTTGCCGCTCCGCCGCTCTCTTGATCGAATAATGCAATGGGACTGGGGAAGCAGTTCGCCACGCGAGTTACGTATTCGCCGCTCAGAGTTATTCCGACCGACATTAATTTCAGCTAAACAGATACAGTTATAATAGCGAAAGCACCCACTAAATTTAAGGATCTTAGGGACTTTCCCCCTTATTTTCTATAAATTTGGAATCGCGCGAAATAATGTTATCCCACGGGACTCCGACGGGCCAATTATTATTGAGTTACCTAAGTCTTGTTTAAATAAACATAATTAAAATGTCCGAAACGGTTATGAATGCATTAGCGTATGAATGTATTCGAGGGCAGGTGGCGAGGGCGCGTGATTAGAATTCCGAATTCAAGAATCTCTCGCGTGAGCGCGCCCCCTTCCCTTCCCCCGCCCCAATGAACAATAAAATGGGACTGTAGAAAATTAATGGAATACAGCGTAATCGCATGTTTATGTCCTCGGACCTTTTTATCCTCGCTCGATATCCGGAAATCTTAGCATCGAGCTCAGTGAGCGACATCATCAGGCCTTTTTTTTTTCATAACCCATTTTTACGCTTCTCCTGCGAATGAGCCTATAAACAAAAGCCTGAAGCCAACCATTAACGTCCAAGGTGTTTTCGTTAACATTTCCGTACATTAGACTCGTTAATTTTACGACAAAGTTTTACTCTTGGTAGCTCTTGGTAGCGACACTGTTCTATAAACTATGTCGGACTGCAACCAACCGATCAAATAATATAAATTGTGCTCAGCGATATAATAATGACCCCGACAACGGAAATCTAACTAATGACGTCCATCTAATCGCCTCCCCTTTGAAAACACGTACTAAAGCATTCCTTGAGAACGCAACATTAAACATTAAACTTTCATATTTTATAATTATCCCGTAGAAGAAGACTACGATTTTTTAATCATACATCTCTCTCTCTCTCTCTCTCTCTCTCTCTAAGCGCCATCTGTCGAGTAACTAAATATTCAAAATTAATTTAACAATATAAAATGACGTTTTCCTTACTTGTAGCACATCGTTCACCTTGCACTCTACAGTAGCATGCGGATAACAACAACATCGACAACAACAACGACAACAACAACGACAACAACAACGACAACAACAACCACCACCACACAACAACAACAACAACAACAACAACAACAATAATAATAATAATCTGTAAACAGAATGTTAGATTAATCGGTGTGCTGTAGTATTCAAGTGTCATTTAAAGCTAATTTTGTGATTGAGGGAAAAAGGACCGATCATTAGGTTTATTATATTTGTCATTATCATTGTCGTGGAATTTTTATATAATTGTACGCATTGTAGATAGAGAGAATGCACGTAATTATATGAATGTCCTTTGATATTCGATTGTACATTTATTTTACAATACAACAGGATTATTATAATAAATAAATCATTAAAGATAAAGCCGTATTATCTTTTGAAACATCTGTCAACTATATACAACAATCAATAATGAATGAACTTATCTGGTTGCCCTGATGAATCAATATTTGGAATTTACAAATTATTATTAAGTGAATAAATTTTTAATTGAAACTCCATTTGTAATTGATATTTTGTAGTCGTGCAGAGGAAATTCTGTTGTAAGAAATAGGTTTTAAAGAATTTCCAATGATGCATACGTAATTGAATTTTAATTGTATATTTAATAGCTCAAATCACTTATTAATCTTACATTATTTGCTTCAATAGCATTTTCAAGTATTCAAAAATATTTCGCCCCTAGAGAAATGAGAGCAGTTTAAAAACTTTAAAACCACTTTATATTTATTTTTAGTTTCTTTTATTTTCTATCTTGATTCTAATGTTTTAATTTTACGTATACCGATGATCATATTTAATATTAATAAATAATATAGTATCATCAATACTATTAATATTGATTTATTTATTAGACAAGTGAGTAATTATCAATGATGTGAAAACTTATTTAATAGAGAGAGAAGAGAGAGAGAGAGAGAAGAGAGAGAGAGGGAAGAGAGAGAGAGAGACGAAATTGAATATTATGCATAATGACGGTGAAAGAAACATTTAATCTTCAGTGCATGTTTGGCGTCACTTAACCTCATTGATCATAAAATAAAGTGTCCTCAACTGCGTTTTAAAATCCTCGTCAGCTTTATTCGATTTGGCTTTTTTCCTTCTTACGTTTTATTTGGGCTTCAATTTTTATAGAGATATGCGATAATTTAGTTGAACGTTTTCCCCAACTTATTGAATCGGCTGAAGTATTTATTATTTTATTTTTTTTTCCTTTCTTTTTTTCATGTAAAGGACGTATAATTTTTACCCGAAGCGTACTTTAAAGTAATTTCAAATTAACGCTCATTAGCTGCTGCGACGTTATCAAATTAGCCAATAAAATACGGCGATTTTGCGCGAGAAGAAGTATTTACAATACTTGTTAAATAATACGAGCCAAGCGTCTGTCGAAGAATTTATGTTGCGATAATTACAGGTTGTCGTACATCAACAACGTAATATCTATCGAGTTATTTTTATTCAGTTTCCAAGCGTTAGAGAGTGTACGTAACAATAAATAGTTATCGTTTTTAATTTGCCAGTCAAGGGCCTCAAGGACGTATTGGTAAACTTTATATGATATTGTTAAATAATTTATATAGAATCGTCTCGTGGCTCTAGGGCCTTTTTAGTTTTAGGCCATCGTGAAATGGCCCGAAAGATCGGGAAATATTATTTAAAGCGCATAGGATTGTACACGCAGACATAGTGAGTGGGGTTGAGGCCACCGTAACCCCAATAACGTCGTGCTTCCCGTGGGAATATTCCATTTAACGGAATATTACGTTTCGCGGAGGCAATTTGCGCCTTCTCTTGTTTTCTTCCAGTGGTCCCGAGTACTTCCGAGCAAGTTCCGCTCCTTCTACGCCCCCCTCCCCTTTCCCTATACCGCCGCGCCCCGTCCCCGTTTCCATTCTGCCTCGTCGATTCACTTAGTACTTGCGAGGCATTAAAGGAACCATAAATAATTACGAAGTTTTGTAATGAAGACCCATCGCTGCGCGGGCTGTATTGCATTGTGCATTATTAAATGAAGGAGCACTTGCCCTGTAAAAGTATGCGGCCTCGGGAGAAAAATGAAGGGCTGCTGCTCGTCTTTGTATCCGGTCGGACATCCATTCGCCTCGTCTTCTGCTTGCCGATTCTCTACGTCTCGGCGGAGCCTTAATTAAAAGATTACGCTCGCGATTATTTCAATCCTATTCAGCCGAGGCCGCCCCTCGCGACCTTCATGCAAGAATAATATCGCTCGGCCTCCCTACAAATATATCTGAATCTTATCTTATCTTTAGATAGGAGCCAGGACGCCTCCAGTCTCATACCGTATCTTCGAGTTAATTATTTTTTATATTTTTACTGGAAAATTCTTCTGCTGGCTGACTGATAAGTCAGCAAAAAAGAAGACGAAGAAGAAGACGACGACGACGACGACGACGACGAAGAAGAAGAAGAAGAAGAAGAAGAAGAAAAGTTTCACGTTAGCTCGAAAATTTGAATTTGACCGATGCTACATCGCCTAAGCCACTCCACTCTCGCTTATTTTATTATTATAATATAATAACAGACGTTACTACAGATTAGCGAGCCATACGTACATTTGTTTAAAAAACCTTATTTACTTTTCTCTTTATTATTTACGGGCAAGCAGTAATAATGCTATTTATAAATTTAAAAGGTAAGATTTATTCAAAATAAATATACATATATGAAAGAATATTTCAAACAAGTCGACACGAAAAAACAATTCACCACTGGAACATTCGAATTTTTTGAATCTACTCATAAGGAATCATACCTCGTGGAATTAAATATTACATCGTTAATGCCTGTAAATAAAATAATGACATTAAATCCGATTAAGATTAATATGTCCAAGTACATTTTGTAAATATTGCATGGAGTATAATTTTTTATGGATCGTTTATTCATTTATATTGTTTATTCATAATAATAGTAACAAAAATAGGAATATTAAAACGATTTGAAAATAATTTCTAAAAAATTTTATCTCCACTATTATGCAGTGATAAAATCAGGAACTGTGGAACTGTATATCTATCATTTATAGTACGTAATGAATTAATATTGAAAAGGACTATTTGAGGGGCATCTTAAGGGGCAATTCGCATTTACACGTTGACTTTCAAGCTATTCATATAATCTTCATAATATTGATAACTACGTAAATCCCTCTTCTGCACATTAAGCTGCTTAGCACACGTGAATTTGCTTAGTAAACGTACATAATGTCGATGTGAATGTTTACGTAAATAATATGCACGTGAATACAGAAAAATCTTGTAAAATGCCTTATTTGTTAAATGTCTGTATATTTTTTTTTTTTTTAAAGATTTTCTTCTTGTGCATGCTCGTAAGTACAAGTAGAGCTATGCGCCGGAAATAATAAGGAAGTTAATTATATTTCGTAATTTGATGAATTAGCTCGAAACCATTTTTCAATCCGCATCTCGTCTTGGGAATATTAATAATTTCTCATCTCGTTACTCTCAATGATATCGATGCGGTTCGCACTATTAACTGATGGCATCCCAGGTACCCAAGCATTTCCGAAAATCTTTTGAGAAAGTATATTTCGCGTGCCTCGGTGAGTTTATCTTCCGATTCGATAATCCTCGAAAAACTTCGCGATTAAGATACGTACGGCTGTCTCTCGAGGTTCTTGCCGTCGACGCTTTCTCTTCGTTTTTTATTTTTTTTATTTTTTATTTTTATTTGTCCCTTACCCACCAACCACATAGATTGTACTACTTCCAATTTCCTTCTTCTCGTAGCCTTTATGATTTATGGCGTAGTTCATCGCATAAACTCGGCTGCACATCTTCCAATTATCCGCGATACCTTAGACTAGATGACGTCACACGCTAGATGACTTTTTATCCTCGAGCTCGAGCTCGAGCTCGGATGTTTATTTTTATTTTTTTTTTTAACAAAATCGAAGCTTTTGTTATTGATAATTGTACACTTGCAGAGAGTTATTGTACGCAGGTCCTTAGAAAAATCTATCGGCTTTCGCAAAGTAGGAGCTATTTACCATTTGAAAATGAATTGATAGATATTCGATAATCATCTGGATTTCACATTGTTTGCTCGCACTCTATAGAATTTTCAAACGAATAATTTTATTTTCCGTTACTCACGATGCGCTTTATATAGCAGATAGCAGAGAAAGCACGTAAAAAGCACGAAGTTCGAAAAAGCTTTAGTTTTCGAATATAATATTACATATTCGTATTTTTAGGGACGAAAGGTTGCTTTATTGTTTAGAGTGGATATGCATTCGCGGATATGAATTAGATCTTCAAGTAGGGAACGTTATTTTACAGTAAAAACTAGCTATTATTACACGAGTCTTGGAATGTATAGCATGAAAGCGTACGTGGCTATTTCATATTTATTGACCGCCATCGGTCTATTTTAAAGGCCTTTTTTTCCTTCTTTTTCTTCTTCTTTTTTTTTTTTTTTTTTTTTTTTCTTTCGGAATCAGACAAGTCCGACTGAGATATTAACATTTTGGCTTTAAGGTACTTTTATTTCGCCGCACAACTGACGTTATCTCGATCCTTATCACGGTTTATATTCAAAAACATGGCAATGAAACGATACGTATCTTGGAGCTGACTGACCGGCATCTTGTTTTACTGTCAAGTTCGATATAGCAAAATATGAAATACGAATTGTCTTACTTTTTTTAATAGCACTCCGATGCGGAACCAATACTGTAATTGAAGTATTTTCTACCAGTAGATTATTCTCTATTTGATAAAAGGAAGAGGAAGAAGAAAATTATGTAGACGTAGCCGCGGCAGATTTATTACTTTTCCAAAGTCAATAAATCTCTGAAAATATAATCTCTTTCCGAGTCATTTCTGTATCAGAGAAATATTATTCCATTTTTCCGGTTAAAGCCTACGCGCAGACGAACGGCGATCCGTAATTATCGATCACAAGCCCCGCGCTTATTACTCCCGGTTAAATATAAAAATTCTTCTTATACATAATATCCAAATGTTCAAATGCGTTTTGATTATTAAGTCCGAATAGTGAAATAGCGAAAGCAATAAGGGACCGTGGAGATTATTGAGAATATTTGGGATTATTGTTAACGATAATAATAAGAGGGGTTTATCGTTGATCAAGGAATTTTGAAGAAATATAAATCTTAAGTTTTAGTCCTGGAGTGATGAATATTCCGGGTACGCAAGTCTTTCCATAATGAAAACTACATTCTGCATGTCAAAGGCATTATCAATATTTCTTCTCGCCCCGCGCGGATGAGAGAGGCGCCTTTATTATTTTAATACTTTATATTTTTGCATAAGACAGAGAGAGCGAGAGAGAGAGAGAGAGAGTGAGAGAGAGACATTGAAATCTCATTAATGCCGAGAAATGCCGGGCTTGCGTCTAAGGAAAGAAGTGAAAAAGCACTTTGCTCGCTCGTAAGGATACCTATGACTCCTTTGAACTTGGTGAGAATTTATAAAAAAGTTTAAGCAGTTACTAAGCTATGTAGAATCGAAGCCAGCTGAAATATCAAAGGGAGATTACGATAGGAAGTGAGGGGGAGAGGGAGAGAGAGAGAGAGGGAGAGAGAGAGAGAGAGAGAGAGAAAGAGGTGACGGAAAAGAGACGAAACGTGAGAACTGAAAGAAACTTCTTGTCGGATTGACTTATCCGACTTGATTCTTACGTTCCGAGGATTAGTTTTTCTCTTTCGAATTGTTTATTAAATCTATTTACTGGCGTACCATTAGAGTAGGCCTGGGCTTACATATTTAGCTAAGATCACGATCCGGATAATAAGTATATTATACACGCGCTTACTCGGCGCGAGTGTTGCCTAGCCCAGACGGGGAAAAGGGACATTCCGCGAGAATATTTGGGGTTATTGGCTCGGGGCTACGTCTATGGACCTCCTTGGACTCGTAGCTGATTTAGCCTTAGATCAGCGGCTAAGGTTAATAGGAATCGAGAAAAATCTGTAATACGAAGGATGAGGTCGTTCGGTCAAGGATTTTTCGGGAGCCGCGGACAGATCTAGTGAGATACCGCGCTCTCTCAGCCGATCCTCGAAAGCTCGGCAAGTTTCGAGCTGCGTTTCTGAGCTACCGGAGCACGAGTGCGCCTGGAGACCGTCGAGACTTGTCGAGACTTGGCATGTCAGTTACTCCGTATGAAAAACGAAGCGAAGCTAAGGGTACTTTATGGACCACAAGTGGGGATCAATGACGTTGCTACGCAAATGATCCTACTGGAGTCGTTGGAACTAGTCGTCCCTGGCTCGCCATTATGGCCCTGTAATACCGTTTCTTTACTCGTACTTGCCCCACCACTCCACCCATCCCATGCCCGAACTCAGCCTATTCTAGGCAACGCGATATTCACTCCGAAAATTTATTTATTAACCGCGGATAACTAAATTTCTCTCTCTCTCTCTCTCTCTCTCTCTCCTCCTCCTCGTCTATCTCGGTCCGAGAGAATTTATGTACATGTACACGTACATATGCCTACGCACATGCGTATGCCAGGGAGTATTGAATAACTCAAGCTAACAAACTTGACGCGCGCCTGCTTTGTATATTAAATTGCTCAAAATACTAGAATTAACCGAATAAAGCTGGTTCCGTAAGAATTCACATATTATTCAAACAGACTAATTTCAAACAACAACAGGAATTTTTCAAAGGTTTTTTTTTTTTTTGATTTCGACTCTCTCTTCCCCCCTATCTTTCTCTCTCTCTCTCTCTCTCTCTCTCTCTCTCTCTAGTCTTATAAAAGAACAGCGCTCTTAAATGAAATTTTAATAGAATGCGAAAGAATCTTCAGATTCTGCGTCTTCAGTAATTTTAAGGCATTTGTTAATATTTACTAATAGGACGCCAAGTCTAGATTAAGTTACAAAAAATAAACAGTTTTCTAATTATATAAAAAGATGTTATTAAATTAGTCGAACGTTTGCATTATTATTTCTGATATTCCTATTTCTTAATAATATCTCTATTACTCGTTTATATTAATACGAATAAACGTTTCGTTATTTAAAAATACATTTTCAAGATTTTTAAACACTTTAAGAACTTCTGGAGTAAGGATTCCACATTTAATATTAAATTTTCCTTTTCAACTTAAGGAATATAAAAAATGAAACTATAAAAATTGATTTACTATAAACAATACAAATATACTTAATGTCTGTAAATATGTATTCTCTCTATGCAAGACTGTTTATGTTCGTTGTACGATAAAAAAAAAGGAAGACATTTACCAATTGTTTTCACAATATTTTTACATATTTACCGTAGTTAAATGTACATAGTTTTCAGTAATAAATCTCTACTCGAGAAGGAAAATTAATTTATTTAAAATTTATTTACTACAGTTTTGAAAGCTCAAAAACTGAATTAATTTTGCTTGTTATATTGTAAAAGGGATTCTGCAAATTTACAATTAACATAATTGGCTCAAACAGATCCACAGATACGCATACATATTTCAACGTAATTTAAAAACAAATTAGTTTTTCGTTGGAAAAAGCATACGAACAATAAATAATGTACTTTCCTAAAACGAGTTTTTAGATCTGAATTTATTAGACAGGAGTTTAAATTTGAAGGGTAGGTGTAAGAGTGTAGGATGGGGCGGAAGATGGTGAAGTCGTTAGGAGGTGATTAGGATATCGAATGAGGATTAGATTAATGGAAGAGAAGGTTTTGGGAGTGCGGGTGAACCAACGACTTCCATTTAAGCTCGATATACACGCGGGAGAATAAAGCCGCGGCAAAGCAAAGGGAGCGAGGGTAGGTAGGCGAAGAGAGGGTGGTAATTAGTCGTAGCCGCTCGCCGCTTCTATTTCGAAGCGTTCTAAATAAAAGCTTCCGGGGTCGGGAGGGCAAAGGCTCTCAGAGGCGACAGAGTGCACGTGTCGCTGATCACGTACGCGATGGGCAAAGCGCGACGATTTGTGCCGGTCTGACAAGCGCCTTTTAAAAAGCTAAAAAATAGTAAAATAAGTCCAGGTGAAGGGAGAGAGAGAGAGAGAGAGAGAGAGAGAGAGGGTAAAGGCGCTCTTCGGCTCCAGGTCGCAGCGGTGACTCCTTTGAGCGGTGCGCGCGGCTCGTGCGAGCAGCAAATTGATCGACCTACTTGATGCGTTGCCAGATCACGGTCCCATTAAAGCCTCGTAGCGATGAGTCTCTCACGCGACGGGGCGGGGGAGGCAGCGGAGGACGGACCGTGGTCACTAGCCTATACGTCAGACAACAAATCCAGTGCACGGACGACGTCTCCGTGTCAGCCGCAACAACGCCCCCGCCGTTTCTAAATTGAAAGTAAAAAAAAAGAAATAAAGAAGTCCTTGCGTTTGACACTGTTACGCAAGTCTCGTCAGTGACTCGTCGGGCTTGTGGAGGATCATAGAGTCTCGCCGAGAGGCCTTAGTCGAATCGATAAATACCCACAAGTTTTACAAAGGCTCCTAAATCTCGTTGTGCATTTACCCACTATTTGCCACCCTTCGTATTATTACAGCTTTCGTGTCTTGTATTAAAACCCCTGGCGCCTCGCACATAGCGATTTCTTCGTTTCGTCCCCATCCCCGCCCCCGCCCCCTCGACCCGCCACTCTCACCCGCAAGAGTATTAAATTTCAGACAATTTCAATTAAATTCCTTCCTTCCAATCGGAAATTGATCAGTTTTTCGATGAACATGTGCTGGAGGATGCGAGCCAAGTCATATATCGAGTGACGCGCACTCGAAGCAATTTTTTTAAATCCCTGAACTTTCTGAAAGATTGAATCGGTTTTCATACATCCGCCGACGAACATATTTTTCAACGAAAATATCCTCCCGTACTCTCGCGAACGCATAAGTCCGGCTGACCTTACGCTGCTTACGTCACTGAATTCTCTGTAATGGCTCACGGCATTTTATAGCGAAACTCTTATTCAGTATTTCCAATGAATCTATCGACTTCTCGTCTGCTGAAAAATTAGTTGAATCTACGATTTAATAAGTGAAATCCCTCTGGTTTGCAAACTATTAGAAGCTCCACGACTCAAAGTAAATTTAATTAAGGACAAATCGAGCAAATAATTAAGAAGAACTGGAAACTAGGAGAATCCTTATCGTCTCTATTTCTCTTACATAATGCATTTAAATACTACAATTAAATGCAATATATATATATATATATATACATTTAGAGGCACTGGGAAAATATTTTTTATCCTTTAAATACTATATTATTTAGCTAAGAATTGTAAATACCGTAAATGCGTACCAAGATTTAATTGGATTCCGACAATGAGTACGTTCTCAGATCTCAATTCTGCTAAGAAATAATCAAACGAAAATTGAGCATAAACAAAAACTATAAACCAGAGTTGGCTGACTATATAATAAATGATTTAAAAACTTCATTTCTGATCTTAGTACTCGTTGTTTCTCGTAAAAACAGTATTATTTTCATAATAAATATTTTTTATAATTTTAAATAATTATTACGCGATGTAATAGATCTTTACAAATATCCATTGAAGCACAGAAAAGTCCTTCGAGATTGACAAGACAATACACATGGCACTTCAGATCTATAAGAATTATAGCCTAAAGAATATTATTTGAAATTTATGCTTATGCCACTCGCGATATTTTTATACAAGAAATAATAATGAGATCTAAGCAGTGCTTATCTAATCGTTTTGTCATGTACATCCTAAATTAAACAATAGTATAAGCTGGAAAAGGCAGTGATGATTTGAATTCCTAAATAAATTAATATTAAAGGTAAACCTGTAAAATTTTGTCCGTCTTTTCTCAAGAGCTGTCATCACAACCTTTCTTTCATTTATGTACTTAAACTCATTAGCAACCTATCCTCATTAACTTAAATTTCTAGTACGTACATTTGCATATTTTATAATTATGGCGACTAACGAACATATTCCACGCTTTGTCCTCACTATTTATCTCAGCCTGTCTTTCACCTCACATACTGATTCTTATCCTTCTGAATTTCAGGAGAAAATGATTAATAAACAATTCATTGTATCCAATAAAATTATAACTATATTTAAAATTTCAAAAAATAAAATTTTTAATCTTTATTACGCTGCATAAAATATCAACAACGACAACAACAACAACATCAACAATAATAATAATAATGATGAAAATAAACTTATATCTGAATATTAAGCCAGCAGATGATGTATGATAAGTAGTTTATAGTACGTACTTTCATTAATGTAATCATATAAAATGTAGCCCCACTATGTATTCATCACTCATATCTCGCTGTTTCTCAATTATGGCTTACAGTAATTGACACATAGAAATTATAAACAATATGAGTATGAATTATCACTTTTAATGATGACTGAAATAAAGTGAATAATTGTTGTACACTCTACAAAGGGATAAATTATTTTCTTGACGTCATGACTTCATTGTAATACCAAGTATGTATATAATTATATACAAATTTTTTTATTTTCATCTCAATTGTAACTTAAAATTCTTTCGGGATTACGTGTGTAAAGTATTCTATAGACGCCATATTGAATCGATAATTCTTTTAACGTATTAATAAAATCAAATTTTTAGTATTTAATAGCAATATAATTAATTATATGATGAATAATATTTCTTTCGATAAATATTTTAGATGATGAGCTCTCAATTTTTATATTATATATTTTTTATATTTGACATAAACTTATTAACCATTGACGGATGCATATAAATATGCAACCTTCATTAAATTAACGTACATTTTTTGTTAAAAATGCCTCTTGTAGCTAAGAATCTGTAAAAAATTTTGATTAATCATTTTTTTTGTGAACGGCAATCACACAAAATAGATTCACGTCTTCTTATATATATATATATATATATTCGCTTTTTTAACATAACAATCTATCTTCGTATTAAATATTTAAGCAAAAGCCAATTCAAGATGATTTAAAGTTTGGAAAGTTTAATTAAAAGTATTTAATGTGCACTTATCAGGAAGAATAAAATTTTCTAGATAACTTTCAAATATTCAGATTAAAAAAAAAAAAATTAATGAATATTTTACAGGTATACAAAAGTTATGAATATATGAAATATAAACTGTAGAGAGTTTATACGTTGTCTAGTAAATGTCGGTTATAAATTATTAGCATTATCATTATAAAAGATAAAATAATTATCTATACTAAAGAATTGTTTTACTTTTACTATGGTACAATGTTAAATTATATACTGCCACAAATTATTGTAAAAATTATTTTTTAAACCGTAATTAAAATATGTATATATATATACATATATAAGCTAATACACGGCCGTAGTTTATGATTTAATCATCTCGTCTATTTTTGTGAATTAACACTCCTCCGTATCGAAGGGTAAATATTTTTTATAAATATTGATCGCCGTGATGACTATTATTACTACTTTCATAGCTGTATTTTTATCCTATAGAGTATACTCATGTAAGTATTTATGAAATATTGAGTGTATAAGTATAATAATATTAGTTTTATGAAAGAATCGTATCTTGGAATAAAATATCTTCTTGGAATAAAAGAAGAAGAAAAATTAATGTTAAAAATGAACCCTCAATTTATTTAATCTTAAATATGTGCATACATTCAATACTTTGCTATAGTTTTAAGTAAAAAAATGTCCTGATTTAATGAATTAATAGAGGATATATATATTGTTCTTTATGCCGTCTGTTACGTTACCTCACAAAATACCCACAATGCCGGTATGTACTCTGTCGGCATTACGACAGCTGATCCTTTTCGATGCATGTTTTGCGATACTTACGTTATCAAAGAATCGAGTCACCCAATACACATGACCCTCTTTAGAGTGACCGCCGTACATTTCCTCCCGAGATAAAAACTTCAAAGAATAATTCGAGGAACAATTTCTAGTGCAATAAGATCTGATTATTAAGGAAGAATAACTACATGATTCAAATTAGCCTTTGACTATCCACCCTACACTTCCTTCGAAGATAAAAGGTCCAAAATAAAATAATTCTATCAACCTATTTCTAAAGTAATAAGATCTGATTGTTAAGTGAGAATAACTATAGGATTAAAACCAACAATAATATGAGAGAAGGTAAAAGAAAGAGTAGAAAATGAAATACTAAAATGGCAATGCGATTTATAATTTAGAGATAAGAAAACTGTTATAAATTATTCGTATTACGGCGACCGACAAGCGAGCCTCCTCAAAACAAGAAACTGAGACCGAATACCGGAACTGGAAACTGAATATATTTAATAAACTATCCCCGAAAAAGTGTATCGCCCAGGGTTGTAAAACAGGCCCTTCGTCGAAGTGCATGCACTCCTTGGTCCGACGATCTGCCACACGTTTGTAACCCGCACTTCGGAGTCCGGTTTAGTTGTAATCGTTCCCTGTTACTATCATTATACAATAAACGAACATTTAAAACCGCGAGTGCTTGTGTTAAATTTTTACTTTGTATTCCCCTCCCTATCGCGCACCACCCGCGAAGTTTTTCGTGCATCCGGAACGAGAGGAAGGAAGGAAGTCTAATAAAAATACTAAAATCCTGCTTCAAATCATCGAAAGGTAAGTCCATTGAATTTATCCTCATTTAAATTTCCCTGCAACTATATCGCAGCAGGCGTGTCAAGGTATTTGGCAATATTGGCTCCAGCCCTAGCTATTAAGAGTAAAATCTTAGGCTAAAAAGGGAGCAAGGCATCTTTTTCTCAAGTGAGGAAAGACTGCTTTTAAACGTTGGATTCACCTCGGCGCGTGAACCGACGTAACACGTCCATCAAACTTTCAAATTTATCCACAGACTTTACCAAGTATTCACGTTACTTTCGTCTCTATCATTTGATTACTAAAAAATCAGCACTCAACGTTCCGTATATATGTATATATATATATATATATACATACAGTACTTGATCCAAATTTGGAAAATAATTTTTTCTTAGATAAATGTCTAAGATAGATAAAGTCTGCATAAATCTTTTTTCTAAAACTAAAATAATTAATGCATTACTTCCTCAACTCTGAATGAATTTGAAGAAATAAAATTATGTCTGAATATTCAAATTCCATTAATTACGATAAGTGAATACAACGACCGCCAAGCGAATGTATCTTAATTGTATTATTAAGATTCCTTAAAGCTGTAACTATATAGTTTAGCCAATGCTTTTTAATTATTTTTAAAATAATATTGAGACTAAATTATTATATAAAATATTCTGTTTTAATTAAAATTAAAGCAAAAAAAGAATAAAAATAACGAAGTGTATAATACAAATTTTTTATCATTTATTTAAAATTTTTCTTAAGTCGATTAGAATAAATATCTTTTACGTCAAATTAATCTATGACAAATTAACGTTAAAATAAAAACAAAATTTCAGAATTTTATTTTAAAAAATAGGTAAATTTTAATCGTATTAAGAAAATAAGTTCTTAAAGAGAATGTATCCTCTTGTCCAAAACAAGCGAATGTAATTCCGAAAAAATACTCTTACTCTGATTAAATTAAAGATTTTTAATTTAGCTGTATGTAGATGTAAAATGTATTGGAGATATAAAAATTAAGACTCGTTGATCATGTTTAAGGAACCTTTTCATTATTATATGAAAATGAAAAATTTTAATACAATTTATAAGAAAGGCAATTCTAATTGCTTTGAATATATTAAGAACAAATTTTGTTTCAAGGCATATTTAAATAACGAACTGAGGAAATACTTTTTCAATTTTACAATTTAAATGCGTCAAATATATTTTTAAATCTACGTATGATTATATGTGAATTACGGATAATTGTACTGTCATTAGGATTTTTAAAAGCATGACTTTTATTTTTAAATTTAAATGAAATAATGCATTTCAAAACATTTTGTATTCCGTTACTTTTTTTTATATAAATAAAAAAAATTATTTATATTACATTAATAATTATTAAATAAGGTATTAAAATTTATCACTGTATAATAAAAAATAAATACATAAATAAATAAATAAAAGGGGAATAATGTACTGAATATGAAAAGAAATGTTTCTTGCAGTTGTAATGTTTATTGCAGAACTTTTCCATTCAGTATAAATTATTCATCATTTAATAATAAGATTTACAGTGAAGTAACTGATGGGATTGGTATATTTAATTTGAAAAATTTCACAACGGAATAACAACCCGTACAACAAGATTTATAAATTTTAATGTAATTTAATTTTAACGCTACATGCTCAAACATTTTCAATAATTTTATTTCCTTTCTATTCACGCACCGATAAAAGCACGTTTATTTTTAATTAATAATAACGCCACGAATGCTTCTTCTTTTTTTCTTTTTAAATAAATAAATACATAAATAAGTAAATAAATTAAAAAGCTTAATTTACCCGTGAAATCCTTTAGAAATAGTTGGCGGGAGAGAGAGCGAGAGAGAGAGAGAGAGAGAGAGAGAGAGAGAGAGCGAGTAAGAGGAAATATAAAAAGTAAATGTTGCAGCATGCGTTGTTCGAGCGTAATTAGAAATCATTAAGAGGAGCATCATTATTTTCGGTATTGAGAGCTTTCTCCTCCGGTATTGTATATTTTTTTCTTTTTATTTTCTTTTAATTCATGATTAGTTCAATATGGATATTATGGTATTTTGTTGCATTTAAAATTGCATTGGAATTTAATCTGTCCGTATTTTAGAATAAATTCCCGATCATTATTTATAAGCTACGAATACCTTAATCGTGATGTGCGAAATAAAATGAATTAAAGAAAAAATTAAAGACATTTAGTTATTATCACTTTTTAACGAAAATTTGGCCTTTGCGAATTGGAAATTTATTCGACGTCTCCTTCTTACTTTCAATTTACATTTGAATTCGAAAGTTTAAACGAGTCTCGGCAAAATTAAATTTTACTTTAACAGCGAAGTATTTAAAAAGTGCGCACCACCATCGGATTTAGACCTTGAGTTATTTATTTTACCTACGCGTGCATTTCCTAAATTATTAAGAGCCAAGAGCGAGCGCACGAGCGTAATATTATTTATAAATTAATTGAGTACTATTAAGGCTTGAGGAAGTACTTGTCCAGTATTTTCTATGCCTTATAAAGGGTATGTGAATTATTACACATTTTTCGATTGGAAGGCTTTTTATTTTTTTTTATGTCTCTGTACAGATTTTGCTGAATTGCCGGTAATTAAAGAACTCTTGGTGCCCCGCTCATTTTAACCCCGTAGGATTTTAATTTATAATTTTTAACGCAAGAATTTTACTTTTCTCTCCCTCTCTCTCCCTCTCTCCCCCCTCTCTATCTCTATCTCTATCTCTATCTCTCTCTTGTTGATAATAATGGTGTAAAAATAAGCGAATGTTTGGCAGTGAATCAGCCTCGGTCGACAGAGGCGAAATAAACGTAAAAAACGAAAAAGGTTATTGGAATTATTGGGGTGGGGGTAAAGAAGAGGAGGCGGCGCGCAGTAAAATCTCGAGAAAGAAAAGAAGAAAGCAATGCCGTTGCAGCATAAAAAGAAAAAATGTACTCGGAGTCCCTTGAGTTTCGTTATCTTTGTTTCAAGCGAGCTCAATTAAGGTTTTACTTAATGCACGAATGCAGGAAGCCTCGTTATGAAGTAATTGCCTTATTACGTCCCTTATTACGTCCCTTATTACGTCTTCGAAGCCCGTGAAAATCCAGTCTGGCCGCGCATGCCGAGAAGAGAGAGAGAGAGAGAGAGAGAGGCATCGCGAAACTCAGGGAGGACGGAGCCGCGGAATAATTATAAATAGAAGTGATGAATCTTCCGGAACATCCGGTGCAATAAATGAGAGGGTTCGTCGGCGGTCGGAGGTCGGTCGGTGGGAGCGGGAGCTGCTGGGAAGTCGGAGACTGGATCGAGGGTCTGGAAAACGAAGGAGACCCCGTTGCCGGTGGCATTATTGCACGGAAAGCGCGAGCACGTACGAGCGTAGCCACGCAGGATCTCACGCTACATATGACCCTGGCTAACCCCATAGCCTAAGCGAGGAGTTACAGCTTCGGCCTTGACAGGCTCGTACAAAACGCCGGTAATCGCGGCAATGTCTCTCTCTCCGTGAAGCTCCCCGCTCTCCTCTCGCTAACTGGGACCACGCGCCGCGCAATTGTCTTTATTCCGAGGGAAAGTCCCCTGGCTGTGTCCCGGTGCCCCTGTGTGCGCGTGCGTGCACACGCAGAGGGGCCAAAAATTTATGGGCGGAGGGAGCCGCGAGTCCAGCCTTTCCCCGCGATATCTTACTCACGGAGCGCAGGCCGAGCGCGCCAGGGGTAAATACGTACAATTTACCGAAATTAGGAGAACGAATTAGACGTGCGTTTTACGCTGCTGATATTTCATTGGGGGCTAGATTAGGAATTCAATTACTCAGCCGGAGCGCTGAGGGGAATACCCGCAGCCCGCACTCTTTCCTTTCGGATAGCTCGGCGCTTGTTTTTCCTGATTAGATTCGCCGTTCGCCGGTTTATACTTTTAAAATGCCGGAAATTTATTTATAACCGCCCTAATAAATTTCATACCTAAAGTCCCTGGATTAGCGTCTTTCTTTCTTTTTTCTCTTTTCTTTCTTTCATTCATTCATTCATTCTTTCTTTCTTTCCTTCCTCCTTTCTTTCTTTTTTGCATATAATTCTCGATGCATTTGTCCTTCGAAGTTCAAAGATTTCAATAAATAAAATAAGGGCAACGAAATATCGAACTCAAATTATTCTTTCTGTCAGATTGCCGATGTTTTCATTGAACATTACGAATAAGCGAATCCAAGATATTTACGTAATAGCTTATCAAATATCAAATGCAGATGTATTCGCGATGTTCATCAAAACTTCGACAAGAATGTAATGTTCGAGTGATTTTAATTAGTGATTAGCCATCCGAGAAATTGATAAACTTTACTTTCGATAGCATTCACTGACGTATTTATAAATACGCTAATTGTATTTCATGCGGAAATCCAAACTTTCTCGAATCGAAGGGAGAACTTAGTCTATGTACGTATTTATAGGATTAGCTGTAATAATTATTCTGTTATTTTATTGAATGAAATGTCTAACTACGTTTGGATTCTCATTCGGATCTTTATATTGCCTGATCTTCTATACCTTCGTATTAAAGTCTAAATCCGATAATTAAAAGACGTGATTTCCAGTAATAAGTACTTTCGAAGCTGCTGAAAGGACGAGAGGAAATCTTAAAAGAAGCCATACGTAATTTCCGAATGAACTCAATCATAAATACATGATTCTTACCAAATCTATTTCATCCACTGCCAATAATATTAGAATTTAATTACTTTCTCTTTAATGTGAATACGTGTACTTGTATATACATATGCGCGGCTGTAATTTCATTATTTTTAATAGGACACGAGTTTTCTCGGATCAAAAAAAGTAAATACGGTATTCATTTTATACGATCCGCAGCATAAATGTTCGCTCGATTTTTCTCCCTACGTAAATACAGTATTATCCGTCGTCTACAAGAAAGTCATGTAACGTATTCAAGCGTCATAGTAATGAAAATGAATCGATTTATTCCCATCTCAATGTAATATATACGTATATATAATTTAGTAAACCGCTGCTCTGGCGATCAAACCAAGCTGAAAATGATTCTTTTTATTTACAAATTAGTTAAAACGTTAACTAATCTCGTTGTATTTTCTGTAATAGAGTAAATGAGTCTGGAAATTCTTGGCTTTCGGTTACTAGTCTTCAGATAATCCCCTTCCCTCCCCCCAATTACTCAACATTTGCGGAGACCCTTTTCATTGGTAAAGCAATTTTCAAAGAAATTAGTTTTCACATACTCAATGTAAAATCAAGTTAGACTCTCGTCTGAAATAAATTATGAAAAGACAATGATACTTAACGCCCCAATGATTTATCCAGAATCGAATTAATAATATCAGACTTTAACTAAACGCCTTTGATATACGAGTTAGTTTTTGTGAAAAAAATTTCCTTTGAATAAAATATAATGCTTCACTCGGTTCAGTACTTACTTAGAAGCCTCAAACTCTTTTACGCGTAGCATACGCAGGTACAAAATAATAATTTTCTTAGAAAATTTCTGTTATATTATAGACAAAGAAAGTGAAGTAACTATAAAAATATTTTATGTAAAATATTTTTTAAGTTTGCGAAAGCATCTCAAGTGTTATAATAGAAGTTTGCCACTACTGAGAATTTTTTTTATTAGTAAATATACTTTTTAACAACTCATTTTTAAAATACGGCTTTATTCTTATTAGACTTTCCTCTTATATTTACATTTATGTACCCATGCATAGGACAGCTATGGGTATTTAAATATCGTAACCAACGCGTTCCGACTTTTTGTATTTATTAATCATGAGATCTGTTTATTTACGTACGAATGATCCAGTGAAACCGTTACGTACGACACATTTCTTTAGTTGACTTGTATTAGTATCTCGAGTGTTGGGAAAAATTTGATAACGTAGGCATAAAGCTTCCGAACAAACTTTCCCTATAAATTCGAATATTACCTACAAGATTTTTAAACCTCAAACTCACATTCTTTATGGCATCGAACGTTGAGTCTTAGCATTAAAGGAATTTCACTCATACGTCATTGTACATTGAATTCACCTTTTTTAGCCTATGGATTCCAATTTATAATAAAGGAATAATGTTACTTTCAACTTATCAGGATTCGTAATTACTATTCGTAAATCAAGACTTCTTTTCTTTCTGTTTCCATAAGGGAATATAAATGTTTCTCAAGGAGACATTCAAATTTTAACATTTTACGTATAATTAACGACAATATTTAAGATTCTTTAATGAAAACGAAAAATGCTGTAAAAACGTATACTATTTTGTAAACGTTCTAAATGAAATATAGTTATAGGAATCTTGACAGAAGCAACCCATTTATATACGAAATATGTCGTTAACTTGTATGACACACAGGTAATTCGAGCTTTGTTATTTATTTACTTTTTTTTTCTTCAAGCGAATCGATGATCTTAGCCTATCACTTTTATTTTTGAAAAATCTTTGGATTCCATCAAAACTTTTCATTTTCATTTTCATTTTTAAAAGAATGCGCCGTATACGATATTTGTAATGAGAACGACAATTTTGGTATAGAAATTACGGCATTTAACTTTATAACTTAAGCAAACGTTCGAGCACTATTTTCTGCATTTCTCTATTTAATGACTTCTATAAAATCGAAATTTCCGCGCAACTTCCCGAGCAGCGACGATCATACGAAGAAAGGACTTTCGAATTCATATAGCCTATTTCATTAATTGGGAGGGTTGAGAAATATTTTCGTGCTAACGTAAGTCGATCGTTAAAGTTTCCGTGGTATGAGCCTCGGCAACGAATCAGGTAATACGATAAATAATCGCCATCGCGTTGGACGATTTTTCCCAGCATGATGCGGTATGCGGAGTTGTTATCAAATGATAAATAATGTACGGCCAAAGGTCGTGGTCGAACATGGACGCGAGCACGACAATTGAATAAATCCAAGTTATAATTGAAATGTAAAAGTAAAACGAATGGGCAAGAATGGCCAGGTCGGGGAAGCTTCGATATAATTAAAGTTGGGAATGCTGGGAAAGCTTCCGAGGGAAGGGTATAAGGTATAGTCAGCCGAGCCGTCGAATCTAATCGAATAACGGAGTCGGGGGTGAAAAGTGTGCGGATAAGTCGAAAATTCGCCTGGCTGCGATAGACGACTGTATTTTCTTAATAACCTCGTCGAGGCGTAGCCTAATGGAGCATAAGACGAGCCCGTCGGTGGCTTAAACGAGGAGGAGGAGGAGGAGGAGGAGGAGGAGGAGGAGGGGAATGTAAGTCTCTCATCCCTAGATGAAAGCCAATTTCTGGCTGATGCGCGGGGCTTATAAAGCGCCCTGAGGGACATTCTGCCAAAGTAGAGTCTACAGTGCCGCCGCAGTGTCCGTGGCGCGAGCAAATAATAAGCTCCGAGTGTCGCTTGGATGCTGCATTTTACGTACGTTCGCGCGCGCGCGCCTCCATTTGCTTTTAAGCTATTTTCATATTTCGTTCCCCGTGCTTCCTGTGGGCAAATCTGGCGCGCGCTCCGACTTTATGTCGTGGCGGAACTCCTCGCCGGCTTTCGGGGGGCTCGAATGGCTAATGAAAAAGAAAAGAAAAAAAAAACAAAAACAAAAAAAACAAAAACAATATTAGCCCTCTACTTGTAAATTACTGTAATAATCAATGACTCTTTCTTCTCCTTCCACTCTTAACTGCGCTCCTCCCGCTTACTTTACATTGTCCTGTAATTGTGCTTTTTAATTAAAGCTCCCCGCCCATGCCGATCCTTACGATATCCGGGTTATGCAAATACGGATTTACTTTGCGATACCTAAATTAAGATCTTGAGTCCTTGGATCGCCTACAGGAGATGGTGCCTTCCATCACCCCGTGCGGCGTGGAAATCCCGTCTAAATAAATAAATAAATAAATAAATAAATAAATAAATAAATAAATAAATAAATAAATAAATAAATAAATAAATAAATAAATAAATAAATAAATAAATAAATAAATAAATAAATAAATAAATAAATAAATAAATAAATAAATAAATACAGTGGCGAGGCATTTTTAGTATTTGGCTACGCAAGCCTTTAATTCGGATATCACCCCTGTACATGCAAAATATATAAGAATAATAATAGGTAATAAAAACGCCCCTTTAATTTTACATGGTTCGATTCGTATCTCGGAACGCGCGAGCCGCCGCCTCCTTCCCCTTTTCTGCCATTTTATACTCACCACTATAAGCATAGACGGTAAATTAAAATAATAAACTACGCGCGCACGTACGTTTTAGCTGCTAACAAAGTATTATTGTACACAAAAAAAAAAAAAAAAAAAATATTATTTTACACGAAACAAATTTTCCTGTTTATTCATTATACATATTTATTCGTTGTACGCGTATTTCATTTAAAAACAAGCATTATTATTTATATTGTATTTCGAGCAGAGTAAACATTACGAATGATTGAAATTGCATGTTTAATTCCGGCAGTATGTCACGATAATTGTTAATTTATTGGATCTCAATTATCAAATGAGCGTAAAAGTAATGCTACTGCTTATCTCAACAACTGTCACTCACCCTGTTACTTTGTTAACTTGAATTTCACAATCTTTTTCTTTGTCCTTTCTTAATAATTTCTTAAACACATGTACCTACATTTGTTTACAAGGATATAATAATAGAAGGAATCAATTAATGTTCCCGAAGAGGAGAGTTTTTTATTTTTGAAACTTCGTTATTTATTACTTTGACACGTGACGTGTAAATTTAATGTACGTAGTCGAAACGGTTTAAATGATTTTCATAATCCCGTTTCCGTCCACATTATTAAATTTCGAAATAGTATTATTTCCCCTCCGACCTCCCCCCCTCCCATTCCCATTCCCATTCGCAATGCACGGACAAGGTAAAGCAGGGAAGGCATTTTGTATGAAAGTCTTGTTTAATGTGATCAAAGCATCGGCGTCGATATGAATAGATTGCAGGGATTTTGCATAAAAAAAATTAAATTCCCGTTTTTGATTACTCTTTTGTGTAAATGGTAATCTCCCAGATTCTTATATAAATTATTAAATCCGCGAACGATGTGTAATGGTTACCTCCGATTGTGAGACTACGGACACAAGCACTGGCGGTCAGCTCTAATTATTCTAATCTAAGTTTAGAGCTCAATGGCAAGATAAATGTAATATAGATGAATAGCGAGAGCGGTTAATTAAACGTCAATATACCGATGTCGATAAGTGGCGACAGCACAAGAGTCCGCTTCCGGGTAAGAAATTAAAAATCCCGTAAATATTATAAATGTGCATAAACGTTAGCGAGGGTGCGAGGGTTATTGGGAACGGGGACGGGGACGGGGACGGGGACGGGGACGGGGACGTCCAACGTAAAATTAACTAACGTTTATAAAGATTTTGCGAGGGTGTGGAGGAAAAGTCGAAAAACGTGCGAGTGCAAGGGGATGCGGTCAGTCGGATGCTGGAACCGCTAGTGCAAAGAAAGGAGCGTTTAATGCGAGCGAAGGGCCGTCGGGAAAGTAAATAGCCGAGGGTCCGATAAATAAATTGAGTCCAATACGCGGGTAAAAGGAAGCTGTCAAAGGATAACGAGCATTGGCTGACATAAATATGGATATATATATATATTACAAATAAAAAGAAAAAGGGAAACCATGGTCGGATGATACGAAAAGTGGTATTTAAACCTTACCTTGTTAGGCGTGTGAGTTCCGGTCAGTTACCGGAACTTAGCGTCACGTGCTTACAGTACCTTGGAAACTTCTGCCGGAGGTTGGACCGGAGGACCGAGGATGGTACCGAGAAGGAGCATCCGCGGCTCCGCGCGCATCTCGACGCGGAGCCTTTGAAAAGGAAGCAGCGGTGCAGTCGAGCGAAGGCGCGCCGTCGATCCCGATGCTCCTTAACGAGCGACCCTGAGTCGGTCACTTTGCGCTCCGGATCGTCGGCTCCTTGCTCCGGATCGCGAGAGAGGAAGGAGGCAGGCTTTTCGAAATGCTCTCCGATAGCGATCCGTGTGCGAGTGCGCCGAGGGGTCGGGAGACGTGGGGGAGTATGAGTTCGAAGGGAGACTCGGGACCGGGTACGGGGGTGAGTTGCGCCACGTCGGGAATACGAAATCCAACTGTCGGTCGACGCCCGACGCTCGGCCGTTGTGCCGTGCCGGCGTCGTCGCCGTCGTTGTCCTCGTCCACAAGGAGAGGGGAGCCAGTGGCACCTTCTCCGCCTGCGCCTCCCTCTAACGCCGCTTATCCTCGTGCCAACCCTTTCTCGATCATCTCGTCGCCACCCCCCTCCCTCCCGACCACCTTCAACCACCGTGCCACCGCGACATCGTCGTCACCTAAGCCAGATAGCTACCCCCCCCCCAAGCCCTCGATCGCCCAACGCTAATGATTCGAGCCCGGCGCACATACCCTTCCCGATCTCATTTCCTTCTACTTCGCTTCTTCTTCTTCTTCTTCTTCTTCTTCTTCTTCTTCTTCGGCTTATCGGGTAGCGCTCGTCTCCGAGAAAACGGGAAGCAATAATTTCATTCTACGTTTCGTCCTGCATAGGTACAGCTGCCGAGGACGAGGGTGGCGCGAGTCCGAAAAGGGGCGCCGTTCACCCTCCGACTCGAGGGTTTAATAATTTTCCTTTGACATAATTTTTTAGCTTTCAAGAAGCTTAACGCCGAGAAAATTATTTTTATTCCTGCTTCTTTTTCCTGCCTCCTCCACCCTCTTCGGTTTTTCATTTAGACGTGGATATGAAAAAAGCGACGATGGGAGCGACGATGGGAGCGACGTCGGTCGGGGCTTTTGAAATATCAGGAAATCGCGGTGAAATGAAAATATGTGCATTCAAGCTTAGGATTTAACGTAAAGCACTGGTGATGTAAACAGTTTGCTCGCTCGGCACGGCCGATAACCAAAAATGGATCTTCGGATTTCCTCGACATTTCCCTCGCCGCAATTAAAATCTAATCGATACCTGGACAAATATTTAACCGAACCGTTTCAAAACTCTTCAAGACCCTCGACGCCTGCGAGAGGAGCCCGGATTTCATAATAACGTGCACGATGCCTTGGCCTTCCATCCCTTGCCCGCATCCCCAATGCATCGGAAAATTCATCCTATTCTTTCTAAATTCTAGAATTTTGGACTTTGGACTGTCGCATATCAACGCCACGGCACGTAATAGTATAATATCCTGCAGCTTATTTTCTGCCTTATAAATTGCAAAGGCAAATGGAATTGTAAGGGTAAAGCTGTTTATTCGGCACAGCGTCGGTTAAGACTCGAAACGGACTTGAAACGGACTCGAAACGGACTCGAAACGGACTCGAAAAATACTCGAAACGTTCAGCGAAAACAATAATTCGCTCTCCCGTACCGTATTAAATGGATATTTTAAAAGATCATATATGTATATACACACAATAGACAAGGACGAATGGTATTTTAACGCATCCTTTACACGCGAATATTTACAGCTAGTGCTGACGGAGGGGGGGGAGAGGAGGAGGGAACGCACTTGACTCTCGAACAATTTCGAGAGGCTTTGGTAGTTTGATGTCTGAAAGAATTTACTAAATTATTACTGCCGGAACACTTGATAAATGGTTTTATTAGACGGCAAGCCGCTTTTAAGTAAATAAAAAAATAAAGTAAATATACAATAGACGTAATGTCAGAATTTTTGCTTATAATTATCGAGGGAAAAGTTTAATATAAAAGTCGCCAAAGTTTTCTCGCTTTCCCGTTTATTATATCGATGAGCAATTGTAGTCTGCCGCTCAGCCTATCTCCTATTGGGCCTATTTCCAGGATCGCGCGTTTGGATTTGCAGTTGTAGTTATAGTAGCGGACACGTGAACGCCGTACGAAGAGTACTTTGACTATTATTTAGAAGGGGAGGTTGAGGCTATTATCGATGCGCGGATCTTGTCTCATTCCGTAGGCAAATGTTGTACGGACGTCAAATCTCTATAAATTTTTACGTAATCTCTTATATATATATATATATATTTTTTTTATTCCCGGAGAGATCGTCGGTACATTTATTGTGCAAGTACGTGCATTGGATATTTCATGGAGCCGAGGAGAAAGGAGATGCATTTTGTACATGTTAATAAGAAGGGATTCGCTAGCTTTATGTAATTCCTCAAAGAGAAATATAATGGACTTTGACCCGTTTTACTTAACTTTAAAGACATTTATAGTTGGCTTTATCTGCCCTCATTCAATAATAGTATTACATTATATATATATATATATATATATATTGGCCGATTGAAAAAATACAATTAGCTGAATATTCATTTCTTACTCGATTCCGTCTACCAATTACCTCCCTCGAGACGGTACAGTGATATTTATAAGACATTTTTTTTGTTATAATGTTTCTGCGATGCCGTCACTCGCTACTTGCCAATCTCTTCTTAAATATCGCACCGACTCCAAAAGTTTTAAATAAATAATTTAATTGCAACTTAGGTATAGCTGATTCGTTACATAGGCGCGTGAATTTCAGCGTAATAATTGATTAAGGGTAGAGTGGAACTCGACCGAGGGTCATTATCCGGACGCATCTCCCGAAAATGCATCAACAAGTTGTGTTACATTCGTATTTACATTTTGCATTATCTATATGCGAGGAGTGCAAGGGCACAATATCTGTCCGATTCTCGTGGAAACTTTTAATAAATCTTATTATTAGTTTTTCACAAAGTTCTCGAGGGCTGTATGGAAAGATCCGAGTCCGTTAATGGGTCGAGACGTGGCTCTGCGAGTTATCGAATACCATGGCATGGTTCGAAGAAACAGGTGGGATGGGGGAGGGGAGGTATTAAAGATCGAAAGGTCCTTCGCGAAGGGAATGTATTTCGATAAGACCGAGTAATTGTTGCGTGTTGTTTGTTTGTTTGTTTGTTTGTTTTTGATTTTTGTTTTTTTGTTTTTTTTGATTGGTCGGTGTATCGTGGGAGGGGAGGGGGTGTAAGGGATAGTCAATCCGGATCTGTAAAGCAGACGGTCAAGCAGATTGTGAAAATAGATCGGAGCGGGAGCGACTGGAATTGATTGGAATTGACTTGGCGAAGAGAGGAAAGAGTAATTTGGAGGAAAAGTTTGGTTTGAAGCCGTGAGAAAGTTAGGGGGAGTATTGGACCGCAGGGGCCCGGTGAGTCTTGGGGCGGGGCCGTGCGGGGCGGGACGGGACGAGATGCACAGACGAGAGACGGACGACACTCGGGGAAAATCATTATCCCGGAGCCGCGATTCCATTAAAACTCCTCGTAGCTGCGGAGGAAAAGCCAGGTAAAAACAGAGCGTTATCGCGTAAATGCCGAGAGGGAGCTCGATCCGAAAGCTCTCACTCCCCCCCCCCTCCCGCCTGCCCCCTGCCCCGCGCCACCATCCAAGGCATCCAATAGATCACGCCGAGCTGTTCTTTTAGAGCGCTTATAAACTTTGAATTTTCAGGTATTCTCTTGTGTATCATCTGTCTCACTTTGAGAGATTCGGCTACACTCCCGACTAAGACAGAGTTCTTCGCTTTATCTTTGTTGGAGTTGCGCGCGCGAGGGCTCGCAGCATTTTCCGCTGATACAACTTTCAAGTACGTCCGGTCCTCGACTCCGTCTCACTCTCTCTCTCTCTCTCTCTCTCTCTCTCTCTCTCGAGACTCTCCCCCGCCCCCTAGTGAACCCTAGATTACGCCCATACGGCTATCTTCCGCCCAGTCCTTTGCCCCGGCATCATTTATTTATTCCTTAAAATCGCCAAAACTTATACACTCGACTCGTTCTCCGGCAATAATAATCGATTTTATAATAATCGATCTACATTGTGACCTGTCGATCCCAAACATTTTTCCCTCTTCAACCGAAAGCAAGTATTTTTACGTAAAGACTTCATTCGTCAGCCAACCCTCTTAACAACAATTTAATTCCATTCATTCGCATTTCATTCGCATTGGATAATCAAACTTTCGTACTATCGTCGTCCTTCTAAAATACGACGTGAATCGTCCCATCGATTTTATATTATTTCACAATTCAACTTTACACAAATAAGCCCAATAACGCAAACGAAATTCGACAATATATAGCTATTCATTTGAATTTTATAATTCCTATTCTTTCCTACATTTGTACTTCCTACATTTGTAAGTCATGTAATCGATAGCTTATCTTCCTTGTAGCCAGCCTAATTATGTAAAACATGAATTGTAACTTAATTTTAATGCAATTGTAATTATTGCTCGTTAAAACTTTCATTCCATTTATTATTACACAAAAAGTCAATGCACCGTATATCTTTTGAATTCCTTATGCTTGATACATACATTTGATCTAGCAATTTAGGATACGATTTTTCAACGATTTTTTTAATAATATTAAGATAAGTAAGTTATTAGCTTAAGAGCATGTACAAATAATTAAGAACTTATCCGTTCGTGTTGCCTGACTTATAAGGTTTTGAATTAAAAACTTTCTTTCTCTTTCTTTCTTTCTTCCTTCCTTTCTTTCTTTTTTTCTTTCTTTTTAACAATTTGCAGTTTGCATTTCATTAAAAATGCGATTAGTCCGTTTTTTATGTTTAAGTTATAAAAGGAAAATGAGTATTTTACTGGAATAATCTCTACATATCAAAATATTATAAGAGCTGAATTTTTATAATTTTATGTAAACTTTAATTATTATTATAATATTTACTTTTGAAGGTTATAGAAGGATTGAGGAATTTTTACAACAACGAATGATATATGATAAATATTCATAATTCTCTATCAACATAACTCTTACTTAACGTTTTTCATATTTGCAAACCTTATTTATTGTAACAAAATAACTCGTGTACATTCTTAAGTGCTTTTGTTTTTCAATTATTAAGATGCCTTAACCTACAGTCGATATATCAATGTATATTTCGATCGTTGGATATTATTTAATACAAAGCAGGCTTTAAAATTTAAAATATTTTCTTAGACAATTAATTGGGCTCGAATTCAATGAATAAAACAATATCGCGTAAGTAAGTTGCCAATTAAGACGGTCCCTTTTCTTTACAAGGAATTTATTAAAAAGATTTATTGTCTCCATTATTCGGGATATCTTTGCGATGTGCCGACATTATCGCAACGTGGAAGAAGCTTATAAATGGTCGATGTTATTGTAATAGTGTCCGACTATTCGATTGCTGGGATTGCTGGGTCTCTGTACTATAGCGATACTATAAGCAACTGAGGGTCGCCTAAAAATCGTATCTCTAATGCCTTTTATCCTATTTACATTTGGCTGCTAGTCAAATGGATCAAATGCACATTGTATGGGGTCAAGGTCGCGTTTTCGTAAGTAACATTACGTACTCGTCCACCGACACGTGGACCTCATGACGGACAGTCGCCAGATGAGCCAGACTCGCAGTTTTCCGGATTTCCACCGGTGCCCATCCTTCATCCCCTCGGTCCATAAATTGATCCGAAAGCGGGAGGGCAAGAGAAATAAATCGGCTGCTCCCGATTGCCTTTTACGTTAGTCTCCGATCTTATTTGATATTCGATCGATTTGAGCTCAGCAGTCCTCGGCTCCGCCTCGCTACGCTTTATCTATCTACGTAAAAAAAAAGTTCTTCTACGTCTATCAATTACTGTTTATTTGTTATTGTAGGAGATGTGGATAGACGGCGGTACCCCCAATAACCTTCGGGGAAAAGAAGAAAGGCAGCTCGACCTATTAGCGCATATACATATGATAAATATAATACGTTCAAGCGAGCTGGGAGCACGTGAATCAGCATTATACAGCGTCAAATTCATCCGGTTAATGTATTTAATACGTAAATGGTTTGTAAAGTCTTCGAGGTTTAAC
This sequence comes from Ceratosolen fusciceps, assembly GCA_018883505.1. Taxonomy (NCBI): domain Eukaryota; kingdom Metazoa; phylum Arthropoda; class Insecta; order Hymenoptera; family Agaonidae; genus Ceratosolen; species Ceratosolen fusciceps. Next base: position 6,666,040 of record RCIC01000008.1, read on the forward strand.
GATGAGGTACGAATTATGACGATCAGTCGAGTTGGGAACGCGCGATTCTAAGGATTACGCAAGATGAAACATGTGACGTCTGGCCCTTAAAAAGCAAGTGCCGTTAGTTAAGTCGTCGTCGTCGTCGTCGTTCGGATGGCGCAAGAATCGTTGTAATTAATAAAGGAGCTCCTGCTCATTATCCACAGCCGAATCCTTAATCTCTTCTACTCTTCCTCACCAGGCCCTCTTTACAATTACCGCGTGATTACGCGGTGGCGGTGGAGCAGGTTGTTTGGGGGCGGGGGTGGAAGGGAGAGAGCGCGATAAGGATCGACACGTAGTGACGTATCTGTTTCCGCATTCGGTATGTAGAGGCGCAGCGGAGTTTTGCCGCCTTGGACCACGTGAGCGACTGACGACGGCCTCGTGGCCTTTCCCCACTACCGTCGTCGTGCCGACTCTGCTGTCCCCCACCACTTCGCCGTTCCCCTTACTCGACGACAACCGCGGTAACTGACAGCCAGCAAGCAAACTTACGCGCCGTTGTGACCGTCATCAATCCGTCTCTCTTGCTTTCGCGGTCTTGGCACTCCGGCGCCTCTTCCTACTGTACATTGAGCGTCACTCGATCCCCTCCCCGCCGTCCAGATCCGAACCCGCGCGCGGAACCGTAGCGAGCGCAACGACGGTTTGTACGTGTGTACGTGCGTGTGTGCGTGCGTGCGTACGTACGCCGTAGAATTCCGCCAGTCGCCAATCTGCGCGTCCAGTGCTGAAGTAACTGTCACCTCGTGTGGATCCTCGGCGCAGTGTTGGCACTCGGACACGTGTGTCTGCCGTCCAGTTGGGTTTGTCAAGTCGCTCCGAGCGAGGAATAAGGAGGACCGAGATCGGTAATTATCCCAATAACCCAAGTATCCTTCTATCCAAGTTGAAGAGTGGCGACTGTCCCCTCCCCCTGCCCCGACCCACGGCTCGCACCTCACGTTTCCATTTCGCATTCTCCTCGTTTAAGGTGGGATGATCTATAGCATGAGCCTAGCATAACCTTAATTTCGCCAAGAGACTCGCGCACTCTCTCTCTCTCTCTCTCTCTCTCTCTCTCTCTCTCTCTCTCTCTCTTTCTCTCTCTGTGTACCCCCACCAACCATCCGTCCATCCACCCGTCATCTGACCATACAGCCGTCGTTTCGTCGGGCAGTAACGTTGTCCGGAAAATCGCGCGTGCCTCGCGTTGCCAGTAACCTTGAAGAGCCGATGGCCCGCGTAGTTTCTCACCCACCACGTAAAGTCTGTCCTCGAGGCGAGTCTGGACGTCGATTCCGATTTCTTTGTTTATATATATATATATCGACTTTACCGCTTTCCGTTTATTCCGAGGAGGCCGACTGACGTAGAGCGGGGGCGGCCGCTGCCCAATGCTCGAACGAGGTAGTCGACCTCGATTCGATTCTTTTTGTCGGACCTCGCAAAGGCGTCGATGGCTCGTTTATCTTTATTATTACGTTTTCTTTTCCTTTTCTTTTTCCTTTTACATTTTCTTCCCGATTACCATCAGACTGATGCGAGCGGAATACGTTTCTCGTCTTCTGCTTCTGCTGCTTTTGCAAAAATTACGCCGATCACTACGTCATTCGTATTTTTAGTCATGCGCCTTGTACTACGGATCTAACGATGCGCTTACACATTTATTACTTAGTAATGCCATAATGGACAAAATAATTATAATGAAGAAGAGAAATTATCCTATTATTGTGACGCGATAACTCGTTGAGCAATTTGCATTACTTTTCTCATTGAAATCACGATTAGCCCTACGATGGATTTGCGACACCGAGTCTATCTCGTTGGTGGGTGGGTGGGGATGGGGAGGGGGGGGTGACGGCTCTCCACTTTAAATGTCGAGCGTAACATTCAATAGTCCTCGCTTATTCCCCCTACTTCTTTTCTCATCCGCTCCGTTCTCCCCTCCCCCCTCACTCACCCTCTATCTCTATCTCTTCCCTCTGCACCCTCCACCCATTCGTAGTCCGTTAACATTAAAATATCCAAGTGAGAGAATAAAAGTCCAAGCGAACTGGATGCTCTTTGCTGATATGCTTATTTAGTGTATTTTACGACTTGCTGACAAACGCCAAATTCGCTGTAATCATCACCTATCAAATCATTTATAAATGAGTCCACTACGTACTTTACCCAAAATATGTACGCTTTCAGCCGATTTGAAGCATAAAAAGTTCTCGATTTTCACTTTCGTTTTCATGTGCAAATAAGAACAAATACAGAAATCACAAAAACTTTTATTTTACTATACAACAAGCATTATAATTATTAGGAAAGTTTTTTTTTTTTTTTTTTTTTTTAAATTTTGCCTGATTCTTTATTTAAGAGACTCAAACATTGTTACTATAATTGTTTGAATTGTAAGTTCGTCGATTTAACAATGATACTAAACCTGTTCAGCATATATTCTTGTCGATTCGTATATCTGGTATTACTCTCATTTATAAACAAAATTCTTATGAAACGACAGAACCGCGTTATTTTTTTTTTAAATGTGAAATTCTAAAGCGAATATTACGATGAAATTAATTGAATAACATTACCTTTAATATTCCTAATGAAGACATTTAAATACGCGAAATATACGTTTAAGCATCTAAGTAATGCAACTGTTTTTAATAATTCAATTAAATATCCTCGTAAAGCTATTTATAATTTATAGAGAATATCAGAAACCTTTATTTGTTCGTTGTTTAAGTACGTACGAAATGGAAAAGGATATAACAAATTGGAACACAATTAAGAACTGGTAATTAATGATTAGCTTGTGACTTCGTTAATGTAAAGGAATGAAATTAATAATCATAAAATCCCATTTGCTTATCGCAATTATGAAAATCTGACTAGTAATATTATTATTCTGGAGAGAACACAAGCAATATCTTAATAATAGTTATGTAATTCTTAAAGATTTTTTTTATTTATTCTAATCAAGGATATTAAAACGTACTAATTATAGGTATAACAAATTATAGTAAATAGATACACATATATGGGTTATATACTATTTAAAATAATCTTTATCGATACGTATCCGTAAATATAAAGCTTTTAATTAAGACTTTTCAATGGCTCGTTTCATGCGCAGACATTTTCTATTAAGTAATCATTATCTATTGAATCGAGTTTAATTTATTTATCTTGAATTAAGTGGAACAGTAAGTTTTATTAGCTGACCGTGTTATTATATAGATTGTATATATAATTTTTTATTACATTAATTAAATTATTTTTATTACATTAATGATATGGAATTGAAGGTTTCTTTTATTTATTTATTTATTTATTAATTTTTTTTTTCTTTGCCTGAAATATATTAAAAGTTAAAGCTACATTCTTTGTCAACATATAAACAAAATTACTTAACGATTCTGAAGTCTTATTTAATACAACGAATCCGAGAATGAAAGCATTATATAATATAGTATAGCTTTGTATGAAGACTGACTTATTGAATATTGTAAAAATTAGATTTTGTTTTTTAATTGGAAATCAAGTTTTGAATTAATGAACTTACGAACTGATTTGCAAGTATTGCACTCTGAGGCACTTGGATAAATGCAAATGACCTTTACTAAATGAATAACCTTTCGAATATGTAGTCCTTAATCACTACTGTAATAGGGTCTTACAGTTACATTACAAGATATTCCCTACAATTATTGGATTTAATGGGAAGTTGGGGCACTATAATTTCAAGTAGACGCATAATAATTTAAAAAAAAAAAAATAAAAAAATCAGAACTTCTGTATTATAACGTAAATAAGAAACTTTTTGCATTGTTGTCGGATATTTTGTTAAATGTCATGATTAAAATATATTATACGAAAAAAAATTGAAGGACAAAATCACGTAACGTGTCGTACTACTGCTCGGCCAAACCAAAGGGAATATTCCTTTTTTGCAAGAAAATCACAAAAAGGGTAATGTAAGTAAGAGAAACCTGTAATTATAGATATTAAGGAGGTTTCTGTGTCAATTTTTGTCGATCTATATTGGAGGTTGAGGGTGTGGCCACATATTATAACGATGTTTGCACATAATTATTCTAATTGACTTCTTCCTTTTCCTTATCACGCCTTCTGCAACGCCTCGCTTTGTTAAATATTGAAAATAATGCGTAGTATTCCCAAGTATTTGTAACATTATTCGTATTTCCAGTTAAAGAGTTTGGGCTTTTTAACCGATTCGCTTTAAGAAAGAAACCTTTCACGAATATCTAATTACACGGTCATTGTTTTATATTTTTAAGTTTTAAGTGATTCTGAATTATTTTAAGAAATTATTAAAACCTAGAAGGCATCTCCGTATTTAATACTCTATTTAATTTAATACTCCTGCTTCAATAACGGGATTTATTTATTTTTTATTCGCCAATCGGAATAAATGTGGGAATTTCGTAGAGCTAAATAAGAGGTTTTCATAGAATTAACGATATGCATTCAATTGTACCGAATTTATGTTGAGCGGCAAAATAAATCTTTTACAGCTTTTATAAAAAAAAAAAAAAAAAAAACCGAATAAAAAGGCAAAAATACACGGCTAAACAACACGTTTTAACAACACGTACGTTTAACATAACCTCGTAATTCCTAGTATAAAAATGCATAATAAAATGATCCATATAAATGAAAATAGTATTTGACTATCAGATAATATTGCACTTTAAGATTAAAAGGTGGAATAATAATAATAATAATAATTATTATTATTATTAATTATAATTATAATTATTGTTTGTTTGCTTATTTTCTTTATCTTTAATTTTACGTCGCTCCCCCGTAAAAATTTCGTAAATCCTTTCGATGCAAGTAGTTGCATCTTTCAAATCTCGTGTAATATTTTCTTTAAATTTACGAATGCCGGTAGGTTATTATACGGCGGCCGTAGGAGACAAAAAGAATTCTATTCATTGTATTGTCCTTTAAATGAAAAAGGCTTTTAATTAAGTTTTTTCTAAATAATACATGTACATAATAGTTAAGCAAATTTTTCTATTTATTTATCTATTTCGTATTTTTTTCCTTCTGCTTTTTCACGACATTATATTCTTTTCCTTGGCTTTATTCTCATGTTTATTCTTTTCACTGAGATGGTCTGACCTCTACATGTACGCCGTCGCCACCTCTCCGCCCCCCTCTCGCACAGACCTTTTTTTCTCGCTCGCGATCGGAAAAACAAGCAGATTTCTAAATACGTGCGTACGTGCGTGCGTGCGTGCGTAAGCCACTGACGATTAAAACAAGCTCGTTCGTCAGATCTAGAAATTCCGAAACTCGATCGCCGCTTTATTTATCGCCGGTTACTCTCTCTCTCTCTCTCTCTCTCTCTCTGGCCATATAGACTCTGACTCTCCAAGAGTTCATCTTCCTCCAGCATTTTCAGTTTTCTATTTCCTTTTTTCTTCTTTTTTTTTTTACGAGCCGGTGAATACTTAACTGCTTTTATAAGCTTCCTTCCTTATTCGGCCTCAATAAAGTTTAAATGTGACGGCTACAAGGTGCCGTTCATGCTTCTTGTCAGGAGCCGCGGCTTAGTTAATCCGGGTGGTCTCAGCGACTTTTATACGCATAATTATACGGGTAATTAGTGAGGTCAAGGAAAATGTCTCCAACAAAAAAAGAAGACCCCAATAACCTTCTTGTGCCTTTTCAATGCTACCCACAGATTTTCTTACCGTCTATTTATTCTTTTATTTTTTTCTTTCTTTATTACAGAATTACAGAAAATGTCGCCCCTCACGACCCTCGCCGTGTTTCTGGCGATTTTCATCGCTAACGCAACTCCTTATTCCAGTGAGTACTTTTAATTATTATTTCTTTAATCGTTATAATTGTCACTCTACATGCCCGCAATAATAAGAATTTATAGTTTTCTTGTCTTTCTTTAACGAATATCTGCTATGAATTATGTTCAAGCGTTTTTTAATTATTTTCACAAACACATATTATTGATATTTTTAATTTTATTTATTTATTTATTTATTTATTTATTAAGCTATTTAAATGAATGCCAAAATTCATATTTTTGAAAGCAACGCAAACTATTTAAACAAATGCAATACATAGGAGTTAAACAATTTGTTTGATTATTTGAAATGCGTACAAAGCTAGTTATTTACGAGATCAATTATTTCAAAAGTAATATGAATGTGTGAATAAAAAATGAATTTGTCTACGAACGATAATCAATTACTAGCTGCGTAGTGATTTCACAATATATAGAACGAACGACAATGAAATACAAATAAATTTCATGAAAACATTTTGGATAATTTGTTTATTTCACAGTATATTGATTGGGATGAAAAAAATTTTTTAAAATAGTGCGACGCTATTTTTCGTACATTTAGTAAGCAATTAATATGTGGTATTATTTCGATAAATTTATATTAAAAATGTATATATTAATTATAGGAATTTTGTTATCATTTTGATATGTAAACCAAAGTATAGTCATAAAATTACTTTTTATTTTATTGCGAATGTATTGTGTATGTTTATGAAAAGTAATTCGAAACAATTTTATGTTTTGAAATATTTCTGGACTTTAATTTAATTGTTATTAATTAGACAATGACATTTAAGTATCAGCAGTCAATATAACTTCAAAGAGATATCGTTAGAATTTTTTTTTTTTTTTTTTTTTTATAGTAAAGGAGTGTTTATAAAGTATATTGATTACCGGCCTTATAACACTTATTTAACTGGTATACCAAGTAGTTTGTTTAATTACTGAAACCTATTAATTGCTGACAATTTTTATTCTTTTATTATTGATCGTATGATTTACGTAGCAATTGCTTGTCACGTGTACATCCAAATATTATTTACCGCTATTGATATTAAATTTAAGAAATAATTGAAAATGTAATTTTCTAACTAAAGTATAAGGTGTAATTAAGAAAAGTATAGATTATGACATACATTCCTTATATGAGCCTTCGCCTGTTAAATATTCAATAGCTCAATACCAAATAGTGTTGCTTATTGATTGATCGATGTATTTTGTGTCAAGTAAAAAACGTAAAAAAAAAAAAAAAAAAAAAAAAAAAAAAAATACAAGTATATTTACGTATATTTAAGCTATTTCGACAATAGAACCTTTCTTATTATTAGCTAAAAATATATAGAATCGGATTGACTGTACAGCTGTTTGTAAAGGACTTTTCTTTTTACGCGAACGCCTGTATTTACTGCGTTTCAAGAGATTTTACGTTCGAAACATTCGAATCTTATTTGCTAAATATATTTTATTCCAATATATTTCTTTTTTCTTTCTTGTTTTTGTTTTTCTAACGAATATAATTTGAAAGTATTTTAGAAAATGTTTGCAATGGCTTAAAAATCTCAATCAGCATTGCGTTTAATAGTTTTGCTGCGCAAGAGATGCATTCATTGCTCGCAGGATTTACGTGCATAAATTCAGCCGATCGTGTCTGTGTAGATGCAGGTACGCAAGCCGGCTAGTAGTAGCAGTAGCAGTAGCAGCAGCAGTAGTAGTGGTAGCAGTAGTAGTAGTAGTTGGAAAAAAGCAGTAATTTCTTTCTTTTCGATAATCCAGGTAGAATAAATGACGCCGGTACTCTTGAGCGCAAGATAAATAGAAGGGGGGTGGCATAGATTATTAAAAGAAATGCCTTTTATTTTTTATTCAGAATACGGGAGAACCTGTAAGGATATCGGCTGTCGCTCCAACGAAGTCTGCGTGATGGCCGAGGATCCCTGTCCTGTTTATCAACGCGACGCATGCGGTCGTTACCCGACCTGCCAACTGTCAAGCTCCGGAGGTACGTATGCCCCGTCGCCCCCGTCGCCCTCTCTTTATCCGAGATTTCTCACTCTCACTCTCTCTCTCTCTCTCTCTCTCTCTCTCTCTCTCTCTCTCTCTCTCTCTCTCTCTCTCTCGCTCGACCGCTCTGATTTACAAACGTTTAAAGGATAAAATGTGACTCTAAGGACTCTTATAACGATTATTTTGATGAACGTAGGTGAAAGCTGCTTAACGAAAATCTGCCCGAGCGGTCAGTATTGCAAAACGGAAAACGGCAGGCCGACTTGCATCAACACAACGCCCGGCTTGGGTAAGTTTTTTTCATCTATCTTTCTTTCTTTTACAAAAGACACTTAGTTGACACTTGGTTTATTCTATTGTTGCACGCACGATACCTTGTCATGTCATTAGTTTGACTAAATCAATGTTGCAGAAATGTGAAATGGGTAGGGGTCGCGCCTAATGCCGAATGTCAATGAAAACTTTGCTCGCTTTGCAAAGCGATGGAACTTCCTTTACTTTAAAATTGACTTTAAAACAACATTGAAAGCGCAATTTTTTATTACCCGCGACGGTGTATTTCGTTATCTGCAGCGACGAGACTCGCAGCAGTAATGCGCGTTTTTACAAGGCAGTAAAGCCGTATCGTCCGGAGTAACGTATACAAGTTTGTATTAAAAGGTCGGGGCTGTAGGGTCGGAGGGGCAGGAGGTTGGGAGAGACGCTTGAATCCTCAACGCGATATCGCGTACGCGCTAGTGAGAATTCAATTTCCCGCGATGATTCTCTTATTCGAGTATAATATTTCTGCAACGCTTTGCAACGTGTATAGGGCTTAACGGTTTTCCGTGTACGTTGCCCGACGGCGAAGGAAAAGTATTTCCCAGGTGAATCCGAAAGTCAGTGCGCGAGGCTCGCGCTAATTTACGAGGCGTACAATAGCCATTGTGCATCAACCGAGTCAACTCTCGTTGACACGTATGACTATATACGAGCATTGGCTCCGCTCCACTTTGGCCTAAACGATAAACGCTTATACGGTATAATGCAATTTACCATCATCGGAATGCCAGTGAAGTTATTATACACGTGCGTTAATGCATGCTTCGTCGGCACTTGGTTACGCGTGGGTTATCTGTCATTGTGTTGTTGTAATCGCGCAAGATACATCCGCAGGATAAATCCCCATTCCCTGTTATATTATTTTCTTCTCTTTTCTCTTCTTTTCTTTATTTCCATTTTCTTTATTTTTTTTTCTTTTTCACTAGCACAAGGTGATTAGTTCACAAATTGTTTTGTTCGTTACTAATACACGTACACTCCTTCAGCATGGCGCTTTAAGCTCATCCGAGTACTCGCCTTACGTGTACTGGAAATTTAACTTTTAATATGCTACTTTAATGGCAACATTGCGAATAAATTTCTTCTCCTTTAAATATATAAGGACTTATAATAAACGTAAAGGGCATTATTAAGCGTAATTACAGATTATCTAAATCATAAATTTTTTTATACCTACCTAGTAATTTATGGTAAAAATATTTAAATTCGCAAAAGTTTTACTTTTATTTTATTTTAATAATAATACTAATACTACTACTACTACTACTACTACTACTACTACTACTACTACTACTACTACTACTACTACTACTACTACTACTACTACTACTACTACTACTACTACTACTACTACTACTACTACTACTACTACTACTACTACTACTACTACTACTACTACTACTACTACTACTACTACTAATAATAATAATACTACTACTACTACTACTACTACTAATAATAATAATAATAATAATAATAGTAATTTTATAATTAACTATGCCGATGTTGATAGAAATTTATTTTTTTTGTCTACTATTCCTGAACGTTAAAAATTTACGCACCATTAACTGGTATCGCAAGGTATGAAAGTTTTATTTTGACAAACGATATTACTATGTCGACAATTGCACTCTTAGTTTCCCCCTTTTTTTTTAGTTTAGTTCTTCATCGAACGAAGTAAATATTTCAGTTCAAGTAGTTGCTCTTACATTGCTATTCTTACTTTTGCACTCCTTTTTATTTTTCACCCTGTGTATGTGTGCCTGTGTGCGTTTAATATAGTTTTTACCTGTGATAGATCCTTTTTTGATTGTTGGTGGTGGTAAATTAGAGGACTCGACACTAAATTATCCCAGCCAGACCCTATTTATGCCTCCTGTGCGCTGTCGCACGCAATATTGTAAAATAGTCTTTTTAAATAGGATGCGCTTATAAGGCACGCTGATGCACAGGCAAATAATGGTAGCACGTTATCACCAATATTTATTAAACGGCCATCAGCGTATGGGTTAAAGAATCAAATTCTTCGTATGATTGATCTGAATGTCAAATTTCTTAAATTGCAAAGCTTTCTTTTTTTTCTCTTTCTTTTTTTTAATGTGGAGTGAGGATTTTGTAATTTTTTGTGTTTTGCTGCTTCATAACGTTATGAAGACATCCAGAGAAACGTATTGTGATATCGATAAAAGTAAGCCAGTCTGAATAAATAAAAGTTCGGCTGTAGATGCTTAGTGGTTCCCCAGACGAGTTTTTTTCTCTGGCTGAACTTCGCTATTGGCCATGGATGTAAACGATTGAGGAACAACGACTCTGTATTTTCAGCATTCGATTCGGCGGGAATATCGTCGGTTAACGGACAACGGATACCAACGAACGAGCAACCAAAAGTACCAGCCGATCCGCCAAGTCTATCGAGAAATCCCCACGTGAACCCTTACGCCCATGCTAGCGCACCATCGGAAGAGGATGTCGATCATCACGGCAGTTACCCCTCGTACAACAGCCAGAACAACAATCCAGCCTATCCACCTTATCCCATAAGTAATAACAACGCTCAACCCCCGTATGGGGGTAACAATAATTACGGTTACCCGGCCTACCCATCGAGTAACAATGGTCATAACAACAACGGCAACAATTACGGCTACCCGGCCTACCCGTCGACCGGCAACAACAACAACAACAACAACCATAGGCCCGGGGTAGCCGTCGACCGATACGGCTACCCCGTCTATCCTTCGGCCCCGGTCCCCGGCCAGCCCGATAATCGATATCACAATAACTATCCCCCTCAGAGTAACCAGCCTTACAATCCCGGCTGGGGCAATAATTACCACAGAAGCGGCTACAGGAACGGAGCCTCTCACCTCTCTGGCTTCTCAGGGCCGCTTTTATTCGGAGCCTTTATTACGAGTGCCTTCTTCAGCCTCAGGATATTAAGAATTTAAGTGTGCCTGCCTCTCTCTCTCTTTCTCTCTGTGCTCGTGCGTGCACTTATATAAATTGAATGGAAAGCTGCATCGATAAGAAAGTTTTCACTCATTTTTTCATTGCTGAAGGAAAGCTTTACTTTTTCTGCAAAGACCTTTCCTCGCCCGAGCAATGAGCAATGAGCAATGAGGAATGAGGAATGCAATGAGATCCTCCAGGTGCTCGGCTGTCCCTCGCCACTTGTACATATACACAATTGATGAAAGTAATTTGCATTAGCCTGCAATCCAACGAATATCAGCGGCAGACGAGACAAGTTTTTTTCCCCCTTATTTACAATTTCATTTATACTCTTCTCGATGATACGATATTTTACGTATTTTCACGTAGACGCCTTCAAAGTCCCGCTTCTTACTTTACGTAATAAGTGTTTTACGATGTTTCCTATTATTATCCTGCTCTATCAGCACTGCTTATATTTTAAAAAGTGTACTGGTATTTGAAACATTCGCAGAACGTTCGTATATTCGCCTTTCCACGCGACTCTACCTACGTGTACATAAATTTAATTACATTGCGTTCACTAAGACACAATTAGGCAGCTCCGGAACTTCGGAACGCTATTACGTCCTCCTTAGACGACGCGATACCTGTACATAAATATTTATATTTTTTCATAATCGGCGTGGAGCGATTATTATAAAAATAGTCCAAACATGAATATGTAATATCGTAAGCCTAAAATATTCTTAAAGCTTAAGTAATGATACTTTTTTTTTATATAGCCGAATTCTATTTTCACATAAGTAGCGGCTTTATTAATAATTAAGGGACTAGCGAAGGTCTCTATATAAAGATAATTTATCATTAAACGTGAAATTTCAATCTCATATTACGGTATTACATTGGCTCGAAAATAAATTTTTCAAGTACGTCGTACGAAATTTATATGAGCGTTAATTTTAAAGGACGAGTCGATGGGCATAAAAATAGCCAAGTAAAAAAGAATCTTATAACTCGATTCAGGAACCGTACCCACTCACATCTGAATGCAGTATATGCATGTATGTTTATTAAAGACAACCCAGTGTCGAAGACTAATTTGTTGAAAGAAATGTACGAACTGCATAAGCAAGCGTAGTGCTTTTGCAATTTTAAAGTGGAGATAATTTTTCGGAAGAAACGTTTCCCCACATACATTTACGTAGACTCCCATCTATTTGTAAAGAATAAGGATGAACTGTAGATTTCTGATATTTATATGAAATGACATTTAGGTCATTATGTTTGAAAATAATAAATATATACAATATAAGACGAGGTGGACGTTAGTCGATCACTTGTGTATCATGCTCTTAAATAATAAATATTAAAGTATTTTAATTTACAACTGTGTTTTAATTTGCAACACTAACTGATACTTAGTACTAAATACAATTAAACTTGACTTACGCTTTACGTTTGCGTTTAAAAAAGCTCTTGAAGCTCTCGAATTACAACTCTTTTCATCCACTGACGTTTAATTCAATAAAGAATTTATGTCCTCTGCCATGTTTAGTTTTTCAACTTGTTTCAATGATCGTATCATTACTACTGTATCAGTAAATCCAGCCGATATCAAGTACGAAACTACAAACACGGATTGCAAAAATAAAACTGCATCCAATAGAATGAAACGAAACGAAAATGAGATCATTTATCATCCATATGTCATCCGTCGATGGTTTCTCTTTTATTTTTTCTTATATTAAATGTCCAATAAAAAGAACAACAGTAATATCGAGTACCTGCATCATCAGTTATTTGTAGTAATGCAAATATTATCCCTTACTGCTTATCTAGAGTATTTTTTATTAATATATGTGATCTTAAGTAGAACGAACAATTTGCTACAAGAGTTATGAAGTAAAACTTTAAAAGCACATGCATAATTATTGTCCTTCATTATTATTCACCACATGGTTATTATTTTTTTTATTGATGTTGTAAACTTTTGTAAAAGAGTAGTCATGATTTTAGAAAATTAATCGCAGATCGTGTTCATTGATGTTTAGCCAAAATTCTTCAAATGATATTTCATATTTTCATAATTTCTTTGACGTATACAAAAAATTATCTTACGTAAACGAAATAAAAACAAAAATACTCGACCAATGCATCGTCTGTTTTAAATGCTTTACTTGCAAATAATTGACCAAAGAATTTAACTTTTAGGAAATGCATTGGATTAGACTATGCAGTGCCATCTATGTGTCATTCTATTAACATTTGCAGGTTACCCTCGAATAATAATTTTACTGCTTCAGCTGCTAAGCTTTGAGTTTATTCATGCTTGTGCATTAAAAATTTCTATAAATTTTTTCCATTTAGTATAATTGTTGACATTCAATAAAACGATAATATTTACTAAAACTCGTGTAATGCTTGTACTGCGTTTTATGGTCATTAGATAAATTTATATTGATTCGATAACTATATTGACGTGTTCATATATTATAGAAAAAACATTTAATACATTAATGACGTAATAATTTTAAAAAATCTCACGCCTACTTATTTGTATGGGAATACACGATCGATGAAATACAAGCATAATTATTCACTTATTCCAATGATTTTATCGACAAATAAGCATTAAATAATCCATAGGGATATAATACGTCATAGGAGTTCCATATGGCTGAGCTTGAAGGGCTAATTGAAATGAAAAAATTAAATAAAAATTTCGAGGTTGGGCATCCCGTGTTAAAAATGTCAACGTGATTCGGCTTATCAGTTATCTCTTCGACCTCCGTGAACCATTAAAGCTCGTTTATAAGACGCTTGGCAGCGATGACCTTAGCAGACGTAAGCCACAGACATTCAAAGTGAAAAAGAAAAGCAAAAAAAAAGAAAAAAAAAATGAAAACATTTTCCCGATATGATTATAAATAAGCGTTACTCGACTGAGCGAACGGCAAAGTGCTGCTGAATTAAGACGTAAGGGGAAAATGAAGGATTTAATCGAAAGTTCTTGCCAAATAAATAAATAAATAAATAAATGAACAAATGAACAAATGAACAAATGAACAATGAACAAACAAACAAACAAACAAACAAACAAACAAAAATTCGACAGCTCCAGCGGCACGAAAACCACCGGGATACGAACGTCCGCGAGTGACGCCGAAACCGGTGGCCCCTACTCCACCTCCCCGCAGCTCCTCGTTCGGCGACAGGAACCGAGGTTACTCTGGGCACCGGAACACCATCGGCAGCGGCTCCATCTGGGACCGGCTCTTCGGAGGCGGTGCTAGCGGTAGATCAAGGCCGAGCATCGGGGGTGGCGGCGGCGGCGGCGGCGGCTCTGGATACCAGAAACCAACGAGTCGACCCACTCCGCCCTCGAATTACTACCCCGGCGGGAAAGATCATTACGCGAGTCACACGAGCACCGACTCCAGAGGCAACAGAGTCTGGACATTCTCGGGATGAGGGATTTTATAGCTTTGGGAATCGTCAATGCGTTAGAAATTGCCAGAAGATTCGATCAGAATTTCGTAGATACGCATAAGTTCCCTTCACACCTATCGATTCGACAATACTCGCATAAGTGGCGAGTCTGAGCGCCGATTGGCGTGGGGGGGGGGGTCGTTTGATTTGATTTGATTTTATTTTATTCCAACAATATATATATATATATTATATATATATATATAATATTCATATTGTTTTCATTGCAAGACAATTTTTTCATTATTATTAATGATTTATAAAATTCTTTGAAGTATTTACCGTTTTTCTTCTTATTAAGTAATGAGTGGTTTCAATTTTTAAACTACACGAGTCTGATATTATACTTAATATTTTCCTCCATCTGCCATTGCTACTTAATAAAAAGCAATACTCAATGATTATTACATTTATAAACTAAACTACAGCGTATGTCGAGACACTACAGTTAATCTTTTTATATATAAATTTTCGCGATTAAAATGAAAAATCTACTCATTATTAGTTTATTAAGTTTAAAGTTTAAAGTACTTGTAAAACAAAACAAAGAGTCAAACTTTTTGCACTAACCAAATTTTTATATTACTTAGCTTTATACTATAATACTCATATTATATTCGCTTTACTTTTCTATAGTAATTTTTATACTACAATATATAATATACAATAACACATGTACATAAAAAGATATTAACGAGACTGTTAAGTCGATAAAATGTATAAAGGCGTATATAATTTCTTAATAAATGTATGTGAAATTTTAAAATCTATAATTATTTGATAATGGGTGCAATAACTTCTCTATAGAATTTCATTTATAAATTAAAGACGGCTTGTCTCTATTGTCTATGCCTCTTTCAGGTGAGTGTCATTACATTACTTGGCTTGCTGAATAACCGCCTTGTAAAAGGACCATATGATAAAAATAAAATCCCGCATGTAGCTTGGGTCAATTATAATACAGATTTGTATACTTAGCGAAGCATGAAATAATAATTTACAATTCATAATTTTTATTTTTCTCAATTTTTTTTTTTTTTGCCCTCAATTGTCCATTCTCATTCTCGTTTTCGTTTTAACTTTCCATTCATATGGATTTAATACTATTTGAACATACGTTTATAGTATAAGCATATTGGAATAAACGTTGAATTTCTGTAAATAAATTAAAAACTCACTTTGGCATATTGTGTTTAGTATTTTATTAAAATTAAAATACTTCTTATTGGCTTAACAACATATTATTGAGGATATGCAGTTAATTTCGTATTTATACACTAATTGTTCGGAAAAGTTGAGGACATGTTTGCAGAGGACAGTGAGGAGGAGGAAAAGAAGTTGGTTCGTCGCGAAGATCAAAATTTTAGAAGTGGCGAAAACCCATCAGGTTCTTTGTATCCTAAATTACCTTCTCCAGGAGAAGAAGATAAAGTACCATCTTCCTCGGGACCTGATTCACCCTCAAGATCTGGCGTGCCTGAGCCAAATTCACCAGCGAACAATCCCGGGCCGACATCATCCGGCTCAGGTTCTCCCACGGGTTCAGGTTATCCTTCAGGATCCGGATATTCAGAACCGAATTCACCAACAAGCAATCGTAGACCAGCTTCTGCAGGCTCAGTCTACCCTGCAAGTTCGGGTTACCCATCTGGATCTGGCTATCCTTCGCAACCAAGTTCACCAACAAATAATGGCAGGCTTGGATCTTCCGGTTCTGGATATCCGGCGAGTTCGGGCTATCCTTCTGGCTCAGGCTATCCTTCGGGATCAGGCTATCCTTCGGGATCAGGCTATCCTTCTGGCTCAGGCTATCCCTCGGGATCAGGCTACCCCGCGGGATCAGGTTATCCATCAAGTGGAAATAGAGCACCACCGCAACAATCCGGATATCCAAATTATCCGTCGCAAAATCCTTCTAATTCACGTTATCCTTCTTATCCGCAATCAGGTTCGGGATATCCAGGTCAAGGGTCATATCCTCCCCCAAATCAATATAATAATCCTTATGGTGGGTACTCTAGCCAAGGCGGGAGAAATCAAAATTATCCACAAAATAACCAAGGATATCCACCTCAAAGCGGAAATAATCCCTATGGTCAACAGGGACCAAAGAAACCATCCATTACCGAGCAGCTTACGCAATATGCTAAAAGTATTGCTCAACGGGTATTGACTCAAGCTATTATTGATAAGGTAGCAGGGAGATCATAAACCTTGTTGATTGAAATAAAATATATTGGTTTTTGTAATTTTTTTGACAATTTTCCACATTATATTTGATTATATTTCGTGCCATAAATAGAAATATTCTGATGAACAAAAAAAAAAAAAAAAATAGAGAGCTTTAAGATTATTTATTTGTTATTAAATTACAAATGTATATATTAAAGCTTACGATGTATTTATTGTAATAAAATCTTTAATAGTAAATTTGCAACAATTTATTTGTAATAAATCCCATACATTTTTACTTCGTATAAGTATGTATATTTATTAAAATATATTAATACATAATAAAACGTCTAAAATAATATAGGTATTTAATTTATTTATTCCGAGCATAAAATGATATTGTAATACAACTTAATAAGGATTAAGAATTATTTTAAATTGTACAAACGCTAGTTACATGTTTATTTTATGGTATTAATAATTGAGATTAAGGTCTTATGAAATGAATAATTGAAAATAAGATAAAATAACGTTATGTTTTTCTTGGAAAAATAATGCTAGAGTCATTAATTTTTACCGCGATTCCAATTATATGATCTTTAAGAGCGTAAACATACAAACGTTTTATATTAAATAAAGAAAAAAAAAAAAAAAATTAATAGAAACCGCGTTTCCGTAATTTTAGTTAAAATGAAATTTATGAGTTTCTTAGGAATTAACCAACAGCTCTGATCTAAATATTTGCGAAATAAGAATAGGAGTCGGCAATTATAAAAGTGTTTCAAGTGACCGAATGAAGGATATTGATACGTATTATAATGTCGCGATGCGGAGGAGATCTCGACTCTTGGAAAAATCCGGTGACGAAATAAATCGATAAGAGCGGAAAAACACGTCACTCTTTTGTAACAAAGACTTATCTCATCTTGGTTACGCTGGCCGTAACCAATTATACGAATAATAATTAGACGTTGACGGTTATCTCGTAATGGCGCGGACGATTTATGCGGAAAGGGCAGGCAGGGGTGATGAGAAATACCCGCTCCTCGCTCGCTCGCCGGAGGCTGCTCCCGTCGAATCTGCTTTATCGGCGGCGAGTTATTTACCGGCCGTGGTTCGCTCAATAACTCGGCCGGTAAGCGCGAGTCCTCGTAGCTACCAGCGAGGGTCGGCGGATATCGCGACAGGCACGGCACGGAGGGGAACGCGGCGCGCGCACCGTCACCGCCACTCTCACGAGAGGAGCGAAATTTGATTTGGTCGGTGCCGCGTGACGCGGACGAACAGTCGAGCTGCACTCGCCATCGCGGAGGGTGCGCGCGGACCTTCCTCCCTGGTGCTCCGACACAGGGACACGCGACTTACCCTAGAAGTTGGGGCTGCCGGGGGGGGAGAGAGAGATAGCGGAGACGGGACGCTAGCCAACGTTCCCCGGTGATCGTACGTAATCTTCGTAGGCCGCTCTCCGTTATGCGGGGGTGGGGGCCTCGGGTGGTCCAGCCCGGTCAAGCAGCGGCGCTGGTGCAATCGGTGTTCGTCCCTTAGAGCGGCCGCTCATCCGCCGTCTAGATTTACAGGAATCGTCGTCGGAGCCGTTTATCGGGATGCCAGCCGTCGGCTCCGACGGATAAGTTATGCTCATATTTTTACGGGAGCGGCCGGTGCTTTGAAAGTTTATTGCCAGCTTTATTGGACATAAAGTCATAAACGTAATCGTACGGGCGCGCAACCGTCCACGTCCACGACCCCGTTGACGATCAGACGGTCTGTGCGAGACAGAGAGACAGAGAGACAGAGAGACAGAGAGACAGAGAGAGAGAGAGAGAGAGAGAGAGAGCGCGGGAGGGGCGGAAGGCGGTAGATTAGTAGGAAAATGCCTCGCACGAAGGTAGTTGATCTCCGGTGGTGGCATTGGAGGATTGCGTGATAGCGCGCGCGAGAGAGAGAGAGAGAGAGAGAGAGAGAGAAAAAGAAAAAAAAGCAGGAGATTGCTGGACATGCGTCAGGGCTCGGTAATTCCTCACAATATTCTTCCTTTAGTAAGATTAGCTTTCGGCTCACTCGTACGCCTTGCATATTCTCCATTGCATGGATAAATAATAGACCACCTGTAGTCATTTTTAATGTTCGCATCAGCTTGTCCGGAGCATGAAACGAATACCGAATGTTGCAACGACCATCACCAATTACCACGACATACCTATCTCTTTCCTTTTACTCCACACGAAACAGTACAAATACCATTAAAAAAAAAAAAAAAAAACAATTTCTAATCGCCATTGTCCAATATACGTTTCACTAATTCTTGTTGTTACTAAGAGCATCGACTTTTCAATTCTTACGTAAACATAATAATTATCATTTCATGGCAATGTTGAATCTTTCAGTGGATTATCCGATTCAATGTCTTACCAATGTCACGTTTTATTTACGAGATTTTTATATTTTGCTCGTCGGTGTACTCTGATGCATACGAGTCCGATGAAGAATATTCTAATTACCGCTAAGATCTGCGTACTTTCAATTATTATATATAGAAGCAATCGATATTCTATATGATTTATAAATTCAGTTATCTACTGGAAATATTATATTTATTGCATTTTCTAAAATTCAAGTAAAATTTCCTTTTACGTAAATGTATTTCCATTACAGTTATTGAATTCATTTCTATTCCCTACACTGGAGAGTCTCGACATTTTTATTTCTTGTTATTAAACAGTTCAATACCTGTTGTTACGGATTATTTTCCCGTACTTGTTCAATGTTCAAATCGATGGATCATGAATAAATATATGTGATTTAATTCACCCGTGCAGTCTGATTAAAAATACAAGCAAAAGCTTCGATAATAAAACAAAAAAATGTTTTCTTTACATGTATTATTTATGTTGTTAGTAGTAAGTATATGAGTGCCGTAGATTACTACTGAAATGACTCCATGCACATTGTAATTATTTTCGGATGCAAACTCTTTAAATTAAAATTAATGCCTTTTAATTATCCCATTGAACGAAATATTATTGTGAGTAAAATTTTTAAAACAGTATCTAGTGAACAACGAAATTTTCATCTTCCGTATTACAAATAAGTAATTCCCCGAGCGTTAAATAATATAATTAATCGTCTCTTTCCCCCTCTCTTTCGTCCTTATTTATTAATTTAATATTTTTAAAGGGCAATGGGAATTTTGGCCGGTATATGTAACGAAATTGTCTATTATGTTAATAAATTATGAAATTTTGATGCCCGGAGTCTGAATTTATTCGAAATTCAAAAATGTTTAAAGTTGCTGAGCCGTGCTTAATTACCGCAATTTATAATAAAACAAGAAATAGCTTGTCATTGAAACATTAAATTCAGTTAAATTCAGTTAAATAACTTTTACTCGATATTCGATTAAATTTCAGAAAAAAAAAAAAAAAAAAAACAACAACAAAAAAACAGCAACACGTCTGGGAAACTGCATGTGCTAGAATAGAAAGTAAAAGTGACTCTGGTTCAGTCGGGCTTCGTATTATTTATCAGCGACCAGGGATGCTTTTACACCCTCGAAGAACGAGGAGGAGGTTGACGGCATGCGGGGGGAGGCGGGGGAGGAGAGAGAAAGGCGAGAGTGCAATAATGATTGGGTATTGTTTTGTCGCAGTCCTGCAGGATAAGTAGCCGTGTAGAGTATATTAGGGTTTTGGGGGGAACGCAAGTGCGTCGGCTACGAGACCGATCATGAACCTGACAACGAGCAGCTCCCCGCTCCCGCGGCCGATCTGCTACCACGAGTCGGAGCCGCAGGAGGAGGAGCTCGGCTACGACCACGTCCTCGTCCAGAGCATCGTCGGGATCGTCGTGCCGATATTCTTCGGGCTGATCGGCATCCTCGGCCTCGTCGGCAACTCCCTCGTGGTAATCGTCGTCGCGGCCAATCCGGGGATGCGCTCCACCACCAACATACTCATAATCAACCTCGCTATCGCCGACCTGCTCTTCGTACTCTTCTGCATACCCTTTACCGCCACGGACTTTGTCCTACCTTATTGGCCGTTCGGCAACTTGTGGTGTAAGGTCGTCCAGTATCTCATTATCGTGACCGCCTGCGCCAGTGTTTACACTCTCGTGCTAATGAGCCTCGACAGGTAAGATTCATTGGATTTATTTTCTTACGCAGCGCGGCTCCAAGCAACCGCTTCTCCGGGGATTATTACCCGTACATCCGAGGGCCATAAAAATCCAATCACTCGGTATTAAATGATATAAATGCCCGATCGGAGGTCAATGTATTAGAAAGTAAAAAGTAATTTACGTAGTAATAGTTGGAGGCGAAGCACAACGGCCGGATGATTGGTTCGCTTATTTATCACTCAGTGGCTGCGATCCATGCAGCGAGATCTTAAGCCAGCGACCCTTAAGCGGTCGATTGACAATACGTTGCCAAAGAATTGATAGAACGCCGGTAGGAGGGAGGGGTTAGGGCGTTTTCAAGGACTCGGGACACTAGACTCGAAGCTCGTGGAAAAGACTTTCCGCGGCTTCAAGCCTCGTGCTTCTACGTAATAAGAGCCCGAGGATCGGCAAAGAACGGCCCACGATCTACGTTACAGCTTCTGAGACTCTGCAGAATAAAATTATTGACCGCACTGCATCGCCCGTCACCTGTGCCGCACGTCCAAGTCCTCCTCGACTCTTCCCTCTCATCTCGTAATCTCATCTGCCAGTCCGCGTATTTTATGATCATTATTCGAAGAGAAGAGCCGTTCTCAATCCCAAAGCTAACGAGTGCCCGAGCTCGTTCGTTAGTAATTTGCAAAAAATAATGCTTTATTTCTATGTAAAGATAATTGGATTAGCCGAACTAATCTTATTCGGACATTTTAAAAGTAGCCCTTAATCCTTTAGAGTCGACTGGAAACCTCGACAGCAACATTTATCATCCCAGTATTTTAATTCAACTCTTCAAACTCTTCAGCCGACGTTATAATTGTCGTTATAAATAAATAATAAATATTACAATTTTTAGCCGAATGAAAAAACTTCAAAATTAGTTATATCACGGGACACCGCACGTCGGCTTATTGGCAAAGAAAATTAATCGTTTCCAGTCGTCGTTCTTCTCTCTCTCTCTCTCTCTCTCTCTCTAGTTAATGGAACATTTGTTTGCATCTACACGTGTACCAATACTACGATAAGAAGAGCTCGACGGGAGTTCCGTAGGGCGCGTTCGATGAAACAAGCGCCGCGTCACGCTACGAGAGCCGGCACGGAAGGGAGTGGGGATGGTAAGGGGAAGGGGGTGCGGCAGCGGCAGCGGCGGCGGCGGCGGCGGCGGCCTCTTATCTGCTCTTTATTCGGAATTCAGTAGAAAATATCAGTAGAACAATGTTTGCGAAATAGATAATCCGTGGGCTTGGGAGGGTGTATAGGGAGGGGGGGGCAGTGTATAATTATTAAGTTGTGTACAAGCGCTTCATTCTTCCTCGGCGTATTCGGCTCGAAGTCACGAAGAAGCCCCTTACAGGCTAAGCCTCTCTCATAACTCCTGCGAACCGCTCGCTCTATTACACTAATTACCATTCTTTCTCTCTCTCCCCCACCCGCCTCCACTCCCCTTCCACCAGCTGTATACGACGTATATCTAAAGTAAATCACGACGAGGGGGTCGGACAAGGACCATCCCTTCGGACCTCCACGGTCTATAACTTTCTTTCCGAATGCACTTTTTAGCATCCCCGTTCGGCGTAGGCCATCCGGTACAGGTTTTGCGGAAAAAATGATATTGCTGCCAGTATATTGTTATCTACACGGAGACTATTTATCAATACGTTTGATATTAATAATAAATGGCTAAAGCTCCGGTAAATGGACGTTAATACTCGTTCGCACTCGCGTAACGGCGATCGAAGTGTCTCTCGATGTGACCTTGTGAAGCACGAAATTGAATTCGACAATGTACGTAAGCTCATAAGAGAGAGATAGAGATAGAGATAGAGAGAGAGAGAGAGAGAGAGAGAGAGAGAGGAAACTGAGGAGAGTGAAATTTGTAATAATTGAATCTGTAGGGAAAATTTGAGAGCGCCGATAAAGTCAATCCGATCCTTACAATTACCAAGCGACAAGGAGATGAATAAATGGTTTTATTCGATATTGTCGGAGGTGTTTGTCGGGTTTATCAGACGAGGCTCGGGAAAATATAAGGAAATAAGAAGGAAAAAGCTATTGGACCCTTGTATCAACGATTTCGCGTAATCTTACATTTTCCAGGGAAAAGTCTTCAGCCATTGAATTTCCGTATGCATTTACGTAATCGATGCCTCGTTATCGTCCTGCCTCTTGCCTCCCTAAGGGCGCGGACGATAACGTATAAGAATGTCCTGATCTCGAGGAATCAGAAATTCCTAGGGACGTTACTGACCTGCAGGTCAATGCGCGGTACATTTTAGGTATTATTTTTGCGGCTCCCGATGTTTTCCGAGCCTCGTAGAGCGCGCAATCGATGAATCAGGTAAAACGACGTCGCGTACAGGAACGGAATACATCGAATGTAAATGGCTTTTATGTTTCGACGACCGGATATTGGAAATCGATTGTCCCGTTAGAAAATTTAAGACAACTGCGGGCGACTTTCCCTCCCTATATCTATTAAACAATCGCATGCATACAATGCATCTATAAATTAGGGAGAGACATCGATCACTTACTTATACATTCATTCGTTCATTCGTTCATTCGTTCATTCGTTCATTCGTTCATTCGTTCATTCGTTCATTCATTCATTCATTCATTCATTCATTCATCATTCATTCATTCGTTGGCTCTCCTTTCTCTCTAGCCGTCCTGGTCCATTGAAAATCTTCATGCTGTTAGCGAATAACGTTATGCACGTATAACGTAAGAGAATCTTGCTGGAAGTCATAAAGCTCGTTCGTTCGAGTTCGTGAATTACGATTTCTGGATAAGTTTATCAAGTATTTAATTTACCGTACTAGCGATGAATCCAATTTGCTCAAACGTACTATTTTAATTACTTAATTACACTCTACCGATTCGGATGTAAATACGTAAGTTAAAAAAAAAAATAAGGAATAACGATAAATAATGTTCGTTGCGATATGAGAAGTAAAAGTACTTGCGAGTACTGTTCCATTGAAATCTGAATTTTAATTATTATAAATAAATCTTCCGGTCAATTAACTCGCACGACAATCGAAATTTCTTTGTCAAAGTCGTGATACTTTTTCTGGAAAAGTAATTTGCAAAAATTCTTATCATAATCTTCTTCAATGTTACGAATTTGTTATGAATTTCTGTTTAATAAACCTAAAACTCCAATGGAAATAATTTTCACGCGAGTTTACGCTCCGTTTATTCGTGCAATTCATTATTTCGAGTTAGCATTTCCGAAATTTGCAATTTTTCAACTGGAAATCTATGGTATTTTTAATACCTTTATATTGAAAATGATACAAGAATTTGCGGTTCGAATTCCGTTTCCTTTTCAAATTTCTGGCGCTTTAAATTAAATAGAAGTGTTCAATATTCCCTGGTAGTGAAGAATTTACTAATTGTTGCATTACACGGGGAATAATAGGAGAAGTGAAGAGAATGGGAACAATCCGCGAGCCGTTTTCAACGTCAAGTAGAATTGATTGGTTAAGCGACGGGACGATATATAATAAAAAAAAAAAAAAAAAAGTGGGCCCCATTAGTCCCAATGGACAATAATTTACTCAGTAGATTGACAATGGTTTTAGAGGCTTTTAATTCGAATCGTTGGTACGGAACGGCTCCTTCGAATGCTCCTGTAACGATGCCAACCTAAGCTCCTAAGTCTCTAACGCCTCTCTTGTTCCCCTCGAATCCTCGTTTCTTTAATGAAAATTGAACCGTCCCTTCCATCCTCCTCGCTCTCATCCTTTCCCCCCCCCTCCCGTCGCCGAGCACTCAAAGCTGCCGGTCCCGCGTCGCTATAAACAGTTCGAGTATCGTCTTGTGTCTGTCTCTCAGGTCTCTCGCTCAATGAAAATTCAATTATCAAGTACGTTAAACGGCCCGGCATCCTGGGGCAGACTCCTCCTCTCGTGCCCAGAGCATGTACATTTATATCCTCGGGTCGAATGGCTCTTGGGCTCCGATGGGATTTTCATCAATAAAACATCAATAAAAAGCCGACCTAACTGCTCTGATTTGTCCAAGAATGGCACTTGATATCGGAAGGCTGTTTATTTTCCAGGCTTCGAGTGAAGCTCGAGCCGGAGTAGAGTACGGAAGAGTGACACCGGCTTCATCCAGACGTTGGATAATGGCTTCTCTCTCGCCGAGGAGAGTCTATACGCCCCTTGAAATTTATCGAGTATTTTTATTGTACCTAGAGGGAGGTACGTACCTTTCTTTCCCAAAGTCAATAGGGTTGTTTCATGTCCCTCTTGATGTCTTGGTGCTCGGCTTCCCCGCGGCTCCAAATAAACCTCGAGGAGAGGCGATTGTTCCCTCCGTGTCCATTACCTTCAGTCATCCGAGTTCCTCCTGACGAGTTTCATTGAAATGAAAACTACTTACACTGGGGGGCGGGGGCCGGATGTTTAAGTAGTGAGCTCTCGCTTTAGTCGGCCATCCTCGATCCGTACGCAATAAGCGATTGCAAAGTCTCTTGGAAAGTCGCTTGGAAAATCGCTTGGAAAGCGCGAATTAAAAAGCCAGCTCCTCTCTTTGGATCTTTCGAGCTCGATCGTCCTAGGGCGAACTCGGCCCCTTAGCTCCCCTCCCAATTCCGTCCAGCAACTTTTTCCACTTTACTTCACGGCGATTTTAGACGTCCTCTCTTCTCTTTTGAAGAATATCAGCTCGGCCCAATACAATTCTTTCTAACCTTTCTCCCGCGGCACTTTGCCCCGACCCCTCTCCCCAAAGTGATAACTACTGCCCTCTATCTTACACATAGTTACATCATCGTTCACATAGCTCCAGCGAATCGCAGCGTCGCAGATAGACGACGATACTATTTAACCCTTACGCTTTTAAAGTCAAACCAACCGTAGATAGATTTATAAAAGCTCGTAGGAATTCTTAGTTCGTTCAACGAAACAATACAAAGCCGCAATGGATGAAAAATTATAAATTTTACGGAATAAAATCTGTATGAATACATATTCAAACGTAGATACGCGGGGCTTTAATTTTTTTTTTTTTTTACGGTATCGAACATGTTGATTTTTTACTCAAATTTAATATCCAAAAATATCGAAATATACACGATATCGTGTATTTATTTCTAATTTTGCTATTTACGATTTTTTTTTTTTTACTTTGCTTTGCTTTGCTTCGCTTTGCCTCTTTACTACAGTTCGATAAATGCTCCAAGAAAAAGTTTACTTTAATAATTTTTTTCCCTACACCCACGCAATTTATATATCTCTCATGCAAAATTTTTTGTTATAAATACGCGCGTGGAGTACTTACGTTCTTAAGTTCATATAGAATTATCTGTGACGTGAGAATTTCAAAGAATTATTGATTCAAAAGCGCCGTAGCAGTTACATAAATAATAGAAGATTTCGGACTTTAGCTCGTTCGTAAATAAAACTCTAGGCCTTTGTTTTTCCGATGGATAATATTTTAATTAAGCCCGTGATGTCTACATAATAGTTCCTTCTTCGAGCTGTTCTCAAATTTTTATTGTACCGCGAACTTATAGACTTTTAAGTTATTACGTTCTGAATGTGGCAGAAGAAATAAAATCAATATTATTTATTTTACAACTTTATGAAGTAAATGTTAAAGTATTTAAATTTAGGGATTAGTCAGTTGTATATGTAATTGAGATCTTGTAGTCTTGATTTGTCTTCAAATTTCTTGATAAAGTTCTTTGTATCTTTATATAGTTTTTAATAATTGATCATAATATAAGGGGATGAAATTGATGAATTTACCGATGGTTATCGCGTAATTATTTGGTAAGAATAAAAGACATTCTTAATTTATGGTGAGTATAATAATTCTCCCGGTAGACTATAATAAGTCTGCGTTTATAAAAATCATCTTATATATAAGCTTATGTGTATTTATAATTACCTACTCTTATTATTATAAATTATGTAATTTCGTACTGAATGTAAGTAAGTTTATTACTTTTAAAATGTAACTTTTTAATAAAATGTAATAATCGAGATCGGCTAACTTTAACAAAATAATCTTAGTTCAGCATATATAATTTACAGGATATAAAATACGTAACGAATTCTAAAGTTAGCTTTATAAAAAGTTTTCCCGGTTCTCCGAGAGATCAGAATATTCGTCATTCTACGCTTCATTAACTAATACAAATAATAAGATTTATACTACATGCTACAAATAATATCTGTTCGAAATGTTAATTAAAACTTATTAGATTTAACACATATATAAATAGTATAATATAATATAATATAGTATATATAATGTAATATAATATACGCAAACATGTGTATATATATATATTAAGTATGTACATGAAAAAAGAAAACGATGAGCAACAATGAATGAAACTCAAATGCGCTTTGTCTTTACATTTATGTTTAGATACCTAGCGGTCGTGCACCCGATCGCTTCCATGTCAATGAGAACGGAGAGCCATGCGTTTACCGCCATATGGATCGTGTGGATAGTAATTCTAACATCCTCCATACCCGCGCTCATCATTCATGGTGAGGTGAGTACTTAGAGGTGAGAAAACTCAACTCGTGCACCTTTCGCTCATCGTCGTTAAACTCTTTACTTCTTACTCCAAGCAGGTTATTAATATATTTTACCAAAATTACAAAGCCATTACTTTAAAGGCTATGTATCTAAGCTTACGTAATGTGTAAACGTGTCCTGCTATAATTCCCCTCACTCCAACTGAAATAGTCAGAGCTCTCGGTAATAATAACATATTACAAGTACAGGGTTGACTAATAAAATGTTCGTACAATCAAGACATTAAAAATATTCAATTCGCTTACGTGTAAATGACGATAATTAATAACGAGGGCCCTAAAGTAGTAGTAAGTAATTCTTAAGTAAAACCAGAAGACAAGTGTTTCGAGAAATAAAGTAATTTTCGTGTTTTTCGTCTGTACAAAATTACGAAAAATTTTCATAAGAAAAGACATTGGTTTTGAATAATCAGAATAATTTGAATAATCTCCTCGGATAATCATATTTTCCGAATAACTTTTCCTACTTAGCTTGAAAAATTCGAATTTTAGATCATTTAAAGATCGTGCTTTGCTTTCGAGTGGAGCGTTTAACGACAACAGTAGAGAATAACAATAAAAAAAAAGAAACATTCTATTATATTCTTTATTGATATTCGTTTAATAATTATATTTTCATATCGATTGAAATATGTATACGGAAAATGCATAAAATATTTCAAAGCCTGTCGAACAATAAAATCAAAGAATATCATGTAAGGATTGAATATAATAATAGATGGATACGAAATATCATTTAAATGATCAAATATTCAAGTAATGAAGCTGCACTTTTCGAAAGGTTGATTGATTTTTAAAAATTAAAATTCAAGGTACATACGAGATATTTATAACGCGTCTAATGAATCAATTACTATAATTGTACGAATATCAATTTCAGATTATCCCGAAATCGTAAATATATTTTCACGAATTTATAGGTTAAAGAAATGAATAATAATAGATCATTAGAAATTAGGATTATCTTTTAAAATTGAGATATTATTTTGACAATATTTTTTACTAAGAGAATGGTGGGAGTACACATGGTAATATTCATTTTATTCTTTTCTTGTTAAAACTATCAAAGCTTTTCTTCTTCTTCTTTTTTTGTTTAAACAATCAGTCTTTAATGATAAATAACATTAAAATTTGTAAATATAATAGTAGGAATATTTCTAGAAAGCCTATTCGCATATTGATTTAATGTGAAGCGGGCATACAGTACAGATTTTTAGCTCATATCCGTGTTTTAGTTATGATATTCAGATAGAATTTCAAATGATATCAAATAAATTAACGTTAAAAATAAAATAATCGTATTTCACATGTATATAAATATATACGAATACTGCGCCTTAGCAACCGCGGTCGTAATAAACATTTTCAATGCACAACATTATTTAAGGTATTAAAAATTTATATTTAACTATAAAATGAATTGTCATGTAAAGCTGTTGTAGAAGCGCTAAAAATTTCTGTTCTTGTTGAATTTACTCTCTTGTAAATTCAATTCATATATTCGAGCTAATAAACTTTTACGCGTATTGTCAAGAGAATACGCACGTGACCTTTTAGGCCAAAGGTATTTATAAATAGTTGGCACGGGAAATGGCGAGAAGAGCAAGGATTTTACAAGGAATTAACAAAAGAAGACGAATCAGTGTCGATGTGAGGATTAGTTTAATGATTTATCGAACAGACCTAAATAGCAAAACGACAATTGTGAGAAAATAGCTCTTACCATTCGTCTTGATCGGAAACGAAAGAATTGTGTAATTGCCGGACGGGCGTATACCCGACCACGCCTACGCAACGCTACCCGCCGTACATCAATGTTAGAGAGTTAACACAGAGGACACTTACGTATCCACGCAAGTCGTCTCCTCCTCGGGCCTCCGCCCGTCGAGGGATCGTAAGGGGCGCGCGCTACTGGAACCGAGGATACAAAGAGCCAGGATAATAATGAATACAAGTGTTGCCGTGCTTATCACTTCCCTGTCCCCTCCCGGCATTTCCTTCACTACGAGCCTCTAATTTCATAAAACTCGATAAGTCGCACATTTAATCCGTTCTTTATTGCAACGACATTTTTTAAAGAAATTTTACGTAACCGATAAGCCATTGCGCGGGCGATGCGATACATCTATTTTTTCCTCATCCGGAAAAACATTTTCCGCTAATTTTGTACAAAAGAAAATCTTTACACGCGTTCCAAACTTCCGTATGCGTAATAATTTCAATAATCAAATAAGCAAAACGTCCACTGCTTTATGAATTTCAATATTTCTAATACATTATTTAAGCGTGTGTTTCGTAAACGCTGCAATTTCGTGTAAATTATGCCCTTTCACTACCTTCGGTCATCTCGTCCAGAGATTGTTGTCGTTGCCATTTGCCCGCGGCTACGTATGATTTACTTATTATTCATTACGTGCGAACGAAACGTTCGCATATTCCGGCTTGCAAATGAATAATAAAAAGACTTCTTTTTCAGTTTTTATTTACTTGCTTACTACTTTTAACGTAAGTCCTTGGTTTTAATAATTGCAAGGAAACGGGGGAGGGGGAGGGGGGGTGATCGATTGCACGGATCGCAGAAGCAAAGCCATTATCCGACGCGATATTTAATTAATAATTAGAGATTAGATGTTAATGTAAGGAATTTCTTAAGTAAAAAGGGAGCCGAATAAAACGTATAAATTTCATTATTACGCTGAAGATATTTATATAATAAAATCATCGTTATAATTTTATGAGCGAATGGGCTGGTTTAACAATTTTTAATAACGTCAACGTCGTACAATAAGTAAAGCTGACGTCAGTTTCAGAATAAATAATACGACTCGTTGTTCGCGATATTGCATATATATATACGTATGCGTTTACGTTTACGTGTACGATCTGCAATAAATCTCGCCGAGTGAAAAGAAGTAGTAAAGCTGCGAAACCAGACGAGCGAAACGAACGCGAAGAAAGTCCCGGGATTATAAAGCGCGTTTTAAAGAATTTACAGGTCACTTGCACGCCTGCCAATTAAAATATCCAATTAGGGATGCATTTTAGTGTATCGATGGATTGAACATATTGAAAAGGCTTTGTACGTACGTAGATGATAAATTGAAGGCTCGGCTGTGTATGTTTTGATGAAGTATAAGATCTACGTGGAAATACGACAGCGCATTCTTACCTGGACAAAACGTATTTTCACTGTTTTCAGTACGGCGAGATCGCGGCCCTGAACGACAGCCTCCCTTGTGAGCTGCATTCAAGGGATCAGCCGAGCCCTGCGACCGAGGCCGAGGTCCGCGAGATCCAGACGGCCTGTCGGATTCTGCCGGACGCGAACCGGCCCCTCTTCCAGATCACCTTCTTCCTCGCTAGCTACGTCGTCCCGCTCACCCTCATCTGCGGACTCTACGTCTGCATGCTCCTAAGATTGTGGAAGGGTGTGAGGGTGAGCGCGGAGAGTCGCAGGGGCAGGAAGAGGGTCACGAGGCTCGTCCTCGTCGTCGTTGGAGTTTTCGCCATCTGCTGGTGCCCTATTCAGGTGGGTTATACGTATAAACGCCTTTTGCATTATGACATGACACGTACTTGGACAAGGCATAACGATAACCGTACGTACGCTCAGCCGTAGTATAAACTTCATTAATTAATTACGGTCAAGTGAGCTATGGAAAGATATTGTTCAGGATATCAGGCTAAATCGTATTAGATTATACAAAGTCAAGTGAACTCTCTTTCTCTCGAATTTTCTTTTTCGCTCCTTCCCTTAAAATTATCTCCTTCGTTGGAATATTTGTTTCCTTTAACGGTTATCTATCATTGGTTAAGCTAATTTTTACGAGATTTACTTTCGATTGACCTAGCGAGCAAATTCTTTAAATTCCTGAGCTTCGTTAATTTTTTTTTTTTTTTTTCCCCAAAAACGACAACATGATCTAGATGCGGACGTTCTGTCCGTACCATTTTAGCCGTCGGAAAACACGCTTCTCGAACGACGTATTTTCCGGAAGGTCAAGGGTCTCATATCGACCGGGCTGTTCCTTGGTCCTTATCGGATCAGTGCTGTTAATATCAATAGCCCATACAGCTCTTGCCAGGCGGCCGTCTCCACCTGACCCAGACAATGCACATCATTACGTCATTTTATGTATGTCCATGTACACATTTGTTTTGTCAATCGATGCTTTATTTTCAATCTCACGAGTATTGGTCAGTCTTTCGTTATTTCACAGCTCGCCAAGGCGTTCCCATACAAGTTCCATTGAGTTTTCGAAATTTTATACTTATACGTATAAATTAATGTTTATTCTAAGTAAAATGTATTTTGAAAGTACGGCTATTACGAATGTTATTTTTTGTGCTAAAATTACTGCGCGGCTGCGACCAAAGTACGTTCATCCGCAACAGATATTTTACATTTAATATCTTAAATTTATTTTTATTTATATTCATTTTAAAATATTTGGAATGTTATAATTTTAAAATTTTAATTATCAATCGTTTTAATCCGTAGCCTGTAAATAAAATAATATCCAGTTCGTATTAAATACACATGGATCAACGAATCACGGAAACATGTTACGAATTAACAAATTACTCACTTCACTCTTCTACTTCACCCCCTACCTCCCCTCCCCCCGATTCCCGACAAGAAGCAACAGCTCCTATACACTTGAGTTATTATTACACTAATTCGGGATGAGCAATTGTATCGAGCTCTCGATGTAAGTTCACTTTAGCATCATCTCCACATTTAGTGGTAACAGCTAAACACGTGCCGTTCGCCCTATGTTAATAGACGTAGGAGAATACACGGTAGCTTTTCTTCTCTCTCGCTCTCGACCTTCTGCTTCTTCCCTGCCATGTTCAGTCAATTAGTCTTGTCGTACTCTGACAACGGAGAACAAATACGAGGTTACATAAATAAACAACAATTGACGAGACTCGGAACATTACTAGCTGATTCTTTCCCAAAGAGAGAGAGAGAGAGAGAGAGAGAGAGAGAGAGAGAGAGAGAGATGAACCGACGTTGTGGCTTATGCAGAAAAAAGAATATAAATGTACGTCCAACCCTCGTGCCTGTATGTGAATACATCGATGAATTGGGAGCGAATGCCCGCCCGCGCGCACGTTCTCTAACTTTTTTTTTTATCAAGGACACCGAGAGCCCACATTACCTAATGATTGATTAAAGTTAAAATATTTTGCGACATCGAGTAATTTCGATTAATTGTTTTATCAATACTCATTATTAATTGATCAAAATATCTTTTATTGATATCTTTTGCCTAGTTCGCCAATATTTATATACGGGATTTCAGTAATTTCATAACGTCCCTTCTTATCGTAATAAAAAAAATATTAAATTCTTTAAATCCATTAAATCATGGCAGTTTAAAGATAAGATACCGTGCTCCTTGATACATACGTACGAGTATATTTATTTACTACGCTCCGTGGTAACTAATGTTAAATGAAATTATTTCGGAGCTTCTGTGAAATTGATTGAAACAGTAAATTAATAATTTTAATTACAACGATATATTAATAAATAAAACGCCTCTTTCATTTAGGAAAAAATTTATCGTACATTAAACAATTTTAAAAAGGTTTTAGTAGATCTGGCGTAATAAGGAAAGATGATCTATTGAATTTATATATATATATATACGCTAAGCTATGGTATTATTCAATGCCATACGTTGCGTCGTCTGATGAACCGTGAATTTAAGAATGACAATAAGTCGGTTAAACAATAAAAATGAGAAACTCTTTTGATTAAATGAAATAAAGAATTTTGCAGGGACTTTTTGACAGAAATTTGAATTGAATTCTGCGCGAAATTCTCTTTTGAAACTGAAGTAACCCCGTCGATTTGACAAATATCCATTCATAATTACAAGTTCCGGTTGTCGCAAATCTAAAATATCAATGATTTAGATTTAACGGCGTTTCATAATTATTCGCTGCTTTTCGTTAACAAAATAGATGAATAGCGGCGTGAGAATACTGACGTTAGAAAAAATAATGTCGAAGGAACCCACATTCTTTCTGAATAAATCTCTATTTTTATTTCTTATAAAGTTAATAAATCATTTATATTATAAAAGCATATAAGGTCATGTGTCGTAGTACATTGTTTACCACCGAAATATTATGTGAATTAGACTTTAGAATATGAGGTACTCGTAGAATTTCCCAGAAGATATTAATATTATAATCCCCATAAAGATTCATTTCATACTGTTCTTTAAAAATAGAAGGGTTGACCGAAGTAAAAATTCGTTATTATTTTTGTTATTTCAAGAGAATGTAGATTCTCAGGAGAGATGTGCACGAAGGTTAACGTAAAACGAAAACTTATTTTGATTAAGGGTATGTGTAATATAATATTAGATTTCGAGCGAGGCTTTAAAATAAAACGTCAAAATAATTCACGGCACATGTGTTCGACGCTATTTCTGTTCAACTACAAAAATAGTTGGCTCTACATCCGAAATATACGCACGTGTATTACGGTGCCATAATGAATAACGCTTTTCTGTGGCAATAATGCCTATATGGTATTGTTTACAAG
Source organism: Ceratosolen fusciceps (assembly GCA_018883505.1). Classification (NCBI taxonomy): domain Eukaryota; kingdom Metazoa; phylum Arthropoda; class Insecta; order Hymenoptera; family Agaonidae; genus Ceratosolen; species Ceratosolen fusciceps. The sequence continues at coordinate 6,700,085 of RCIC01000008.1, forward strand.
CAATATTTATTTTATACCGATCTTAAATCTCTTATACAACGTATTATTATAATATTTTTGATAATAATCTCAGTGCTTTCGTTCAAATGCTTTGCTAATTATTTACGTAGTTTATTACTATTTTATAAAATCGATGCGTTTTATATATATATATATATATAATATCCTTTGTACGGATTTACGAAACAATGTCTGCGATTACTTAAAATACAAAATACAAAAAGAACGGCAAAATATCATCGAGATCCAAATAGGCTTGTAGCATGCGAACGCAATAAAAGCTATTGGAGGAAAAGAGAGGGATAGCGAGTAGTGAAGGTTAATTTGCGGAAAGACTTGTTAGAACTTGGTGCTGGCTAGGTAATGCAAAGAAGTTTGTACGTACGCATAAGGCCGGAAAAGGTATTGAGTACAAGTACATAATACGGCACGTTATTTCACGTTCGAGTAATAAAAATGTAATAAATATGTTATAATAACCATTTGGTTATTATGGAAATGACGAGGTCGCTCGTTTCAGGTTATACTCGTGGTGAAGTCACTGGACTTGTATCCCCTGTCCTCGGGAACGATTATGCTCCAGATAGCGAGCCACGTCCTGGCTTACACGAACAGCTGCGTCAACCCGATACTCTACGCCTTCCTCAGCGACAACTTTCGCAAGGCTTTCAGGAAGATCATTTACTGCAGATCGCGCCAGGATCAGCACAATCGGCTCGGGCCAATGACGAAAACGACGAGAGCCGCCAGCTCCGGGGACATATTATAGGTCAGTCTGCACTCCATAAATCCCCTCCCCCCTTGGCCCCTTTCGGTCTCGTTCCCCTTCTCTGCACCTGTTTACGTATCCGGGTCTTATCCAATCACAATGATAGATTAAGCACGAATCCCCGGCGCTCGTGTTGGAGAAAGGCCCCCCCGCACCCCAATAACCTGCGAAAACGACCCCTGTTTATATTCTACTCTTCAGATATTATAAATAAATCACGAGGTTGCCGCGGTCGCGTAACGCCCCCGTCCTTAAATTTAACGGGAATACGACAAGGGAGTTTTACAATATGAAAATTTTCACTTTCCCCCGTCTTTAACGATGATTTGGAAATTACATTTAATTAAAATGAATTTAAACCTTCCGTTTATTTAGCACACGTGAACACTTTCGGGCTTTCGGGTTACAATCTACTTTATTGAGGTAAATTAAAATACTGCTTTAATCTTTATTCGACCAGCAGGTTAATACCGCTGTAAAATCATTTTGAATAGTTTTAGAATTACCGTATTTATTACCGGTCAAATGGCCACGCGATCGAAACTCATAGTTTCACTCTGCGGATTTTTTTTTATTTTTTTTTAAATTGTACCCTGTAAAAATTATTTCTTAATAATCTTTGTATTGGTTAGCTATGTCCCTGCCGACGTACATATCCGTTTAATCGAGTAAAGACAAAAAAAAAAAAAAAAGAAAAAAATGAAAATTATCGAGACAACGGAAGGTGTGAGGCGAATGCAAGCCTCGGATGCTATTACTTTTATTTTTATCGTCGATTAAGACAATAAGAGTATTCAAATAATATCGAAAAGAGGGGCTGGTAATTTATAAGGAGGAAGTGAAATGACAGTGGACAGAATAAAATTCGTAAGAAAATGATGGAGGGAGCACGGATTTTTCAAATAATAATTGAAAGTTATAGCCTCGGCTACGCGTGTCGGCTCGTGGTCGTGGTCGTGGTCGTGGTCGTGGTCGTGGTCGGGGGAAGGGTGAGGGGAAGAGGGGGGTGGGAGGAACGGATCGGAGGGAGTAAAATCGCTTTCCGGCAGTATTATCGTATCTCTTTGGGTAAATGAAAAATGCGATAGCTCGGCGGCTGTAAGGAAGGAGGGGGGGGGGAGAGACGCCCGGTTGCCTGAATTACGAAACCCTGCAGATTCGTCGGAGCAATAAGGCGAATATCGATATTTAATCACAGTTTTCGGTTAGCGATGCCGCAGTCGAGCTCTCTTTATAGCTTTTGCCCGTATGCCGGTGGTGCGGGTACGTGGCCGAGCCCGCGGCTCCTTGAGAACTTGCAATAAGCACGGGAGGTGTAATAAAAAAAAAAAAAAAAAACACACGGAGGGACGAAAAGCAGAAGAAAAAGAAAAAGAGCAAAACACTCGTAAAACTAACTTACTATCCCGCGGCTCGGCTTCGCATTTATCGCTACGTATCTATCGATCCGCGTAGGGAATAATGGATGGAGGCTGGCGTCATCGGCGGTATAGGTGAGGGAAAAATAAAGATATACCAGGAGCAGGATGTCGAGGAGGAGGAGGAGGAGGAGGAGAACGGCTCGAAAATTATGTAGCCACTACTACAAGAGCCTGGACTTTTTCGGATTACACTGGAGCGTCGTGCGGCGGCGGCGGGGGGTAGCGGGAGGACGTAACGTAACGTTCATCCATCGGCCTGCGGGGGTTCGCTCCCCACTGGCTTCCTCATTGAGAGGTAGACTACGGTCCGAGGGGGTCTACCGAGAGGGCCAGCAGTCTCCGTCCAGGTGGATACGGAGAGAGTCGATCCGACGAGTTCGAGCTCCAACTCTATTGGAAATCACTTCCCTCGATTATTCATAGGCATACTTTCGTTCGCCCCTCCCGCCTCCGCCTCACCGCTACTCCATAGCTCCAGTCTCGATCCATTCTCCGATCCCCCTCCCCCGTCCAATATCTCTATCTCCCTTCGACTAGCCATGCATATTTCACATTACGCGAGACGAGTGTACCATGACTGCCTTAAGTATTTCATTATACCCACACGAGGGATAATTTTAATTTAAATCGATTATTAAATCAATAGTGAGTATTTTATTATTTAGCTGGACTCCAATTAAAGTCGTGGAAGATTCGTTATGAGTAAGATTGTAAAGTTAATTTCATTTATAAATCGTTCGAAGGTCGTCCAATCGGATGATCCACTCGGAAAAATTCTAATCCACGCTAGCAAGATGAAATCATCGATTTTACATAAAGAGAAAGTTAGCCGTTTAAAGCTTGTAACCCGTATAAATGATTACTTTGTTAAAATCGACTAGCGAATTGTAACAAAACGTCCCCGACACACACACTCTCTCTCTCTCTCTCTCTCTCTCTCTCTATCTCTCTATCTCTCTTTACCTCCCTGCGCAGTCAATTACCGTAAAATAAAAGATACTCTCCTACTACTCGGAATTTACACCACTTTCCGAATTATCTCGAGCTTACGCTTTCTCTCAAATTTATTTCAATAGAATTCAATTTTCTTTTACTTCATACCGAAGTCTATAAAACGTTACTCCAACTCGCATGCGAGTAAACGCCTCCCTCAATATATGTAAATCTAATGACGTACGTATCACAGCGCGCTGCCTCTAGAATGAAAATAGACCATTGAGCTCTATTCGTATGCGTCCACAGGGATATCCATACGTACAATGCACCTCACATACATATTAGTAATAATCCTGTATAAATAAATAATGAGTGAAAAACTAAGTGTCAGCTTAGTTTACTTTTGTTTGTTATCGTTTGTTATATCGTTTGTGTTGCCTTGGGGACTAAGCATGTCTAACTTCTTCCCCCCACCCCACCCTCCCCTCCAACGGCTACCAGATAGTAGCTAATGCAAATTGAAACAATAGAGATTTAAAATTTATGCAAACAATGCATTATGACTATACGTACATATTGTCGAATTCCAAAGGAGTGGAATATATTTTTAAATTCGATTTAAATTAAGTTTGGTAATACTATTTTTTAATTCAATATTTAATACATGAATTTCTGGATTAATAAAACCTCCAATTACAAGATAACTACAAGTATCGAAGTCAGGAGCTTAATTATTTGTAGTTTTAACGAAACGAATAACGCAATACAAAGAATGTTTTTAAACGACATTAAGAAAACAGGAAATTCAAATTGATTAAAAAACTTTTACATTTGCCGGATCCGCAATAAATTAAGGGGGAGGCTTCTTTTCTTCTGTTTATGAGTTCGTAATGTATAATGTATAATGTTGGCTGCCACCCAGGCTTCAGCATTACGAAAAAGTCTAAATTTTAAGAACTATGGACTTTTTTCTTTTCTTTGTGTTTACAATTTATATATAATAAACAGTGACGTTATGTTGCTAGGGTTCTCATCTCCATTACCATTTGAATATACAGTTTGAGATAATTTCACTGCCAATTAACGTGTGTACATTTTGCATTTTCTACGACGAATAGTGCCTATTTATATAAACCCTGGGATCTATGATACTTCGTTAGAGTAATACATTAATCTAATAGAACGTTTCCGAAAAGCGAATCTTTATAATAGACATCGAATTTATTCAGAATACATGTTTAGTAAAAAGAAAATATGGAAATTGGATGAATATTAAATTATAGTAATTTATGAACATTGTGCTTTTTTTTTTTTTTTTTTTAAATATTTCCTTGCATAGATGCTTTCTCGCGTATTTCTAATATTTATGGTCATTTTTATTGAACATTTATAATACGTATAAAGGTTGTAAGCACAATTCGTGGCAGTATTTCCTGAATTTCTGGTCTTTCTTTGTCTCTTACAGCCCTTAGTTGCTTCAGATTTGCAAAAATGCTTATAAATCCTTGTTCATACAATAAGGGCTTATAGCTTCGTTTCCATTTTTTTTTCTTCTTCTTTTTCAAATAACATTCTTACTTTTTAATAAAAAAGTGCTCGAGGCATTACAAAAAAAAAGTACTTTTTTGTATCTTTTTTTTTTTTTTTTTTTTTCTTTATTAAAACATTAACGGATGAATTGAATTCTTACAAAGTAGTTTGCCAGACTCTTTTTTCGTGAAACTAATAATAACGTAAGTATGCAAATGAGTAAGGAAGCAAACGAGTAAGACAAGTCAACAAAATACTTCGCATGCAAATATAATTCCAAGTCGTCCCTTCGGACAGTTGTAACAACTACTGTCCAATGCATTCTAAGCTTATCAATTTTATTTTCCCTCGAAACTATTTACATATTTGGAAATTATAGTTGTTAACACCGACTGGGCAAAGTTCTAAATGCGATGGGACCCGTCCTCCCACAATCAAGATGATTTCTGGTTATCCCGGGTAAAGGGGTTAAACATTATTCAAATTAGCCTAAATCTGTTGTCCAATTTAATATAAATGATTTGCATGTTTTTTTTTGTTTTTGTTTTGTTTTTTGAGAATGCGCGAGTTATTTATATATAAACGAGGCTCGTTTATAAATGATATACGGTGATATTATAACGCATTAAAGCAAAGCCGAGCTCGAAATAAACTGCGAGACGTTACTTGCTTATTCGTTATTGAGACGCTAAGCCGTTAAAAAGTGGAGGCGCTGATTATTATTACATCGTTCGTTATCTCAGCGAGAATTCGGATAATAGGAGATAAAAATATTACGCCGAGGTGCCGTCGAGGGTGTTTTTTTTTTCGATTGCGGGTAAAATGTCGTCTGCCCCGACATTCATATCTGATTTGAATTTAAACAAGCAAAAATTTACGGACTTTGCTAGTATTGCGGGGGTGGGGTGGGGGGTATCACGGAAGGAGCATTCGGGTTAGAGGATCGGATCGAGGCGTAGTTAAGATTTCGCCAGCACCGAGCTTTTATAAAAAGCCGTAGTAAGCAAATTGGTAAATTGGTAAGATGCTCGAGTAGAGAAATTGGTATTCAAATGCCTCGTGGCAACTTTAGTCCTTAGATTCGCAATGCTGTCACTCAGCGTTTCCTCGGCACTCGCGGCATGTACTGCTGGACCGGTGCTTCCAATCCTTTACCTAACTACTACGATTTTCATGGAAACTTCACCTCCGAGAGCTTGTCTTGTTCTAAAACTAAAGCAAGCATTCAGCTTGCCGGCTAAGTTCCTAAGAAAATATCTGTGTTCGCGTTACCATTGCAAATGCAATATATGACACGTAATTTCGTTTACGCAGAACAAGAGTATCTCTATCGACTGTGTCAACAGTTCGTTTGCTCTCTCATCAACGGACATAATATTTTATATATAACGAGCATTGAACATTATCGATAGAGTATCGATAGCATATATATATATATTCTATCATAGCACGGCTTTATCAAGATATAATGTCCGCGCTACGTACAATATGTAAAAAATGTTCCTCTATTGTGCAGCTTTCAATGAATAAATATTCCTTGAATATTTATAATTGATAATTCGTTATATAATTTGTCTCTTACGAACCCTCTGGAATGCCAAGAGGATGCGTTTCTCAAAAAAAAGTATTTATAAAAATTTATTCTTGCAGTTGAAGCCTTACAGTTTTTCTTCATTAAAACTCTTTCTCTTAATATTAAACATTCAGTTTTCATTATTAAGGCTCTTTTAATACCCCCGTTACTAAGAATAATTTATAATTAGAAGATTATGAAATGATTTTTAGTAATTTATGTAAAGCAAATTAATTAATGTATTTAAAGTAAGTAGGTAAGTAGGTAAGTAAGTAAGTAAGTAAGTAAGTAAGTAAGTAAGTAAGTAAGTAAGTAATTGGAATACGAAGTTACGGCACTCAGTCTTACTCACCACTCCGACAAATTAAAAGTAACCGCTGATTTAATGTGTAAAATAAATACGTTATATGTATGTATAATATTAGGATGTTGGAAGGGTAGTATTGGCAGTCGCGGCTAACGAATATCATTGTCATGGATTTTTCAACTAAAGATTAAAATATAATAATTGTAATAAAAAGAAAGTTGCTAACAGATAAATAAGCTTCGAAGGATTTAATTTTAATATTAATTTTACTTAATTGCTTGGTAATTAGCATTAAGTTTGCAATGGCGAACTTTTGGGAGGCGCAAGAAAGTTAGACAAGTCGGAAGAGAATCTATTTTATCTGCTTTTTGTGCTTAGAATAATAATCGAACGCCAGTCGGTTTTTTTCTTTTCTTCTTTTTTTTTTTTTTTTTTTTTTTTTTGCTCCCAACATGTATAAACTTCTTGATTGCGTCGTCGAGAGATAGGATTCCAGCATCGTCGGGACCATCGCCATCTAATTCCGGGATAGAGAGCGTACTTTCGTCGATTCTCAAACACGTATTTACCCGAGTCCGCGGTCGGATGCTGCTACTGCTTATGCTACGCTAACTGGCGCCGAGGATGCTTTAGAAGGGAGAAGGAAAAATGCGATTTACCTTAGCTGAAGCCTCAGCCTGAATAAGTAAACCTCCTTTTCTAATCTAAATGCGCTCTCGGACTAAGTGCCGGATTATTAGGAATTCTTAGGAAATCTTGAAATTAGGTAAGAAAAATTGGGGAGTATAATAAAAGCCCGGGGATAGATTAATGCCAAGATCGGGAGCTGGTGAGGAGGTAAAGGAGGTCGCGCTTTTAACGTCGACCGGGAGGAGCGGATGCCAGCATCTGTTTCAGGGAGCCGAGAACTTTCTCCCCCAAAATTGCCCCGAATGCAGAGACATCGAGAGTCTTTGAGAGGGGGGTGGGATGTGGAGGAGAGGATCACCGATCCCTCGATCGGACCGTCGTTGGATTCGGTACGGGAACGGAGGGTGAGGAGCCCCTCGACAATCACGGACACCGGGCCAATGGGGTCAGGAGCACTACGGGAATCGCCCTTTTCAACCGGAGCGAGAACTTCAACGTACGGACGTAGACGGAATCGCATGGAGCTTCCCTTTCAGAACGAACTCCTGACATTATCCCTTCTACGGGAGACTCGGCACTGAGATTACGTTTACGGGGAGCCTGCTTTTTCTTCCCTCCTCCCCGACGTCTCGCAACTTTCGCATAACCCCCGGATTAAGCTAGTCATTGAGTTAGCCTTAGATTTTGCCCCTCTCCTATACTCATTTATCCTTCTCCTTCTTCTGTTTTTTTTTTTTTTTTTTTTTTTTTTTTTTTTTTTTTTTCGTTTCTTTTTTTTTTTATTTTTTAATCAACGCACGCAGGGACACACCGGTTTACTTAGTAACTTTTAATGAAAATGTAACTCTAAAGTGCATTTTACGCAAGAACAAACACCTCCTGGCGTTAATGAGAGTTATTTCCCGCGAATTATACAGAAATCCAAAGTTTATCAGTAATATTATTATTTACGGGATATAGGGTAACCTCGGAGCTTTAATAAAATAATTTGTTCACGGTGCTGAGATGAAAATTCACCTCATCGTTCGGATTTTTTAAAAAGTAGCTCTTTTACGCTTTTTGCGAGGCAATACGCGGAAGCGCGAAATAATATGCAATGCAATTAATTTCTTTGTTCCGGATCTGTCAGTTGGTTACGTTAAAAGTTAATCAATACAATGCCGCGTTCGAGAGCTAAATAATTATTCCTGAGGCATGGAATCTTTCTATGAATTAGCCTTATCTAGTAGACTCGAATTCCCTTCGAGTAACCCTAATTAGAAAGTTTATCTCACTTACTCGGAAAGGTCCGTAAAAACCTATATCTATATATAACCTATATATAACCTTTAATTTGCCACCTTTCCAAGCAGTCGATTTTAAAAAATCTTCTTATACACGTAACCACTCATACGGATATATACACCGATTGAAACAAAACCAATTTTACTTACACTTTGTCTCGTCGTATTCAATCATTATAAATATATATTATTTTTATTTATATTACCTAGAAGTAGCTTATCACTTTTAATTGCACCTCGTAAAAGGCATTTTATAATTTCGTATATAATTATACACGTTCCGATAATAAGTTTTATATAATAATTATAAGCTTATTATTAATTATAAGCTCGTCTTTACTTTGCTTTACTTTACTTGCTTGAAAATTTCTTACGCATTCGCAATCAATGTCTTCCTCTAAAGTAAAACAAAGTCCGAGTTCGCATAATCCACGTGATAAATTAGCAATGCCATTTAAATACATCTAAAATTACAAAATGATTAGAATTTCATGAGCACTGCGCACTCTCCACCGGACAAGCTTAGAAAATTCCATTCGGACCTAAAAATCTCTTTGACCTTGAATGAAAAGTAAAAGCCATTGTCTAAAATTATAGTTATTACGAAGTTTACGTACGATTATGTCCAAAATACACGTAATATTACTATGTTAATGCGCTTTCATTAATGCGGAATAGAATTATAGTCCCGTTCTACCGAAGCCCGACGCAGACAATAAATAATACGTGAAGCGCGAAGAAGCAGATTTAGTAAATTGTAATTCATATTTCATGTATCATCGTATTTTTTCAAATGATCTAAAAGGCCTTTTACAATTAGTTGGGACGTAATACTATGAAGCATCGCTCGTTTAAGTTTAATAGTTCGGATAAGGAAATTTTTAAACATTGTCCAATGATTATTCTAAGACAATATACGTGTATATGTTAAAAATAATATAATATTCAGAGATATTTGAAATTTGTTTGAACCGATAGAGTCCAAATCGTCGCATCTGAGACCTCAAGTTTCGCTAACCCCGATAACCTTCATTGCTGCTCTTAAATATTAAAAGCTCGTCGTTCTGCGCATTCTAATATCTGGCGAAATATTTAAAAAAGAAAAAAAAATCACTGAAAAATTACTTAAGCAGTCAATTAGATGTACAAATAAGGAATATCAATAAGAAAAATGTCTCGAGTAATCTATTTATTCAAAAATATTTATCTAATAAGGAGAGAAGACAAATATGTACAGAAAACTCGAGGAACTTCAATCACGAAGGATGTATACGCCTACCTATCCACCTATATATATATATATATATATATACATACATACATACATACATACATACATACATACATACATACATACAGACATACATACATATATACATACATATAAGATACAGAATAAATGTGATATACAAATACTATTTGCTCTTCTTTCAGTTACCAACTTTTGGAGACGAGGTTACGATGAAAGCAGCATAAAATACACAGAAACGGAAGCGAAGATCTTGAAATGTCTGACGATGAGATGTACGTTCTATATGTAGTGGCGAAGAAAGTACTAAAATTATCGGTGAGCGCTATACGCGCTTTAACTCGAAATTCAAGTAAAAGCTAATACAAAGAAAAAGAAAGAAAAAAATAAATATATAAATAAATAAATAAATAAATAAAAATAAATATATACAGACGATGTGTGTATTGTATTTTAAATGTTCAGAGAGTGAAGTGTTGTTAATGTGCGGTGTTACATTCAATCGAATATGAAAACATTACGTACTCTATCTAAGAAATTATGAAAGTGTTAATATTTGAATATTAGAATAGTTGCTTCTATGTAAATATCTATTGTAATGATAATAATTTATAAATATTTAAATGTAGGCCTAAAGAAGGATATATTTATAGTTATAATTTCAAAGATTCTAAAAGAAAGTTAGCCTCGTTTGACTAATCAATTCGTTGCTGGTAATATTTATATTTAAGAATTTTATAAAGTTATTTATTATTATTATTATCATTATTATTATTAATTATAATCAATAAATTAAAGTATAGTGTTTTGAATTTTAATATTGTTGCAAAAATATTATGTAATTTTTCTATTTCAAGGCAGAGTGTGCGGAGGGGGAGGAGCAGAGTGTATGAATAACCGTATACGAATGTAGATGACGTTGAATCTTCATAAGTTTATATTGTTTCGCGATTGAAAGCCAAAGATCAAGTTTATTCAAGGCATGGCTTCGTCAAAATAATGCAGGTCTTGTCTGTGGGAGTGAGATAGATAGATGTACGATTAAGCGATCCGACTGAAAAGTATAAAACTTGTGGATAAATTTATTTCTTCTTCTTCTCCTACTTCTTCTTCTTCTCCTAATTCTTCTTATTCTTCTTCTTCTTCTTCTTCTTCTTCTTCTTCTTATTCTTCTTCTTCTTCTTCTTCTTCTTCTTCTTATTCTTCTTCTTCTTCTTCTTTCTTTTTAATGAAATAAGCTATAATAAATTTGTTTCTAAATAATATTAAATTAAATGGTTTTTATTAATTTTCCTAGCACATAATTGATCCTTTCAGTAGTGAAATTTATATTTATTATATTTAGTTCTTTCATCTTTTAATAAAATTAAAGCGGCTGTTAATAATGCAAATTTAGTAAATCTGAAAATAAAACATAAGCAACTGTTTACTCGTTCATTAATTTTTATTGTAAAAAAGCTTCTAAACACACTAAAAGCCTTAAAATTACTGAGAATAATTGAATTTTAAGAGAATTTCACTTACAAGATTTTATAAAATAAAATTTTTGTTAAATCGTATACTTTTTCAGACGTATTCTTTTAATTTTATTTTTCTCCTTTTCCTTCAGTTCTAAATACGACATTGATTAATGTAATTGAAAGGAATTTATACCCTAGTCACCATATGCGTGAGTTCTTAATGGACTATGGGATAGGAGGAGGGAAAATAAAAATCGTTGATTTGCTTGACTTTAGAATAAAAAGTAAATTTATTAATGACTAACAACCCAAAACAACCTCGTTCGCTGGTAAGGAGGAAAAAAGCCTTTTATTGGATTAGACTCACCCTCGGCTGGACTTTCGCAAAACTCGTCGTGGAACCGATGCGTCGCAAACTCCACACAGTCCGAAGGTGCTGGATGATCGACCTGTGTGTGGGTGCGGACACCGGATCGTTTCAAACGTCTTGGATACCAGACCTGGCCACGAGGAATTGTTTCTCTCTCTCTCTCTCTCTCTCTCACTCTCGTCCTCGGGATCGGTTGCCGAGAGCTTCTTCTCGTCTCCCAGGGAAGCCCGATACCTTCACCCCCCCCCCTGGAGTTGATGTCAGAGTACTTTCTCAGCCGCGATCAATCCAATAATCAGCACATGCCACGACGCTACCAAACCTTGGCAAAACACTATCACCTGGCAATTAATAGCACCTGGACTTCAAATCGCTTCAATTTCGAAAAAGCAACATTATACGACGGACGAAGCGCGAGGGCAATCAAATGCAACTTGCACGCAACTTATTTTTTTATTTTTTCCCTTATATTATTGGTCACTTGTACGCGCTTGTTCTAATCTAATTGCTTCATATTAATTTGCGCTATTGCGCTTATGCCAGCTTGTTGAGAAATAGTAATTGAAACACTGAATGCCGTGATCCTTAGAGGCATTAGCACGTGAGGAAATAAATGAAAATGAACTAACCGCGACATGGGGCATTGTAATCGGAGATTTTATCCAACTGGTGTGAAGGTGGTGAAGAAGCTCGAGTAATTATTGTATTAAGTACAAGATAAAGAGTGCGGATAAGAAATGAGAGGACGAGTTGAGGCGAAACGTTGTTAAGCGTGGACGTTAAGCGTGTGGGTTTGGCTTCGGTTAAGCAAGAGGGTGGGATCGGCAGCTGAGAAGGATAACTGCTCGGGAAAATGACAGGGAAGAATAAACGAGCTCGCGCGAAACTTTATTTCCTCGCGGAAGAATTGTCTCTTATAAAATCTCGCATAAGTTTCTCGAACAATTTCCATCTCGAATTGGATCCTTAATCAATCAGGCGCTTTAACCGTAACAAAATTAAGGAAAAAAGAATATATGTGGAAAAGCAATAAACGTCCTTGGAAGAGAAATGAGCTTCGAAACGAAATTTACTCGTTAAATAAATGTTAAATTTTATTGTAAGTAAAACCTTGTCTTCTCTTGATATTAACTAATAGCCGTTTCATCAAATATACGATGATAAATATCGAGGGTTATCTCGTAATTAATCGACTGATTAATACTAGCAATTCTTATTTATTCGACCGGATTTTTTTTTTATCATGTTTACTATAATTTCGACAATTAAAATTTACGGATGGACACGGGATAGCCTGTAATGATATTAATTGTCACCACATATTGTCCATTGAAATCGCTTCTTCTCCATAAGCGCTTGTTAATTTTTCAACTCGAAGTTCTTGCACACGCACACGCGTATACGAATTCATAAAATTCGTCACTCGTCATCTAGGGAACAGGCGGACCTTACATAATGGATCCAAATAACCTTCCTCTACATCACCAACGATTCATTCCGAAATAATCGTCAGAAAAAAAAAACATATTTTTTTTACACGGAATATAAATAATTGAAGTCGATGTTGATAAATTTTCATCCATTCACGTCCATTTTACAGAAGAACTTTATATCAGAATCTATTTTTTAAATAGACAATTTAAACGATAAATACAAAAGATCTTGTGTTTTATAAATGCAGTATTTTTTTCTTATCTATATATTTTTAGTTATTTAATTAAAATCTGTCTGACCATATCAGTTTTGTATTTCCCTAAACGAATTACGATTGAGTTTATAATACCAGAGCAGCTAAGTAATCTGTCCATGTAGTAGAGATGCTGTAAAGATTAAGTAACTGAACCATCAGTAGTAATAATCGTTAAAATTTGAACGCTTCAAATAATATTTTATTATTTTGAAGGTATTCTATAAAAATTCTATTCAATACAGCACTTGTCTAAAGAGTAAATGCAACAATAATTTATTCTTTAACGATAATTTATATTGAAAGCAGAAATAAAATTTTAAATTATGATGGAAAAATATATGTTATATAATTAAATTATAAATTAATACGATTAACGGCCAGGTGTTTGTGTTTCTGTTAAATTGTTATGTAAAATATGAATATATTTCTTTCTTTCAGTGGAAAATGAGCTTTTATGTAATATTTTTTAATAAAAAGATTAAATTTTTAATAAGCGTTATCATTAATGTATGATAGTACCAATAATAATAAACGATTACGAAATTAAATAAGTCATTAACGAATTTATTTTTAATGAGAGTATTTTTTTTTAAATATTTAATAGAAATTATAACAATTATTTAAAAACAAGACAGACATTAATTTGCAAAGGTGGGCGTATGCGTGTGTTGAGATTATTTTTCGACAAATTATTTAAAAAATTTTAATGCACTTGCTATTTATTATTCCTAAGATATGATTGAAATAACAGACGAATTCTACCGTAATCGTCATTAACGGTATTATGGGCTTGTAAATAATCATATTGTTTCTATAAGGTGATCTTTATTGTCCGTCTTTAAAATATGTAAAACATAAAAAATGTTTTAGAAATAGAAAGGAGATAAAGAGAAAAATATTAAATTCATTCATATTGTACAATATTAATGTCTCGTATCGAAAATACTTATTGTTGATGAAAATTTTATAAGCTAAAGAAGAACAAATTTTATAAGCTAAAAAAATCTATTGTCCGTGCATACAATTGAGTTTATGAAGGTAATTATTTTTAATTATAAATGCGTATTTATCAGGATTTATAAGAAGAAATAAAAGATATAAATTTTTAAGTAATTTCATTTTCAGATGATCGAATGAAAAATCGACAGAGAAGGTTGTAATAGGAATCTAGGAATCAAATCGTATTTAAAGAATTATAACGATTGCATAATAATAATAATAATAATAATAATGATAATGATGATGATGATGATGATGATGATGATGATGATAATAATAGTAACAACAACAACAACAACAATAATAACAACAACAATAATAATAAATGTAAAAAGATAATGTTAAATTGTTAAGTCAGTTGCGGCGTTAGAGCATTAAGAGCGCATTGAGTATTGATAATATTTAATAAAGAATTATAAAGGTGCGGGTAATGTTGGAGAGAGTATGAGGTGAAAGTAAAGACAGGTTATTGGGGTAACTTGAAGACGAGTAATCGCGTATTGAGATCGATAAGTAAGAAAGAGAAGAGCGTCTTCCTACGCTTCAGCGTCTTTATAAAAATTCCTCAAGTACAGATTCACGTTCGAATTGTAAGAGATGGGGGCGGCTTTTGAAAATGATTAAAAACGTCGAATTAAGCGTTTAATCTCTTAAGCGAATGCACAAATGCATTCATATCATTTCAAAGGAATATTCTTATTAACTTGGCATTGTTATATTTAATTTACAAGAACGAATTCAATTACGTATTATTTACGTTTAATGGGGAATTCACATTGGTTCGTATGGTAAATGTCGTTCGACACACGTCCAGTACCTATGTAATAGATACAAAGAGATTGTGGGACGTGGGCGGAGGTGGGCGGAGGTGGGCAGGGGCGGACGACGTAAATAGACTACGTGACCCCAGTAATTTAACAAATTTTTTCCCCTCTTCGTTGCCGAGCTTTCGAGATGTATATCGCAAGGGAATAATATTGCCCAGAGAAAAGCCTTTACGCTGCCGTACGATACCAGGCATTATAATTAACTTTCAGTAGGGGCGGGGGCAGGGGGCGGGGGTCCTGTCCGAGCTCGTTCTCTAGCTTTTAAAATCGGGAGCTGTAACTTGACGGCACTTAGGACATGTAGTACTTTTGTTGTTATCCAGTAACTTTTATAACTCGATTCACCCGTTTCCAATCTATTTCGGCTTATTTATTTTATTAACTCGAAGAACCCCCCACCCCCACCCCACCCCTCCATCAGCCCCTCCCCGGCCCACTGCCGCAAATAAGTCCGCTTCCGAGATGTAACAGAATTAATGCTCGTCCAGGAAATCGCTTTGTCTAAACGAGTGAAAACAAAAATGGAACTCGATGCGGGACGGGGTGGGGATCGACGAAATTGCAGGTAACCGTAGAGCGGAAACGAACGACCATATTGACTTTGTAATTTACGGGCGAGCCGTGAATTAAAGTAACGATCTTTTTTTTTGCTTAAACGGCGATCAAGATCCACTGAAATATAATTCTGTTATTATCTTATGAATCGTCAATTTTTTTTTTTTTTTATTAAAATAAATTGTATTTCTGAAAAGACGGGAAAAGGATCGTAAAGTAATTGTCATTACTTTATCGAAAGCTCCGTTATTGGATCATGAGCTGTGAATCAAAGGTATAAAAATACAAGCTTATGAACTTGTGTCAGAACGGTCACAAACACCTGTAAATATTACTTATTTCAATAATTGTTGAGATTCTCGTTGCATCAACGCAGTATGTTTTGAATAACGTATTTTTCTTCATAACGAATATATAGATCACTCGCTTTCAGAGTACGTGAAAAAGTGGAGAAGATTTCTCATCTAATTCGACAGTAAAGATTAAGAGAAAAAAGGTGCAAGTCTGGCTCGATTCGCACTCACATGAAAAATCTATATCATTACGAATATTTATATTCGAATCTAAAGTTATACAAGTTCGAATCGTTTTATTGTTTAAACAATTCTTCAAATAAATTTGAATCAACGCACTAATAAAAGATAAATACAAAATAAATCACCTGAACTGATCGTGATTGAATATTTAAATAATTATTCGTGTACACCATTAAATTATAATCTGATTTTAATTGTATATCTGTTATATCTGTAATATTACGAGATAAAACATCTTGGAAGTGTGTTTGTTACATGTCCAAGGCAGAAGCAGCATTTAAATGCCGAAAATACTCTATGTTCTTTAAGATGATATTAAATATTCATAGGTTTCTCAATAATAATTTAAATCTACAAACTTAATGTGCGTTAATCAAGAAAATGTGTATAATGAAAATAGACAAAATTATTAAAAAATTAGTAACTGTATTACGACAAATTAAATGTATATATAGATTTGAAAGTAAATAAATTTGTGAGAAAATAAAACGTACGTTTATTTTCAATGTAAATTGATTTATTAGTTATAGAGTAAATGGGGAAAAAAAATCTGAATATCCTCTTGGGGGATATTTAGAGTAAAATGGTTGAAAAACAATAGACAGTCAACGTTTCATAGATTAAGAAATAAAAAGTATTTTTTTTAAAGCCAAAAATTCAATTTCACCTCTAGAAGTGAAAGTTTTTTTTTTTTTTTGTATTTATTAATTATATAATTATCTGAATTAATAATCAGCGTTTCAGAATAAATATTCATGAATCTGTATGTATTAACGTAAAATAAAAAAACAAAGCTGAATAATCGAATTATAGGTTCCCTTTTCCTAAAAATATTTAAGCCCGCAGAGGCTCTATTTGCATTCAAATCCACTGGGCGTGTAACTTCGTAATGGCTACATTTACATTTTTATACTCAGTTTATGTGCAAAAAAATATGGCAGCAGAAGGGCTCGTGCGCATTGCCTTTCGCATATATAACTCGTAAGGATTTTCAATGTTTGCTTGGGCAATCGCGCAAAATATAAAAATATCGGACATGTAAACGCGGATTAAATTAATTATTAATCAAGGCGCCGCGTGTGGTCAAGTTGGCTGCGTTAATTCAAAAACTTAATTCAAACAGCGAAGGGAGGGTGATAATAGAAAGGCGAGGAGAGATAAATAAAACTAATCGCCAGCGGTTACGTGACTGCGCTGCTGATTTATCTTTTTTATTGTTTAGTTTGAGAATGGATGTTCGGTCGGGACGTGTTCTCCTGCCCATCGGCAGCTTCGTATTAAACACTCCATTCGGTTTCCCGGGCCCATCGACCATTTGTACCCATTTCATTTCTAATCGGTAATTACAACGAATCCTGAATGCCATTCAATCCGTTACTTCTAATGGGAATTAGGGGGCATTAGTCATCCCGTAAATAATGTAAATAATGATAATCGCCTCTATTCTGCTTCGTCTAAAGATCTAAAAAATTTCACCGCGCTTATGTGTAATACAGATGTCTTAACATGCCGTACGTGACAGCACTCGTAAAAATGTATTTGTACAACTGTCGACCTATGGATTTATCTGAAAAAAAAAAAATATTACCTCCGATTTATCAATTATTTCTATTATCGTAGCTTTCGTTACGGTAAATTCTAAAATCTATCGTAGTACAACGACAACAACTACAACAACGATAACAACGATAACAACGATAACAACGATAACGGCGATAACATCAACGCCAACCCACATGTATTTAAATATATTAATTTAATTCGTTGAAAAGGGAAGGCTTTTATGTTTATAATTATACTCATTTCCCTTTAGAAAAAATTCCGAATTATTATTATTATTATATATATATATATATATCTTTTATATTTATGCATAATATTAATATATTGTGCATATAATTTTATATTATAAATAAATGTACAATACTGGCAGGAAGAAAATTATGCTTATATTTATTAATCGCGCTCTGAATAAATTTATCCTAAAATATTTAAAAAATAGGTCATCATAAAATATTCATTTTTACATTTAATTAAGGTTATGAATGTACCCATTCGTGCCTGTTATAACTATACGCTCTTTCCTCTTTTTTAAAAATTCGACAAATTTAACATTAAGGACCTGCTACGTAATAATAATAAAAAGGATAATGATTGAAATTTCGAAAGAAATTCAGTAAATAATTACATCAATGATTAATGCATTGGCTCAACTTTAATTTTTAAAAACTATTTGCTTTTATATCGAAAAGTAAATGCCTCAAGAGTTGCATTTCAAATATGACAAGGAAGAAACACAAATTTAGTGTTAAATAAATTTTTTAAAACTTCATAAAAAAGTTCATTCCAATGCACACTATTTATTTTGCATGTATTAAAAATTATTTTTAATATAAATTGA
This sequence comes from Ceratosolen fusciceps, assembly GCA_018883505.1. Lineage (NCBI taxonomy): Eukaryota > Metazoa > Arthropoda > Insecta > Hymenoptera > Agaonidae > Ceratosolen > Ceratosolen fusciceps. The sequence goes on from RCIC01000008.1 coordinate 6,718,621, forward strand.
AAACAAGGCTTGATATTTCTGAATAAATACGAGGCATTCTTTAAATTGAAAAATGAATTACGATTTTATAAATTAGAGTTAATAATATTATTTGAAAGTTACTCATAGAAAACTAATTCCTAACTAATTTATCATGAATTATTAGATTTTACAGTCTGTATTTCATGTACAGCAACTACGACTTTGTATCTCCCAACAGCATATGTAATTTCATAAGTGTTTAAAATGTAAAAAAAAGTCCTTTCCGACGATATATTTTTTTGTAAATTACATTAATTGTTCTGAAAATTTAATATACTTTCCTGCCAAGCGTATTTTTAACTTTTCCAAGGTTATAAAGGTTTTTATAAAGAATTTTTTGTTTTGTAACGATCTGTATAAAGATTAGTATCGATATAAATATATTAAATATATTTATATTTCTTATATAAATAACAGTCAATAATATTCGGATAAAGAAAAATATTTCTCAGAGCCTGGCTTTTTTCCGTAATTTTTTTAATTCATATCGAATGAAAGAATTCAATTCAATTTGCGAATATTTTCAACTCACGCACACGCACGTGCATGCACGCGCGCACACAAACACACACACACACACATATGAATAATACTTACAAGAACTGAGTTGCTGTTGAGACGTTTATTGGAAGGGGTATTTGATTTATAAAATAATCGTGAGTAGAGTGTAATACATCGCAATATTGAGCGAAAAATTTTTTAAAGAAAATAAAATTTTTATTCAAGAAACTTATTTAATATTACATTTGCAGAAACAAGATGCCCTGAGCATACTACTATAAATAACTATAAATATAAAATTGATCGATCTATAAATAACTTTATATAAAATTTAATGATAACGTAGAGATATGTATTTGCTACTTTTACCAGATCTTAATTAGTCTATGATTTTGCAGATTTAAATGAATTAAGGGGCTGAATATGTTGTAATTTTGAAGGGGGAAAAGGTTTAAAGCGATGCGGAGCTGTGACGTGACGTCTAAATTGATGAATTTGAGATATTTATTTATTGGAAGAAATAAAAGTTGCCAGTCCGAATGAAAAACCGTAAGAACTTCAAGAGAAAGAGGTTGGAGGAGGTTCGAGGAGGTTCGAGGCTGTACGAGGCGGTCTTTTTATTACAAGTGGAAAGTGCAAGCACGTGGAACTCGAGCGCAACTATTTCCAATATGCAAAAGACATTTGGTCTACGTCGCTTAAAGCTGTAACTAATCCTTACAACTTTACGTCATAACTTAACACCTTCAAACGGTATAATTCTTCGAGCGATAAAACTAATTTATGCGGCTTTAACAACTAATAAAATATAAGTACTCAGTTAGGAACACTTGAGCGTTAAGCAGTTAAGCTCGACAATTTGATTTTTAGTCTGAAATTTTGAAATTTCCTTAGAAAAATGAGGGATTAATCGTTTGTTTTACCGTAGACGTTGTCGATTAAGGGTTGTCAGGATTCGATTATAATGGCATTCAATCCATAGGCACTCAATCATAATTTCGAAGTAAGTAAGTAAGTAAGTAAGTAAGTAAGGATTTTATTACGAAAGCAGCTCCAGTAAGAACAATAGCAAAATAATCTAAGCTTCATTAAGCAACGGATTTAGCTGAACTATTGCCTGTGTGTGTGTGTGTGTGTGTGTTGTCTCTCTTCGAGGTCTTGCCGGGACTCTCTGTCCTCCAGCTTCTTTCCTACGTCTAGCTACGTCTCCTTCACCCCTCGCCGAGAACCTGCTGGTGCAGACTCGGGGAAACCCCGACTCATCTCCTCGTGCTTCCGACCTAACGGGACCTCGGGCGGTAATCCCCCGGATCCCCTAACCCCATCCCACTAATTCTAAAAAGTACGCGCAGCGGCAGAGTACGGGCAGTGCGCGGCTGGGGGCACATTGTCCCCGTCGCGCGTCATATGTACGTATTAAATTATTCATAATTTTGTCGAATAAATTCGAAAAATTTTACGTACGTCGTCGCGTACTTTATGGATCGGAAAATCCTTGGTAAAAAGAAACATTCCTTCGCGAAGGTCCCTTGATGCACGAAACGCTCGAACAAATTGAAACGGAATCATTTCACAAAGAGACTGCTAAAACGTTTCGTAATGGGAAGAGAATTTAATTATTCCTCCTCCGGGCGAAGAATAATTGAAGGACTTAAAACTTTTGATTTTGATGTCGGATGATTATTCGACCAAATATGGATTATACGAAATAGCAATAGACAAAGGTGAATTCCGAAAAGTACGAAAGTACCGTAGCCGCTTGCTCGAAAACTCCTCGCTGATATATTTGTGTAGTTTTATATTTAGTCCCCGAGTAGTTGTAAAGGAGAAACTTGCTTGACTTATAGCCTCGGTAGATATCCTTCAGCTGTTAAAGTAATAAAAGTTTTGCTGGCATCGATAGGTGGCAGAGGCCCTTGAGAAGGGCTCGAGCGACCTGTAGTCGTGTAGGTGTAAATAGGTGTCGTCGTCAGTCGATAATCGCGACGAGTCGGTGTCGGGGAGAAAAAGTTTCGCATCCGATCGACTAAGCAATTCGCTTGATGGATCGTTGATGGATAAACCAATCGAGTTATCCTTTCTTTATTTCCGGAGCGTAGCCCCTCGTCCCGGCCTCTGCGCCCCCTCCTCCTTCTCACCGGTCACGAGATATTCAAGAGCCGAGCAGCCAAAATCGATACTACACCCACGACCCCCCCCCGCCCCCTCTCATTCCACTCCAAGCATAGTTTTCCTCTGCGGATCCTATGCGGAGTGCGCGGCTAATGGACGTGCTCCTCTAATTATCCCCGGGTGCAAGTTCATTAACTGGCTCCGACGTGGTAGCCTCCGCCTTTCGACAGCTCCGCGGCTGAACTGTGACGGGCCAGCGGTGTGACATCTGCGGCAAATCAACAGCCGTAGACGAAGTTGCGCTTGACATTCGTAATCCGGATAAGCGGATGCGCGAACGAGTTATCGGGCGCCCTTCGGGTACGACCTGGGCTCTGCCATTCTGAGGGACGTGCCGGGACATTCCGAGTTCGCCCCCGATAGAATTGGAGGAGAAAAGCCAAGCCCATTGGAATCGCCAAGTCATAAAAATTAATCTCAACCTTCTTAACCTTCAATAACGATCCTTACGATCGTCCGTAGGCCCTGAGCCCCACCACCACCACTACCACCACCATCACCATCACCACCACCACCACCACCATCACCATCACCACCACCACCACCATCACCACCACCACCACCACCACCATCACCACCACCACCACCATCACCACCATCACCACCACCACTAGCACCACCACTCACACTCGTCGATTCCAAGAAGTCTTTTTCTCCGGCTTCACCTACCCTTGTGTAACCTGTAATAGAAAACAAACAGCAAGCCGATAGGATAATTTGACCAGTTTTCCCAATCCACGGATCGAATGCATGAATCGTACGAAGTGGTTTCGTATTCGACCAAATTAACAAAATCAAATATATTTTATTACCAACGGAAGCGGCTCGTAACGGCTTACAAGCCATAATTTATACGAACTCGTTGATCAATTCCATCCGAATTAACTTTTCGGTTCCTTCGTTTAATAAATATTTTACAATATCAATAGTATGCCGAATGCCTTCTAACGCACTCTGTCTAATTTATATTTATATATTTATATTATAAAGGCGACCCTGTTAAGCACGCGCTTCTATTTATAACTCCACGTTGCATCTATAAATTTATAGGCTCGAATTGTTGGAGTAAATATTAATATAAGAACAATAACAACGTAATCTAGTTTATTAAATGTCTATTTAATATAGTGCGTATTATTCCAAAAGATTTATTAATCGTAGAATAATCGTACGGTGATAATATTGTTGCTCCATTCGTGTTTTAATTACTATAAAGTGTTAAAATGAACGGGTGGGGGGGGGCATTCATTCCCCTATAAATAATAAATATCCGAGCCGGGCTTGACATTTTCTATTTCAAATATTAACATTGCCAGTAGGCAAGTGATTGAGTGTAAGCCGACATTAGTATCTACGAGATTTGCGTATTGCGTGGAACCCGTTAATTTCGAGCGAGTTAACTCAAGTTTCGAGGCAAAGAGGAAGCCAAACGGCGATAATTAATCGAATAGGCGCGCGCGCGCGCGCGTACGCCCTTTGTTTCCTTACGAATTCCTGAAAACGTCTAGGTTGCCGCAATTTCTTCTTTCGGGTCATTCGTCATCTTTTTGGTATTGGCATATTTCAATTCTTAATAATAATAACAATAACAATAACAATAACAATAACAATAATAATCTAGTGGCGACGACGACGACGACGACGACGACGACGACGATAAAGTTGTAGATTTTAGAAGCTTGGCCTCTCTAAGACCGAATAAAGAGGAAGAGACAATAAATGAAATCGTCGTTTGAATTAAATATATTTATTTATATCAAGTCACTCAATGATGTACTTTGTTATTAAAACATTCATTTATTATTCTTACAATGTTGGTGCTTCGATGTTTTGGAGCGTTGGGCTCCACCCCCATTTGTTTAAACATTTTATGCGCAAGCAATGTTGAAAGGTAATTAAAAAGCACGTACGAAATGGCGTTATAAATGAGTAAATGGCCGGCGTTGGTGTATCCTGAATAGACGAGCAGTTATCACCGCGGATGAAATTATAGGACAAAACTTTAGTGACAACGATCGATTCATTTCAAGCGAAAGGATGTTAAATTTCAAGCCGCGCTCGCCCTGTCATGACTAAGCAAAGTAATGAAGTGCTGTCTCTATCTGCACCAGCCATGTCATATATTATTATGTCAATAGAACTTTGCAAAGTGAGAAATGAATTTTTAATTACTCGAACATCTTTATTAATCTATTTTTCCTATCTAAGGTCTCCATAAAGTTACCTGTAATTATTTTATTACGAGCCCTAGCTTATTTATAGTAAAAACTATAACCAGTCCTGGGACTACAGTCTCGTGTAATTCAAAAGCACAATACCTGCTCAATTTTTCTAAAACGCTAATATTTAGGGTTAATTTTATGAGATACAGGCTCGATTGAATTAAAAATTTTGAACATAATCACAGGACGAGATGGTTATTAAATTTACTTTAATTATACTAACTCGTAAAGTGGTTGCCGTAATTTTGTTCTAAAGATCCGCATAATTTCTTAGCCTAAGAACTTTGATTGCTCGCTTTGATCCGAAAAACCTAAATAAACTGTTACGGATTGAAGATCAATCACTTACATGCCACTAGAGTCCAGTATCACACGAACCTGGCACATTAAACTTTTCATTCATCAAAGCCAAATGTGAAGTAAAACGTTTATCAATTACTTTAGTATGATGAATATGGTCTTTTTTTTTTTTTTTTTTTTTTTTTCACGTAACCTTTGCGCATCTCCATCTTGTAAGTTGTCGAGTACGTAAATACGAATAATTGCACGAGGATAATAATCTGCGAAAACGTGAGATTTTCGAGATTTTGCGTGGAAAAGTAAGTCTGAATAAGCGATTATCGATCAAAGTATCAACTGCAGCTTTCATGGGACGAGTAGCGATAGATACTTTAAAGGAGAATAAATTCTCGGATAAATAACTGTGAGAACGGAGCATCGGATTATCTTGAGATAAAAAAAAAAAAAAAAAAAAAAAAAAAAAAAAATATCATACGTAACGGAGCTGAAACAGCAGAAATTTCAGAGGAGCAGAGAAGCCTGTTTTTTTTTTTACTTTTACGGGTACCCCGACAATCGACGGTAATTGTACCTGGTTCTCGGAGGACGAGGGCACAAAGAAATCGCGGAGAAATGGTCGATGTCGTTCGAGGGCTTTGGTTGTAGGGGGTGGGGGGGGGGAAGAAGACAAGAACAATCTCAAGTATTAATATAAAAGTCATCCCAGATCGGAGCTTTTGATCAGGGAAGTTACTCAAGGGTGGTCCCAGTCCCGGATCCTCGAGCACCCCTCGAGCTTTCCCCGAGCTTCCCTCGAACTCCCCTCGAGCCCAGCATCACATTAGTTCAGCATATATCAACTGATAATCACATTGTCCTATTTGCAAGTTCATGGAACTTCTTCATTCGATGCTTACACTCAACGTTCAAGTATACCTGACAAGACTTTTTTTCGTTTTCTATTTTTTTTTTTTTATTTTTTAAATCAATGTAGTCTCGATGGGCAACAAAGACTTTGCTCGTAACTTAACACCAGAGGTGTGATATTTCTGATATTTACTCAGGATATTACTGTCAATGTTAAATTTCCAGTCTGTCCGACCGAACTCGAAGTACCTCTACGTATTTATGTATTACGATACTCTTACATACTCCTACTAGCCTTACTAGCGACGCGCATTATACTTTTTGGCAAAAAGAAAGAAAGAAAAACAAAAAAAAACTTACCCTTAATAGCGGTTGAATTAAAAATATAGGATAACTGGCCGTTTATTTATTTGCCTGTGCGGCTAGGGATAAATTGGACACCGAGTCTGCGTTAAATTACGGGAATGACAAATGAAAAAAAGGGAAACTCATCTTCTTTGAGGCGGAAGTCCGGGCGAGTATCATCTATCTGGCATATTCGGAAAATCGTATATAAGCTAATCTAGATTCCAAAGCAAAATTTTTTGATGTCTCAGCTCGGCATCGCACCCCAACTTCCCTCTCCATTGGCGTACTACTTAAACCACTGAGAATAATCCGACCCCTCGACTCGTTGGAAACGATGCCTATTATCGATCTCCGCGTCCACCTACAAAATTTCCTAATGCGCTTCCCCGCGATTGTATACGGAACCGAGTATATCTTATCTCTCTCTCTCTCTCTCTCTCTCTCGCCCTCTCTCGCCCTCTCTCCGCGCTCGTATAAAAAAATGATAAGGCGTTTTGTGGGAAGAGAGATAAACAGAGATTGGTTTCACTAAACCGTTACTATGAAAAGATTTTCAATTTATCATTTACAGTGCCGAGCTGGATAATGATAATAACAATAAAGAGAACTCTGATGAAAGTTGCTCGAAAACAACAACAACAAATAGGTCTAGGTCTCGATTCTCCAGCCCCCAGCCCCTGTCAGCCCCCACGTTTGTTTGCCCACTCGTTTCTCTCACTCACTCACTCACTCACTCACTCACACACTCTCTCTCTCTCTCTCTCTCTCTCTCTCTCGCTCTCTCTCTCCCTTCCCCTGTCACTCCCTCTCTCCGAGTCCGCGTATATTTCATGCCGTCAGGAGCTTTTTTTACGACATCTTGTGAGTTTTTGCTCCCGCGACACCATTCGTTTGCGGTCTCCGTACGACTTTTGTTAGCCCCGGGCTCCGCAGACACGTTATTCCCTTTTATTCAGCGTTAATAAAGCACCGGACTCCCTGATACGTCGAGGTCACGATAAAGAAGTATTAGGTCCACTTTCGGAGCCAAGCATTCTCCCTTCTCTGTCGCAAATGCCTTTATTATGCAACGATCGCTTGAGTGGAATTCAAATTTTTATTATTGCTTCGTTTCGCTCACTTATTGTGTCGAATTGAATTTATAAAGGAGAGGGATACTTTATTTTATGGAATTCGGGAAAATACTACGTGGAAAGAATGCAGTAAGCGGAAAAAGGATAACGCCATGACGAGGGCCTCTTCCTGTGTTTAACCGCTAGACATTTTTATGGCTCAAGACATATGTACACTCGAGGAATATTTATCTTTAATTTTCATGGGCATTGCTTATGATGGCTCGTGCTACTTTAATTGACATTAAAGCCTTTTATTGCCCTTCATTAAACCCCCATGTGCTTCAGTACCATCAACGCACTTCTTATTTACGACATCAGACTTTATTAATTAACTATAACTATTAACTGTATTAATTATTTTTAAAAAGTCTCGATTGCAATTTGAAGTCGCTCACATCCTAGGTTTCACACATATATAAATCTCTTAAAAACAACAAGGATATTAAAAATAAAATTTTCGATTTACACGGCGCGGAAGCTTTAATTAAAAGCTAATTATTTCTCTAACTCTTAATAATTCTATTTCTAACTTACACATAAAAAAGTAAAATACAGGCTTTGAACGTAACGATGCTACAGTAGTAGTGGTAAATCTTTTTTTCTATATCATATTAAGTCACGTAGTTATAATTTAAATAATATTTTCAATTAAATATAAATTAGTTACATTTATAAGAGATTTTTCATGCAAACGTCCTTAAAATTAGCTTTATTTCTATTTCGAATCATGTGAGCTTAACGATTCAATCCTGATCGTGAAAAGTATAAATACAGCGGTAACACTCGACGATCGAAGCACGTCCGTAATGTAGATAAATCTGTATTATTTCTTTTCGCTGTTGACTCTCACTGTATTTCTAATATTACAAGATAGTGGGGAAAAATTAGTATAATTTATATGGAACGTTTAAGTAGAGTAATTTATGTTTTATATACACGTATACTAAGTTACGTTAAAACCATTAGTATTCATTTGTTTTATAATAATTTGAATAAGCAAATTAGCTTGGCCTTAAATAACGATTGCAGTTATTGCATTGAATTTAAATAACAAACGCAATGCATCTGAATAATAAGAAAATTAAAATATTTATTAATAATATTGTGAATTATATATAAGCCGTGTATGAATTTAAAAAATCATTTGAAAAGCGTAGAGAAGCTGATCTTATTAAAACCTTTCATCGAAGGCAAAAATTTATGATTTTCCATAGGTTCTTAAAGATCAGAAAGTAAAATTACTACCATGTATTTTAAAACTGGCTACTTTCGCTAATTATTTATAATATATATATATGTGAGTATAATGAATAGTATACTTCGGTAGAAATTCATGATGCGAAATCGAGTGTTGAATACCGTAAATTGCGAATCATGCACCGAAATTTTTAAAAAGTACTTAAGGAATAGTACGTTTACGAAGGCAATACGTATTGAGTAAGGAGGGAGAGATTTTTTACGCGTATGTGATCAGTTGGAGAATGTGTTCGAGCTCGAAAAAGTCAAATCTGTAACTGTAACAATAATTTAGTAGCGAAGGAGGGAGGATGGGGGTGGGATTTTTTTACCCTCGCAGTACTAATAAATAAAATTGGCAATAAAATGAGAAAAAAAGAAGGATGAAACAGGAAGAAGACGAAACGGGAGAAAAGAGAGGGCGGGAGGGAGGAGCGGAGAAATAAATAAGGGTAAAAAAGAAAGAGGGGGTGGTAAGGTAAATCCGCCGGCTGAATAGAGAGCTCATCTTCGCAAAAGAAAGCGATAAAATATGAAATCAATGTGGAAAGCGGGTTCTTTTCATAAAAGCACGAGCCCAGGAATCGGATTTTCCGCAGCGGCACTATTCATCCCCCGGTAGAGTTGTGCGTGATGCTGGAAATCCATGGTATCGCGCACCCGCTTCCCGATCCCACGTCATCAAATTGTAATAATGCGAGACACGTAGCGGGGACGCGATTCCCCAGCTATATTTGCCTACCACTTCAGCTCGAAAAGAGGTTATGTTTATATAATGCCGCACGTAGCTTCCACTCGGCGGACATTTTATTAATATCGCCTGTGCCTACCCCTCGCCCCACCGCCAAGCCTTACGTAATCAACAGATTTCTTTATACGGAGCTATTTTATCGTAAATTTTGGTTCTTCTCACACACACTCTCTCTCTCTCTCTCTCTCTCTCTCTCTCTCATCTATCCATCTATTTCACGCACACGTAGACACTCTCTATGTAAATGTCGCGAGCTTATAGGAGATGCCACCCCCCTCCGCGCTATTCTTACCCTACCAATCACCGTGTCCTAAACATCCAGGAGAAAATTTATTGAAATTGTATATCTATTGGCAGAATTTTTACAGCCCGCGCCCGTATTCTCTCGCCTGTAAAATTCTTTATCGATCATTTTCTTCTTATAGCCCCGTCCTTTGACGCCTTCATCCTAACGCGCGCACTTTTAATCTACAGAGTTTATTGACATGCGCGAAGGAGCCTTCGGAGCTTTCCGTTCCGCTTTATCGTTCCGTAACCGTAATCACTTGATCCAAGGCCAAACGATCGCGTTACCTTGTACAGTTTTCTGCAATACCCGCTATAAATCTTAATTCTTAGGTATACCGATCTTGAGCTTGCGAGTCCAGTTACACGTTCCCACGTAAAGCGCAGATTATTGTATTTACAACTTAGAAAGCCAGTTTCGAGAGCCGGGTCATGTAACATTGCAAATTGCGCTTCGTGCACGGGAGCCTCCGAGGATGTCCTCGCCCCAAGAAGTTGGCATTGAAAGAAGGTCACTGAAAGAACTTTTGGCCAGATAGGAAGCCAGCAGGAACAGACTGGGGCCGGGCAAAATCGTAAATACTGATCACGGCTCAGACGCTCGAAATTACCTCAAACCACATCGTACACTATAAACTTACCTGTTAATGCGCGACGAATTACTATTTCATAACAATAATAATGCTCTTCTCATTACTCGTGTAGAATGCATTATAATGTTCGTATTATTCCTTAGAATGTAAGAGCGCGAAATTGTCAACTGCTCTCGTAGGGCACATGAATATGCATGAGCCCTTATATTTTCTTCGTGCTTGATAGCAATCTCAGGCCACACAATTTCAACTGCATAATGGGATTTACTTAAATACCGCGTTATAAAATGTAATTTCAATGTTTTGTTTAATTCAATTCTCACGCCTTAGTAAATAATATCTGTAAATTTTGTATTGCAAATATAGGTATTACGAAAATCTCTGATATTATCCATTACCACCCACCATTACTAAGTAATCATTATACATAAAGTAATTAATTTTAGTAATATGCTATGTAAATAAGCATACATGGATATACAAATATTAACGTTGCAGCATTAAATTTGTTATTGCTACAGTCCGGGAATGGATACAGGATGGGCTTGCCCATGAATAGCCTACACTTTGGTTTACAGAGATGGGGGGGGAGGGTTGTTTTACCGTTTGTTGCTTAATTAATTAATAGAGATATAAAAAAATCTCGTTCTTCAGTGATAAGGAGAACGATAACGTGCGCTATTGATCAGTCGCATACGCTTATAATAATAATGCCTGTATTAACCCTTTGGTTGTACTCATCCTAACGAGAGAATCACAGACTCACAGCGTTTGTGTCCAGGATTCATGGCATTCATGAAATCCGCGCGAACACCAGCTTTTACCTGCTGATTCCCATCGAGCTCGGCATCCCCTACTTACAATGAATTTATAGAGTTTTTGATGGAGAGAGAGAGAGAGAGAGAGAGAGAGAGAGAGAGAGAGAGAGAGAGAGAGCGTATCCATAGCAGCGAACGTAATCCGGGCACTTGTGAGGAAAAGAGGTCGAGATCCTCAATGCCCTTGAACTGCAGATAACTAAAGATGCGGCATGTGTAGTAAGACACATTCACTTTCGTCACGCGCAAAATTCTTGGCCGAAACTCCACAGGAGCGGTTTAATATACCTCGGCAACAACAAGCGCGTTTTCTATGTCTCGGATTGCATAGAAGATAGCATTTCTTGTCGGAACAGCAGTGCCAAAGATTTAAACGTCGGCATCATACCCGCTGCTACATCGTAGGGAAACGAAATTTTGCAAAAGGATGACTCTCTTATATTTAAACTGACCGCTGATAAATTCACTGAGACCGCTGAGAAAGTCACTCGGGAGCTTACCGGTCTATGTTGTTTAATTACCAATTAAAGAGCCACACTCTGCTGTGGTGCACGAGAACCTTTGCTTTCCCTTGAAGTTTTAGCTTGCGCGCACTGGCGATTATCGATGAATTTAAGTGTTCAGAGGGACGTGCTGTTTTCACCTGAATAAACTAAACGATGGTGCAACGATGGTGCAAGTAGGGTAAATGGCTGGGAGCGATTACAAACACGATAAGTCGGGAGTTAGGATCTGTAAAGAACCATGTATGGTAGGTATTTTGACCTAACGGGGCCTCTGCGCGAGTGACCATCGCGGTTTAGGTCCAGAGATTAGCGCCGAGAAACTAGGTTCATGTGAGTTTGTTAGCCGAAAGTTGAAAAAGGTAGGTTTCTCTCTTTAGTAAACTTGGTCGCGTATGGGCAATGGATGGATTAAAAGTTAAGAACCCTTCGTATTTTGGAGAGCGATAGTTGAACCGAAATGAATATCCGTCGTAATAAAGAACCTTTCGCGGCTAACGCGGTTATTGGGGTTATTGGTTATTGAACGGTGCTACTTTTGCTCATATAGTCCTCTGTCTTAAATTAAAGAACTTCGGCAAAACTGCTTAAACGTGATACTGAGTGGGCAGACTTGCAGGTCAAGAGAGTTGAGTGACAGGAGCCTCGTTGTTTGTAAAAGCTCAAGGAAACGGTTCGTACTAGATAAGTACAGGTTATTAAAGGGGAAAATTGTCCCTCCTTTACGAAGAGTAGTTAGTTGAAGGTTAGTAGGTATGCATCCTGGCTCACAATGAATTAGCTATCGAGTAAAGTCGAGGAGAGCATCCGAATGAACATAGTGAGCAACGAAGCTTGTTGGCGACGTAATGCTAAAACGTCTGGGATTATCAAAGCAGCGATTATACGATTATATGTGGCGAAAGTTAAGTAAGTTAAGTTATATTTACTACACTAGCAAAATGGACATTGGGAATTATTATATATGTGCACTAGCGAAGCGATGGTCTCGTTCGTGTAGTGTCGGTAAACATAGATGGCAAGGTGTTGAAAAAACACATCGCTCGGGTAAGTAGCCTGGCTTACGATGAAGCCGTAAACGAGAAGGTTTCCGGGGAGCGTACGGAGGAACTGCTCGAGTAGAGACGACCGCGAGCGAGATCATAATAAGTCTTCGGCCGACGCTAGTATCACGAAAGGCAAAATGAAATATGAGAAGCGTATATCCGTCAATTGACGAAGCTGGGCGGGATGTCGGAGACCGTTAGAATCACGTGCGGGAAAATAAGTCGCGGGAGTATTTTGGAACTGACCGCTCGACGTTTGTAGTTGGCGCGTAGTTTAATAACATAATAGAAATACAAAGGCGCGAATAGGAGGAATGGGTAGTAATGGGTAGTAATGGGAATGTACGTTAATTTCTATGCGAGAGCTCTCCGCGAAAACACCCGAATATTATAGTTATTCATTTCGATTGTAAATTTTCGAGCGTGCGTGTGTACGTGCTTTAAAAGACTTTTTTTCTCCTTCTGGGCAAAGGAGGTTTTTTTTACGCCTCGCGGCGATTAGGGATTCTTAAATAAATCAAAATAATTTTATTACAACGTTCAACCAACGACTTTTATTTTCCCTCCTCCTATCCTTTATTTATTTCAGAACTCACGGATACGGTAAGTAGCTTATAAACCGCTACAGATATTGTTGCAGTCAGCGTAACGACATTAAACAACCTTCGAAATAAATAACTAAGCGATTAAATTTATATTACGTACCGTTCTATAAGAATTACAATATTGTAAGTAATTTTAAGGCCGTGGCTAATTTGTTATTGTTTAAAATCTAGTCTAACCTTGCGAGCGTTCGATTACATGCCAAGGTAAATACAAGTTAAGGAGAATGAGGGCCATACGGTAACGTCGTGTATACACATACAATTTTTGACGTCGAACGAAAACAAGTTTATGAAGAAAATATTAAACATAGAATATAGGCGAAATAACCCTAAGCCTTTAATTTACGATATTATCGTTAGGGTTTACGGAGACGACCGTAGATGTCGTAGGCTGAGCGCGTCAAATGTTTTAAAAGTAAATAAAATAAAAATAAATAAGTATTCGGAAAAATGAAACTTCGAAAAGAGAAAAAGGAGGGGGGGAGGCCGCGGGCGCTTGAAGCCTGATAAACCTGTGCCTTCCACATGGGGACCATCGTCTTCCTCCGGGGCCGAGCGGAACGGCCCTAAAGTAAACGATAATGTGCAGCTAGGCCCCGCCTATCGAACGATAGTAATTCATCCAGACCCAACGAGGTCGGCACTGAAGGACCACGACTCCCTCACCCCCTCCACGAATTTGTCGGCCAATTATATCGCGCGGTAAATATACCTGAGGCGGAAAAAAAGGAAATACAACTGAGTATAAACGAGGGATCACGACTTCTTTTCGGCGGATTCTTGCCCGATCACGTATTTTGAAAACTTCATCGGTCGCGAGCAATATTGTATTATTTCGGTTAATCATAGAATACAAAAAAAAAAAAAAAATTAATATATATATATATATATATAAATAGAATCATTTGATTGTTGGTGCTCGATTATTCATCCTCCCAAACATCTCATAGAACAGGAACACATATTATTGATTACTATGAGGAATTTGTTCGATTACACGAGTACTTTAATATTAAGTATTATATTCTAAGTCTACGTAATTAATATATTGAATATTATTTAAATTGCTCTCTGTATCTCCTAGTAGTGTCAAGTTGCAGAATATCGTGATTAATGAAATAAATATATTTTAAATCAGAGAGCTTAATAATTTATCCTGCTGGTATCATATTTTATTTATGAATTCAAAATTAATTCTAGCGAATCTACTTCAAACGAATATGGTATCCGATCCAATATTAAGCTCACATTGTTGCACTAGCACTATTTCGTCAGCAGAATTTTTGAAATTCAATTTAATTTATTATATAATTTAAGATGGATCGCACGTTTCTTTATTCCCTTAATGACTCTTCTGCGCACGCGAAATATTCATCCACTTTACTTAAGCATTGACGGGCGCCGGGGACAATGCGCCCCCCGCGGGGCAAATGCGGGGGCGCATTGTCCGTACCTCCGCCGTTGCGCGTACCCGTATGGATTAGGGAATCCGGGAAACCCTGACCGAGGTCCCGTTTGGCCGAGGGGCACAAGGATGCGAGCCGGTGTTTCCCGGAGCCTGCACTAGCTGGTTCTGGGCGAGACCCAGGGTCGAAGGAGGAAGCCGACGGGGAGGAAGGAGCTGGACGAGAGGGGCAGTTCCGAAAAACCTCTCGAAGAGAAAACTTCCTACGCGCGTGTCCCCTTCGCCAATACACGCCAGCAGATTTCCCTTCCAAATAATTCATCAGCTAGTCGTTTTTTTTTTACCTATCATCCCTCCCCCCTTGACTTCGAGCCTTTTGTCAGCATTGATAAAGGGAACTATTTTTTATTATACCTATTGCGAAATTTTTATAATAAGAAATATTGAATATCTTGTACACAGAAATCACATATAGTATATGTTTACGCGTTTATACGACAATGTCGATGGCTTCAGAATTATTAGCTATGGTTTTTATAATATCGAATACCATTTCTTTGGCTTTCAATAATACCGTTCAGATTGTAAATTTATTGAATTTTTATATTTAATGCAATTTCTTTAATATAATAAATTTCATAAAATTTCTCATATCGTAGAGTTTTTAAATAAAAGAATAGTAGTAGCTGTAGTAATTTATACGCTACTTACCATCTCCGTGAGTCCTGTAAGATATTAATAAAGGATAGGAAGAGGGCAAAAATAAAAGTCGTTGGTTGAGTGTCAAAGAAAAAAAGAATTTTCTTTATTTAGTTTAAATTGCCCTAATCGCCGCGAGGCGTAAAAAAACCTCCTTCGTCGGGAAGGAGGAAAAAAGCCTTTTGACGCACGCACGCAAATATACAATAGCAAAAATCAATAATTATATTAATTGAGACGGTTTCGCGATACGCGCGCGGGAGAGCTCTCGTGAAGGAATGTACGTACGGTACCTTGTTGCCAGCTGGACTTCCGCCCTACGCCGTGACACCGATGCGTCGCGAACTCCACACAGTTCGGACGTCTGGATGGCCGATCGGTGTGTGGGGTGCGGACACCGGGTTGTCTCCAACGTCTTGGAGACCAGACCCGGCCGCAGAGGAACTCACTTTCTCTCTATTTGTCTCTGTCCTCTGGATCGGCCACCGGGAGTCGTTTCTCGGCTCCCAGGGAAGGTTCCCCCTGGGGTGGATTAGGAGCTTCTTGTCACTCAATCCCCCTGTCACCAGCCTGTGCCACGACACCACGCGAATACTAACACTTAATACTTCGCGAAGCGCTATTCAGTAACTCGAATCCGCAAGTCGCACTCCTACCGCCTTTCCAACTCTTGTCGATTTTATACGAAAAACTCGACCTCGGCGGAACAAGTGAGAAGAAGCCCAAAAAACTCTGTATTCTCACTCGATCTGTACGACCTCGCGTCTCTAAGTCGAATCCTTGCATGCCTCAGCACCCGAAGTCCGCAGCCGGGCCTCTTTACGCCTTTTCTCCAATTGTTTTTCTATAATATCATTTTTCACGCGCCAACTACAACGGCGTTCAGTCATCTCTATTTTTCTCACGCCACTAATGTTCCTGAGTTAGTTAACGGTTTTCAATATCTTGTCTATTTTATATGAGAAACTAGAATTCGGCGGGACAAGTGAGAAGAAGCACAAAAGCTCTGTGTTCTTACTCGATCTCTACGACCTCGTGTCTGTAAGCAGATCGCTTGCATGCCTCGGCACGCGAAGTCCGCAGCCGGGCCTCTTTACGTCTTTTCTCCAATTGTTTTTCTATAATATCATTTTTCACGCGCTAACTACAACGGCGTTCAGTCATCTCTACTTTTTTCACGCGCCACTAATGTTCCTGCGTTAGTTAACGGTTTCCAACAGTAGCGAATAGAAGAAACTCTATATTAAATTCCATTACTATTAACCATTTTTGCATGTGCTGCATCAGAACTTATTTATTTCAATATTAAATGACGTTAAACTATAATAAAAATTAATTTCAACAGTCAATTGAAATAATATAGTTATTATTACTATTTTAAATAGTAAATAATGAATTTTTAAGCTTAAAAAGCCCTTATGTATGACGCGCGCCGGGGACAATATGCCCCCCCCCGCAGCGCGCTGCCTGTAACTCCGCCGCTACGCGTAGCCGCACGGCCTAAGGGAAAACTCGGGTGGAAAACCCTGCCCGAGGTCCCGTTAGGTCAGGAACGCAAAGAATACAAACCGGGGTTTCCTCGAGCCTACACTAGCAGGTTCTGGGCGAGACCTCGGAGCAAGGAAGGAGACCGATGGCGCGGAAGGTAACGAAAAGAGGGTATAAGTGGAGGCACGAGTCCTCCACCAGATTATTCGGTCCGCGCGCGCCCTCCTTCGTCAGTCCGCCTCTCAGCACCTTACAACTGAAAGTTATATAGTTTTTATTCATCGCTCCCCTCCCCCGCGCACTTCATACTCCGACAAGAGTTTGACGCCTTTGTCAATTGGTGCCCAAAGACGTGAGGCACACGCTTTTGTTGAAGCGTACGAATCCGCGACCCACACAAAAAAAAAAAGATAAAAAGAGTGATAATGCACCCAACAACGCCAGCACGGACAACGAGAGCTCGCCGAGCGCAAGGTCGTACTTGCGGGAGTACAGAAACACCCGGTGGCGCCCAACGAACCTCCACCGCGAAGACACCTGCGGCACCTGCAGCAAGACCGGGACAGCGCGCAAGAACGACGGCACCGCCTCCCGCGGACGAGACACCCAAAACAAGCAGATCACCAGCGCCAACTCCCGCACCCATCGATCCATGCGGCCTTCCGCAACCTTATAGCCGCGGCGATGAAACCACCACCGTCCCCGACCCCTTTCGCGGGCGAGAACTACGAGGACCCGCGAACGTTTATCGAGAAATGCGAGAAATTCTTTCGCGAGTCGCGAGTGCCTGAAAGGCAGCAAGCGTCGACAGCCGCCCGTTACCTGGACGGAGACGCGGCACGTTGGTGGGCCACGCATAGGTGCATGCCAACCTCGTGGACCGAATTTAAAGAACTGTTGGAGGACAAATATGCCAACAGCACGATGCTCGCGAGGCTGACCGCGAAGCTACTGACCGTCAGGCAGCGAGAGGACGAAAACTCCGTTCTCTTCCTCCATCAACGATACCGCCTGGCGAAGAGTTTATAGCCGGAGAGTGGCGAGAACGACCTGGTAAGATATATTATCAATACCTTCAAGCCGTCGTTATCGCGATTGCTCCGGTTGAAGAACATCGCGAGCCTCCGATAGTTACGGAGCTTGGTCGCAGAACTCGAGGAGGACGACCATCTGGAGCAGGAGCGCCGAAGAGAGGCCCACGAACCCGCGAAACTCCCAGCGCGAGACGCGCTAGACGAAGACCGCAATCGAAAAAAAAAGCGATGGAGTTGCCGAAGTGCAATTATTGCCCCGGTCGCCACTTCCATCGTGATTGCCCAGAACGCCCGAAGCACCAGGGAAACGGGCAACCCGGGATGGACGCGGCGGCCCTACCCGTGACGAGCTCGCCGCGCAAAGCGTAATCGTCACCGCGACAAGCCTTCCAGGAACCTCGACCACGTACCTCCAGGTCATGATAAACGGGCAGAAATTAAAGGCGCTGGTGGATTCCGACGCAAGCCATATATTCCTGCACCCGCGAGTAGTGACCGAGGAGGTACGAGTCCAGGCAGGCGCCACGAAGGCCCTCGCAGCCGCCGGTGGAATGGTGGTGCCGCTCCGAGGTACGTGCGAGATCGACGTCGCCGTGCAAGACCTCGTGAGCAGAATTAGATTCTTTATAACACCCGGGTTGCTGTACAACGTCGTGCTCGGTAGGTCTTGGCTTAAGGAAACCAAGCCATTCACGACCACCACCTCGACTGCCTCTACATCGGAAAGGAGCGGAGGAGGAGGATATTCCTTGGCAGAACCGCGGTGGATCCTGGGGACCATCTCCCGAGCGAAATCTGGAAGAGCGTCCGGCACGAGTTCCCCGGAGGAACACCAGCAGGAATTTCGGACACTGCTGGGAAGGCACCAAGAGATCTTCGGGGTCGGGAAGGCGATCCGCCAAACCAAATTCCTCACCCACGACCTCCAGCTGACGAATGACCGGCCATTTAAACTGGCCCCCTACCGCTACTTCGTCCGAAAAAAAGCGGGCCATCCAGGAACAGGTGGTAGAGATGCTCGCGGACGGCATCATCGAGGCGACCTCGTCACCATACTCGTCATCCATCGTTATAGTGGCGAAGAAGGACGGGAGATATAGGTTCTGCGTGGATTACCGGCGCCTCAACAGCATCACCGAGGACTCGGCACAACCGCTGCCGGTAATGCACGAGGTCGTGAAGGACCTCGGAAACGCGACCATTTTCTCCACCCTGGACCTCCGAAGCGGGTACTGGCCAATCCCGTTGACGGAGCGCACGAAAAGGTACACGGCGTTCGTGATCCCGGACGGGGAACAGTACGCTTTCCGCGTGATCCCTTTCTGATTGAAAAGCGCCGGGCGAACCTGCACCCAGCTGATCGGCCAAGAGGTACTCGCGGCCCTCATGCGGGACTGCTGCCTCCACTATTTGGACGGCTTGTGCGTCTACTCCTGCAGCTGGCTGGAACATCTGGTGCACCTCGCCAAGGTCTTCGAGAGGCTCAGCACCTACGGCCTGACATGTGCCCTTGAGAAATGCTCCTTCGGAATGAGACGGCTGGAATACCTCGGGCACATCATCGCCGAAGACCGCAACGAGGCGAAGCCCGAACAGATCCGCGCGATCGTCGAGGCCCCCACGCCGCGCTCAAAGAAAGACCTGCGCGGCTTTTTCGGAGTCTGCGGATGGTTCCGAGAATACGTGCGGAATTTCGCGGAAACCGCGATGCCCCTGACGTCGCTGCTCGCGAAAGGACCCTGGAGATGGACCAGTGAGGCTGAGAAGGCCTTTCAAGACGTGAAGACGCTGTTCAAGGCCCCGCTCGTGCTCTACCGGCCCGACCCGCAGCGCCCGTACTTCCTGCAGACCGACGCCTGCAAGACCGGAATGGGAGCGGTGCTGTACCAGCTGGGACCCGACGGAGAGAAGAGAATCATCTCTTATGCATCCGCAAAATTCTCTCCCGCCGAGCAGCGATACCACAGCAACGAGCAGGAATGCCTCGCGGTGGTATGGGCCGTCAAAAAGTACCGACCCCTCCTGGAGGACAAGCCGTTCACGTTACGGACGGACAACGCGGCGCTGACCTGGATGGACCGCTTCAAGGACGAGAAAGGGAAGCTGGCGTGATGGGCAATGCTCCTGCGCGGCTTTCGCTTTACGGTGCAGCATGTGCCCGGAAAGGAAAACGAACTCCCGGACACCTTATCCCGTATGCCCAACCGCGAAGAATTCCAAGAGAAGCAAGGAGACATCCTACAATTCTTGCCCCCGTCCGGAGGAAGCCGCGAGGAGTCTGTGATCCTGGTCCACCTGACTGCCGACGCACTGGAACAGCAAGTCGCAGCGGCCCAACAGGCGGACATCCAGCTGCAGCAAGCGCGCACGGGGACTGCCCCACGCCAGAGACGCGGACCGGTTGTTACGACGGATCGACGGCGTCTACCGATTGGAGGAGTCAGGAAGACGGCCGAGAATATACGTTCCCAGCGCGGAACGTCCCCGGGTCCTGCGTTTCTTCCACAACGACGACCTTGCAGGATATCCCGGGTTAAAGGAGACGCTAAGGGCCGCGCAGGAGCGGTTTTATTGGCCAGGGTTGCAAAGGGACGTCCGTCAAGACGCGAGAGCCTGCCACGCCTGTGCGGTCGCGAAGGCGGCCCCGCCGACGGCGCGCGAACGTCCTCAGCCGCGACACCCCAGCTCCCCTTGGGACACGGTGGCGCTGGACCTCATGGGCCCGTACCCACGGTCCCCGAGGGGCAAGCGCTTCCTCCTAGTGGCGATGGACGCGTTTTCGAGGTGAGTGGAGGCCTTCCCAATCCCGAACTCCACCTTGCGCAGCATCGCGCCCATCCTCGAGAAGGAGATCTTTACGCGGTGGGGATACCCTCGCGTCCTCGTAACCGATAACGGCCCGCAATTCCGCGGAACTCAATGGGCGCGGCTGTGTGCCGTTTGGGGATGCGCGGCCTGGACCACCCCCACTTACCACCAGTAGGTCTACCCGACGGAGAGGCGCAACGAGGAACTATAAAATGGCTTGAGATTACGCCTACGCGACGCTGAGGACCAGCGTCATTGGGACAGGTGGATCGTCGAGATCCTCTTCGCCATCCGGAGAGGAGAAACGAGGCGACGGGACAGTCGCCGAGCGAGCTACTGCTAGGGTTCGACCTCGCGTGGCCCGGGGAGGCGCGTCTGCGCAACTTCGAAAGGTCGCCGCAGAGCGCCACGGAGTTGCGAGGATATAGCAGGAGCGATAAGCGCCCCGGGACGTTCCTCGCGGGCGATAGCATCTACGTGAGGAAACACCCCGTTTCGAAGGCGGTGGACCGTTTCAACGCCGGCCTCGCCCCCAGATGGAACGGTCCGTGCAAGGTCACGGCCGCTCACGGCGCGGACGTATACACCGTCCAACGCCCGGACGGCGGGGAGCTGCGGCTCCACGTCAGCGAGCTGAAGAGAGCCGAGGCCCCGTCCGTTGGAGAAACGGCGCCAGAGGCGACCCCGTCCGCCCCGCTCGGCGGCCGAGAAGCAAGTGACGCCGTCCCGACGACCAACGAAAAGGGAGGACCGAGAGATGACATCTCGCCTGCGGACGACACCCGCGTCGCAAGAAGCGCCGTGACCATCCCCCGCAATGACGACGAGCAGATCTTCGACGCCCCGGTACCCGGTGAGGCGCCGGACGGGGATACTGAGCCACCCGACGGAGGACATCCCCCGGAACGCGAACCATCCCGCGAGCAGGTCGAGGCACCAGCTCCCGGCGAAGCGGGCCGCAACCGCTATCAGCTGCGCAGCCGCGAAGGGCGGCCCAAGAAAGGCGTGACGGCGGTCTCGACGGACATCGGTCGCTGATCACCTCGGCGCCTTACTATATTTAGATTAAGATTGAATTTGTAAAAGGACAAAATTACTTTTGTAAAAATAATTAATATTTGTAAAAACAAATAAACGAATAGAGGCGTTGGCGAAGAGGGCGGTACGCTCGCGACGTGAAGAAGGGGTGGGTTGACGCGCGCCGGGGACAATATGCCCCCCCCCGCGGCGCGCTGCCTGTAACTCCGCCGCTACGCATACCCGCACAGCCTAAGGGAAAATTCGGGGGAAAAACCCTGCCCGAAGTCCCGTTAGGTCAGGCACGCAAAGAATACAAACCGGGGTTTCCCCGAGCCTGCACTAGCAGGTTCTGGGCGCGTCCTCGGAGCAAGGAAGGAATCCGATGGCGCGGAAGGTAGCCAAAAGAGGGTATACGTGCGGGCATTGCGATTTTCAAAAGGGTACGAGCCGAGACCCTGATAGTGATTCGCGGACTGATCAATAAGAATCATTCTCGTTATGTCGTGGTAGGTGCTGGTGCTATGGTGATTCGGAGATCCTGAGTCAATCCCAGTGGGAAACTTCCTTGGGAGAGGGTTAGCATCTCCCGGTGGCCGATCCAGATGACAAGGATATATATTTAGAGAGAGAGAGAGAGAGAGAGTTCCTCACGGCCATGTTGAGTCTCCAAGACGTTGGAGACGACCCGGTGTCGGCACCCACATAAGGATTAGCGTCCCCCAGACGACCAAACTGAGTAGAGTTCGAAACGCACCGGTGCCACGGCGTAGCTCGAAAGTCCGGCTGGCAAACAGGTATTTTAATAAATTTCTATGCGAAAGCTCTCCCACGCGCGCAACGCAAAACCGTTCGAATATTATATTTATTCAATTCGATTGTAAATTTGCATGCATGTGTACGTTAAAAGGCTTTTTCTCCTTCTCGGTGAAGGAGGTTTTTTGAAACCTCGCGGCACCAATTGGGAAAATTAAACAGTTGCCGGCTAACTCACACCGTGCGTGGCAAGTTATAAAAAATGCCAAATTCAAGGAGTTAAGGTAGCAGCCTGGATTTGGGGAATCGCCGACGCTCTATGCTAAGGGATTCCCTACTTACAACGAATTAATGGAATTCTTGGAGGAAAGAGCAGGCGTTTTAAGTACGGAGTGTACTACAACCCCCCATGGAGGAGAAAGACCAAGGCCGTCCTTGCTCTTTAGAAGGACAAAAAGTGCCTGCCACACAGCCAACCTAGAAATGTGTGGTTTATTTAGCCAGACTCATTCGTTGCAGTTTTGCGCTAAGTTTAAGGTCGAGAACCCGCAGGTGCGATTTCATATTTCGCAACAGCTGCAGGCCTGCTTCCGATGCCTAGGACCACATGGAAAGCGACAGTGTGCTTCCAGACAACGATGCCTACGATGTCAGCGTGGTCATCACACGCTGCTTCATCTTGGGTAAGGGAAGGTGAAGGAAAATTTTCTTCCAAATGAGGCAGGACCCTCAAATGCAGCTACGATCAAGCACGCAATCAATAAAGGAGTAGGCGCTCTTGCAGCTTCCTTGCACGTACCGAAAGGAGGGTCCTTGTTGGCGACTAGTGGTGTACAAATAGAGGGGCTGAGAGGAATGAGTGGACAACTTCGGGTCTTATTGGACCAAGGATCGGAGGCCACTTTAATTTAGGGAATCGACCGTTCAGGCCCTGGGACTAACTAGGAAGCGCGCGAAAGTCCATTTGATGGGAATTGGAGCCATGAAAGTCGAGCGGACTAGAGGAGTCACCTGTTTCGTACCTCATCCCTGGTCAATAAGGAAAAAGTCTTTACCATTGAAGCATATAATTTACCCCGCTTGACTTTCAAGCTGACAAGGACAAGGTCTCTGCAGAGTCCTTGGCACTGGTTGCCAACGAATGAACTCGCGGACCCTGAGTATTATCAATCGGGATCCATTGATTTAATACTCGGAGCGGATGTCTACGGTCGCTTACTGCAGGAAGGGGTTAAAGACCTCCCGGAACCATCCATCGTAGCGCAAACCACTGCCCTGGGATGGATCTTATCTGGGCCTACTAACGAGTCTGGAGTACAGCGAGAGGAAACTTCGCCAGAAATATAGCTACGAGCTTTTACCTGTGGGGTGGAGGAACCTTTGATAAAAGCCAGGAAAGATTTTGGCAACTGGAGGAAGTGGATTCTCCGGCGTTAAAATTGACCACTGAAGAGCAAGATTGCGAAAACAGTTATGCCTCCAGCCACTGTTGGGATTCTACGGGCCGCTATGAATTGGAATTGCCAGTGAAGAGCTCATCTCCAGTGGTGGCTTACGAGACGCAACGCATAGCGCTGGAAGCTCTGGCGAGCACACACTGCAAATTTCAGAAGGATCCGACCTTAGAATTGGAATATACAGACTTCATGAATACCTATGGAGGATTGGGACACATGGAACGTCTACCCGAAGAGGACCTAAGTAATCCTGCAGCATGGTACTTACCAAATCATGCAGTCGTGACCGAAATCGAAGGCGAAAGGCGAATTCGCGTCGTGTTCGATGCCTCAAGGAAGACACGTGATGGTCATTGTCTTAATAATTTTTTTTGTCCGGGACCGGCATTACAGAATTATTTAGCACTCATTCTGGCCAAGTGGAGACGACATAGATACGTCTTTACGGCCGACATTGTAAAAATGTTTCGGTAAATATGGGTCAGGATGATTGTCCGTGATCTGCAAAGGATCGTTTGGTCGCCTTCGAGGCAGGATCCACCAGCGGAATACCGTTTGAAAACGGTTACCTACTGAACGTTCTGTGCCCCTTATTTATCGATTCGTACGCTTTACTAGTTGACTAGAGATGGCATGAGTGCATATCCTCTTGTTACGTCGTGTCTCGTCTCAGATACGTACGTAGACGATATCTTCACAGGCGATGAAGAGTTAACGGGAGCGATATAAGGCAGGGACGAGCTGGTTGCTTTACTACGCACGGCAGGTATAAAATTGGATAAATCAGCTGACAACGACATACACCTTAGGCCAGACCAATAAGGAAAACGATCTATTAAAACGATAGATAAAGAGCCAGTAGTGACGATCTGAAGAGGATGTCTTCGGTTTCAATGTCCAAAGGATCGCAGCCCTAAAGCAAACAACGACGAAAAGGTCGATTTTCAGTAACATTGCTCGCCTTTTTTACCCTCTCGGATGGCTATGTTCAGTCACGGTTATTGCCAAAATTATCATGCAGGATGCATATATAAGTAAGAATGAGTGGGACATGCCCCTCTCTCTCTCTCTCTCTCTCTCTCTCTCGGGAGTTGACTCAAAGATGGATCAGATATTGCGAATCCTTGAAGTCACTCCCAAACATTAGAATAGATAGGTGGTTAGGGATTACTATGAACTGCAGGCCAAGGAGCTCTGGCGACAAGGGCCAGAATGGTTACTACAAGAGAAGAGCGAATGGCCAAGGCTTAATGAAATGGTCCGTACTCTACAGGTAAATGTGGATAGAAGCGAACCGGAGATACTTACTAGATACTCCTCGTATAATAGGTTAATACGTATAGTCGCGTTGTTTCTGCGCCCCGTATATCGTCTATGGAACCAACGGAACCAACGGAACGTAGTTACGGGCCCTACCTTCTTATCCGCTGAGGAACTGACGGCTGTAAGGAAGGTAGTGATGCGCTTAGCACAAGAGGCCGCGATTATGAACGAGTTGGTCCTGTTGAGAAATTCAAAGGACTTACTCAAGGGAAACCAATTGGGTCAACTTAACCCATTCGTAGATGAGAAGGATGGTATATGGATGGCGGGATGTCGGAGACCGTTAGAATCACGTGCGGGAAAATAAGTCGCGGGAGTATTTTGGAACTGACCGCTCGACGTTTGTAGTTGGCGCGTAGTTTAATAACATAATAGAAATACAAAGGCGCGAATAGGAGGAATGGGTAGTAATGGGTAGTAATGGGAATGTACGTTAATTTCTATGCGAGAGCTCTCCGCGAAAACACCCGAATATTATAGTTATTCATTTCGATTGTAAATTTTCGAGCGTGCGTGTGTACGTGCTTTAAAAGACTTTTTTTCTCCTTCTGGGCAAAGGAGGTTTTTTTTACGCCTCGCGGCGATTAGGGATTCTTAAATAAATCAAAATAATTTTATTACAACGTTCAACCAACGACTTTTATTTTCCCTCCTCCTATCCTTTATTTATTTCAGAACTCACGGATACGGTAAGTAGCTTATAAACCGCTACAGATAATATACATAAGTATAAATATTGTTAATGCCTATGCATTGGATAAGAAGTGGGGGATTTAAAAAATAATGAAACACTTTTCTCCGTCGTAGTTTCGCGAGAGTTGTTCGAGACCATTCCTTCAAAAGCCCCATAGAAAAAAGAAAGGGAATAAACAAAAGATAAAGGTCAGTGTGTCTCCGAGTCAACATGGATCGGAAACCCGATACTTTATGCTCGGTACGGACAAGACCCATGTGGGGGAAAATGCAATGAGAATTTTCAGAGAGAGAGAGAGTCATTACTACTTTAAGCAGCTAGAGGAGAACAACGTAATATTTCTCGTTCCAGTATTGACCAAATAATATACGTATCACAATTAACTAGAATAGAATTTATTATAGTTTAGTTATATTAATTAATGAGAATAGTCTCTGTGTTAGATCGTGTTTTTGTAATTGCCCTACGAAGTGGCAATCGGTGGTTCCCGTCTGAGGGCAGCGGCACCTTTGAGTGTGTGCCAATTAGGTAAAGTAAGGTAACAATTGTTAATATATTTGTAATAATACGATGCGTAGGAATATTTGCCAATATTAATTATAGGAAATAGTATTAAGTTGCGCAACCAATGTACCCGGCTTTTTCCTTCTTTCCAACGGAAGAAGGTTTTTTTATTCTTTTCAATTGTTTAGATAAAATGAATACTATACATAGCAGTTGGAGCACAGATTTTTTTCTTTGAAATTTAGTAAATTTACAGTCGTCGTTTAGGTACTTTTACGTAGCATATTAATTTTCAATCTCCCGAACGAGTAAATTTTTTAAATTATTGATGACTTTCCTCCCGGGAGCTTTTGTTTTTCATTAAAAAAAAAAAATAAAATAATAATACCCACTGGATGCATACATTATCAGGTAGGTTCACCGTCCTTATCCTTTCCCCATTCGAGAATACGCCCTTCTACCGGCGAATTTTTTCCAAAAAAGGCTCACAGAACAGCTTCTGACTGCTTCTTAGTTCTATTTGCATCATTTTTTCCCCCTTTCTTGTTAGTCCAAGCGGCTGACGCTGATACAACGCACATTGTGCGGTTCTATTTCCTGCCAAACGTGTATATATATATATATATATATTTATGCCCCTTTTCTGAACTAACTGTAACTATATTTTACTCGATCGGACAATCGAATTACAATAATATTTTCATTATATCAGTGATTTATAACATTTTTCTCGAACTCGGAGGGTCTCACCTTCAATCTCTACGAACTAGGGTAAACTCTAGGTTTTATTATACCTAGAACTCTTGTTATTATTTCATTTACAATACAATCTATTCCATCGTTAACAAATATATTAACAATAATTATAAATAAAGTAACCGTCTCAGTCGTTCTTATCATTATATATATATATATGTGTGTGGCTGTGTGCGTGTGTGTGTATTGCCGTTTACAGTCTCCAAGTAAGAGGCCGAGACCATTTTAATCCATGAGCGGTAACGAAATGTAAAGGAAAAAACAAGTTGATTGCTACCCAAAACCATTGTCGCTTGCAGTTTTAGTTTCCAGACAAACTTTTCTCTAAAGTCATGAAATGTTAATACTTGCACAATAGTTTATATTTATTTTGCCTCTCTTTCGACTTTTATGCGCCTCTCCCTATACTTTTATCTTACTATTTATACGTATGAATGTGTACTGTTAATATTCATGTATTCTTAAGCACGTACTACGGACAAGAAGATTGAATTCTTTCGATACGTTGAAATAAAATGACGATAGCAACATTTCGTTTATTCCTTAATGCTATTAATATTTGTGCATGAGGAATGTAAATGTATTTGTGGACACTTTTAATCACGAATTTAGTATACGTTGAGAATACCTATTATCCTTATTGTTCATTATTATTTTTTTTAATTATCAAACAAATTCTTTAACGACTTAATCAATTAACTATATTTCAAAATACATGTAAGTACTTGATCTAATAAATTTGTTTACGTTAAGATATAGAATTTTAGTTAATTATCAATTGCTGTTATTCTTTAGATTCCTCGTTACGAATAAAAGATTTCTTTTCACAATAAAACAATTAAATAGCCTCAAGGTTGTTGATGTAATCATTAAAAAGTTAGGTATGTGTATAAAATATAAAGGACGAGACTTTGATTTCCAATAACCTCAATATTATGAACATAGAGAAGCAATTACGGGAGAATCATCTGTATCAAGACCATGACGCTATGAACTAAAAATACGATATACTGTAAGAAATGAATCTCAAAATGTAGTTTTCGACTTCGATTTGGAATTAATATCGTCTGTTCGAAGCGCAACCAAGTGGTCGTGATCAATTCCAATAAAAAAAAAAAAAAAAAAAATAATAATAATAATAATAATAAATTGCTCTCAGCCGTATTGCCTACGAGGTGAATAAAAGTATTATCTTCACTTCATGCGTTCTTAAACACAAATACGTCGTTCGATCATTGATACTTTAGTAAAAAAACTTTTTTAAAATCATTAATTTATAATCTTTTAAAATAATTTTATTATTTTTATTTTGTTTATTCCATGTTTATTGATAACATTGAGCTTATTTATAATTAGCTTTTATTGATTAAGGCAATTGTTATGGAATTTATTTAGATCACATTTAAATTGGATTGAATAAAGTCCGCGGTATTATACATTGATTCCTTACGAAATTGATAAGGACGTCTGCTTCATTTTTAGTATAAGGAAGTCAAAAAGTGGATACATCGTCCACGTGCAGTTCGTCCACGTCATTAATAATTACGCGAGTGTTAAAGAAAAGAAAAGAAAAAAAAAAAAGAATAAATTCACTGAATATTCAGTGATGGCTGATAAACGGCCTTTATCTGAAGCGAGCTAAAATAAATTTTAGCAATTTTTTCTCTCGCAATTATTATTTTTCGCTAATAAACACGTACTAGCTGTTCGAAAAATTAGGATACATTCCAAAAGGAGAAAAATAATTTTTAATAAACGAGAATATAAAGACATTAATTAATATTCAAAACTCTTGTTTCCTTATTCGAATAACTTAATATTGTTTGTTATAAGAAGCAGCATATCCATTTGGAGATTAAATTTATATAAGCAAATATATTAGTGTAAGTTGTTCTACTGTGTACTACATCGAAATTAAGATCAATTGCAGGATGTAATTGAAGGATGTTTCGCGAACAGTAAGAATGTTCGTAGCTGACATGTCGCTCAGCAATATATAATCTACGTATGAAACATTGTAAACAACGTGTCGTACGTAACAGATGCTTTATTAGCTTTAAAATTCTTTTAAATCATTCGACATATACAGATTCCCGACGTACAGATACGTTCTACGCCACATAGAACCGTGAAATAAATAAAAAGTTCTTATTCGTCTTTGGTTTTCTGGTATTTTGATATGCGGCCGAGTTTTACTCGAGCCCGGGAACTAATAAATACCATAACACGAGTTTAGGTAGCATGGCAAAAGGCAAAAGTTTAACTAATCAAGGTCATTGAATTATTTAGCCGAAGCTAGAAAATCTCGTTACTGGCGTGCATAGAATTTATCCGAAAAAGACTCTCGAGCGACTATTAACTAACTAATATACAAACTTTGTTTTCAGATACATTTAATGATATTATATTCTTATGTAATTTCGCCTTCCCCTATAAAATAATTGTATAAAGTAATTGTTCCATAAAGCTCTGAAAATGTATATTCGGTAAATTAAAGCGACGTTTGAACGGAGACTTTTTATGGCACGTATAAATAGTATGGAACGAAAGCTGGTGAACACAATGCACGCGTTAATGTCATATAAATATGATATGCTATCGAATAAAGCAACAGTGTTTTATTAAATCGGATACTTTATTTGGCTGCAGTTGATAAAAAATTTTTATACCGAAACAAATGACATAATTTAGACTGGCAATAGAAAAATAGTTCTTTTATTCTTCTCGCCGATGCCTCCTTACCCCCGTTATTGAGGAATAATTCCCTGTGACGGTCATCAACGCAATGAAACCGATGGTGCAAATTATTTTAAAAACGGCAAAAAGGAGTATCCGCGAAAAAGTTACGGAATTCACGATTTTGCATATTAGGGTCATTACGTCACGCCGAAACTGCACTTCTCTACGTGTGATAGTTAAAAATTATCAAATACAAGGGATGGAATAGCTTTGTATTAAAAATAACTGCTGTAGACGAAAAAAACAAAAAAAAAAAAACCAAGAACTCTGCCGTTTGTACAAAATATAATGGAATAGATGCAAATAAAAAAAGAGATATAAACGTAAAAGCAGTTAGCGTCTTAATGCGTGAATGTAGTGAAGTAATATGTGGAGTCCATAGAAAGTTTTGAAGTCGAAGAAAGACGAAGAAAAGGAAAAGATTAAACTTTCTTTTGCGCGATTTTCCGATACAGATGAAGAATTACATGGGCACAATAAGGCTTAAGGGGAGGGGGGAGAGTGTCGGTAAAAAGCAAAGTAATACAGTCGAGGAAGCATTACGCAATATCAGTTGACACTGACCAATAACCCCATTTAAAAGTCATTAAAAGTATTTACCGTAAGTTGGAGGGAAATTCGGGGGATCGGCGGAGTCTTGGGGGAAAATATGCGAAATAGGTAAGATTGATCGATAATACGCGAATACGAGCGGCGGGCATCGCTCGCCGGCTGCACAATCAAATACAAGATAAGTCCGAGCCGAAGAAAATTTATTAGCCAGACTATTGAAATCACTTGGCAAACATTTGAAATGCATTTTCATTTAAATGACGAATGATCGTAAGGTTTAAATAATTTTTATTTTTTTTTTTTTTTTTTATTTTATATAAAATATGTGGATCCCTGTGGAAAGGGGGAGCGGCCTTTTGCTTTTGTTTAATGGATCCTCGTTATAAACTACGAGCGGGAACATTTGTAATGCTTTGGAGTGTAAAATGATTGGACGGATTAATTTCCCCGATAATTTTCGCCACTGCTTTGCATAGTCTTTTCGTATAATGTATTCAAAGCCTTCAGCTTATATTTCTTGACTGGCTCTCCTTAATAAATAACGCGCCAAAAGTACAGGAAACGAGGTCACCGATTAACTATGATATATATATATATATATATAATGTATATCGAGCGCCGAAATTATCACTCCGAGTTTCGAATTCGGTGGTTATAAATAAATTTAAAAATTTAAATATATAAATATTTTTACCGCTAAATTGTCTCACGACCTTCCTTCTTAAAAATTCATTCCGCGTCCGTTCCCATTATTTATTAAAAAAAAAAAAAAATTGAAAGTTATTTGGGTAATTAATATTCCGAAGAATTATTTTAAGGCTACATATAGAATATTCAGATAATTTCTTATTTTATATGTAAATTAGCTAATAGTGATTAATTTGTTACGTTACCATCGTTTAATTAGTACTGCACTTATTAAAATTACCATTGGAGTTGCGTGTAAAACAATGGAATACGTTTTACAAGTAGAAGTACGAATGCAATAAGACATATTACAATACATCATTATTGGATAAAAATTTACAATGGTTCCGATCCGAAAATCAAATTGGAGAATTCTCATGAAATTGTAGAGTAAAAATATTTTTCACCTAACAATACGCGAGATATTAAAGCTGCTTTTTTTCGTTATTGGATAAACAGCATTGAAAGCTTAGATAAATAGTTATGCATGGCACAAAAATATATGACTAGTCGTTATCTCGTACTTTCTCATTGTGCGAATATAATATAATATATATATTCGATCAGTTATTCGCGGAAAAAATTGAAAAAAAAAAAGAAAAATGAAAAAGATGAGGGAATTAAAGGATTCTGTTATAAAATATCATTCCAATTAATATCCGTAATATTAATTATTTTCTGTATTTAATGTGGGAAGTATAATATGGGAATAATTAGGGAGTGTCTGAAAAGTAAAATATCTAAAGGTTTTTAAAGAAAATTGTCTTTGGCATCCCGTTATTTTCGATTATTCTCTTGCTCGAAACCATTCAAGATATTTAAAATAGAATCTTCTATTTTCATTATTTACGTGTTGAAGCAAATTCCTATTGGAAATGCAATAAATACAAATAAACAATTAATAACAACATAAACCGCTTCTCTGACGCGTCGATGGGGTTAAACAAGGAAAAGTTAATTTTTCGGACAAAAAAAGAAAAGAAAAAGAAAAAGAAGAAGAAAAAAGGAGAAGAAGTATTACTTACTACCCCTGAGTGAATAGGCGATAAGAGCTTTCTATATAATGTACGACGTGAATATTTTTTAAAGAGATTTGAAAGAGATTCCTCTCAGTATGTTTTATCGTGTTGTCCTACTTGGAATAAACGTGAAACTCTATTTAATACGGATAGAGGGTATTTAAAAAAAAAGAAAATTCTCTAAAGAATGAGAGATAATTTATGTCCTGTATAAGTACGCAAACGCTGATCTTATATTCTCAGAACTTATAGTGAGTGGCAAGTAGAGCTCTCTGATTTATACGCGATGTACTTACGTATAGCTTGTGCTGTGTTACGTACGGCTTATTTGTAGGATAGCGTGGGTATGTGTTAGTTCGCGGACAACGTGTTACATAGCTCAAGCAAATTACCAAGTATGATTGTAAGTATGCGTCCTGCAACCGATATAAGACCAATCTACTTGATATCGTGTTGGCTCGCGCATTCGTTATGGCTATTTCGAATTTAGACTTTTCTACGGATTGGAAAAACTCTTGATTTACGGCCACTTAATAAGCGATACCCAGCCCGCAAAATTTCCCTCCTCGTATACCGGCACTCTAGCTATTACTTCATGCTTTATTGCCCTCATTGCTTAGGCCAAGGTCGTGTATTATTTATTACGTACATTCAATTTCTCAACGTCGCATTGCACATCATTCGAATAAATTCAATTTATTTTTCAATTTATTGTTTTTTAATTGTTTAATTAACTATTACTGAACAACAACAGTTTTATATTTTTATATTTAGATAGGTATGAAATTATTAAAATTCAGAAGAATTAAGGATTAAATTTTTAAGTGTGCAGAATTTTTATTTAAGTTTTTTTAATTATTATCTTTATTTTTATTTGCATTTTAGATTTAAACGTAATCTAATGGGCTTTTTTAATCGATACTCGTACGTGCTGTGTCTAACGCTGCGTATTATATCTTACAAGATAATTAATAAAGTTAAACCATTAGATTATTAATTAATTGAATTTCGTTTAAACAAATATTCTCGAAGAAACAGTAAAAGTGATTTGTGTAGAGCACTTTCGAGCGAATGAAAGTAAATTTGTTTTATATTGACAATTCAATAGAAAAGAAACTGAAATTGTTATTCGGTTTTTTATGATCCGTCAATTTTTTTTTTTTTTTTTTGTTATCATATTTGAATCTGTAAATTAGCAGTTAATAAGCGTTTACTTCGACTCGTTGAAGCAAACAGAGCTCCTTTTTCTAAATTTCAATATTTTTGCTGGATGTGAAATAGTATAATTCTCAAAAAACCTTTCTCGCGTACGAAATAACTGACTTGGAGATCTTTAGGATTTGCATAATTTCAAACATGAAGAAGCAATGATGCAAGAAACGAAAAACGATCGACACTTTGATGATGACGCGGTCAGAAAAGTCCCCGAACTGTGTAAATGACCATTTTTTTTACCCTTTTTCCATTTGGTATTTTGGTATACTTTCATTTGTCATTATAATGCAAAAGCGCATAACTGAGTGTCTAAGGAAAGATTACATTTTTACAACTTTTGTTCCGCTTTTGCTTATTTTTTTATAAGCAATATGATGTTTTTTTTCTTTCTTTTGGATAATTAGCGTTTACGTTTTTATTATATACTTTTTAATAATTTTACAGGATGTTATGCAAATTAAATTCTACTCTATAAGAAATTTAACGGACTACGTCTGAGCTCAAAAGTTCGAGTTTTTGACGTTTACAAGATAATATAAAATAATCTACTGATAAATTTTATTAAAAAATTCGATAAAAAATTATGCACCTATTTTCTTCTACATTATTCGTGGCCACTATTTAAGATATAATTATTATTATATGTCTGAATACATTTACTTTTATTGCATTTATACTTAATTTGTATAAAATCATAGAATTTTTTATTAAATCGTTAAATTTTTAAATAATTATACTGCGATATGGTTTGTTATCGATATGTTTATTATCGATGTTTATTAAAGTGAATTATTAACATTAGCAAATGGTGTGACATCATTTATATATCTGTTTCTCTGTTCCTTTTATCATAATGCACAATTACAATCAAATGTAAATCTATCAAGCTCCTTCATTAATTATATTAGAATTATGAATTATTAAAAGGAATTGTTAAATTTATTCTTTCAGAATATCGATAGATTAATTGTATGAGTTACCAAAAAAAAAAAAAAAAAAAGAAAAAAGCAAGTGCGCTGGCTTTGATTAGTATTCAAAGTTTATAAGTAATGTGAGACAATGAGTAAGGTTAGCTGTTAAGAATTGTGATGTTTTTAGCATAAATCACATTACCGATTTTAAGATTATAAAGATTTCAAAACTTTGTGTGACTTATTTGAAGCTCAGCTCCATTAAATGAAAGTTTGCAAAATAATGCAGACACATTCTCTCGTTTTCTAGATATAGATTTTTAGATTTTATTTGGCAAAACGTACGGATACACAAGTAACGGAACGTATATCATTATAATTGCAAAAAATAAGAAAATGTCTGATTATATCAGTTAAAAATCTAATTTGTAGACAAAAATGTTCACATGAAAAATACCATTCTTGAAAATAATTAAAGTACATGAATTCTCCGAGCTATCGATACTATAAGAATATCGATAACGTTTATTCATGTTTTTCGTTTTTGCCCGCAAAAAATAGAGATATTATGAACTATGAACTAGCTATGAACTAGATATTATGACAATCAGAATCATTGTTATTAGCGTAGAGACTAGTCACTTACACCATTGATTAGCCTATAATGTAGTTTCGGTCCATAAGAATCTTACTGCCGTGTTCAGCAGAATCTTCGGAATGAAATTCATAGTATGAATTTCGTAATAATTTCATACAGATGTGAAAAGATGTAGCGTGGGAGAAACGAAGGGAAAGGAAGAGGAAGAGAAAAATGACGAAGCATTGAAACAATTCGTATGGTTCAGGAGTTTCAAGGAATTTCAGTTACTTGGACTTTAATTTATTTCCAGTTAAATTTACTCGTAGATTTCTTTTATTAAAAACAAATAATTTTAATAATTTTTTAAATAAACATTGATTCGTAGATGTAAAGTAATTTACAATTTTGTAAGCAAATAGTGTTTGACGCGACACATGTAGATGAAGTGAAACAAGATTACGATTTTCGGATACGTATTACTTGAATTCACCTAATAATGTGCTACAGCTGCGACAGATTGGGACTTTGTACATTTAATTAGGTGAAAGCGGTTCCACTGAATGCTTATTATTATTACTTATTATTACTTCCATATAAACCGGATAAATAGTATAAATAAGGCAAATGTATATTTTTCTCAATTCAGTACTTAGGATGCTGTTTTTCATAAAATAATTATCAAGAATAGGATAATTTTTCATTAATTGATGATATATACTTTATCCTTATTAAACAAATGCTTATGAAATCGTGAAATTATTATATAAAAGTACAAAAATATCTAAGAATTTCAATTATTTAAATTGTTATGGCTTAGCATTTAAATAATTTAAATGTAAATGCATTTGCAAATGAATGGAGCTGCACTTGAAAGATTATGAAAATATAAAAATAGGCGGTGCAGAAATTAACGTAAAAAAAAGTCTTTGAGAAATATTTTTAAACATAGCAACGAAAAGGATGATGATCTTCTGAGGGAATAATTAGCAAATAATAGAAAGTGCATTTAAGATGCCGCTTTAGAAATCAGGACTTGTAAAAGTTTTGTGAAAATTTGAGAAAAATTTCGACCTATTCTACCAAAGCTATCCTTTATGAATACACGTCTTTAGCCTTTAGCCTTTATCCTTTAGCCTTTAGCCTTTAGCATTTAGCATTTAGCCTTTAGCCTTTAGCCTTTAACCTGAGAATGAGTAATTCCAAAAATTCAAGAAGCACTTCTGTAAATATAATCGCCAGAACATTACGCTGATACCGAAAATGCGAGTAATTCGAAAAAGATTTTTATTAAATTTTTCCCTAAATGTCCTGTCGTATATGGCTCTGGAAAAATAGAAGCAGATAACTACGGTGGCCTTATTTTATCCTTTTCATTCCTGCATGGACCGAACACGATTCAAATGTATGAAGTAGTAATAAAGCTCCATGATTAACGTTTAAAGCGTTCTGGCGAAATAAAAAGAATATACGTTGCTTAAACATTTTAGCTAGTAAATAAGATGAAATAAAGAGAAAACAGAAGAAGAAGAAAGAAAAAGAAGAAGAAGAAGAAGAAGAATATCAAATGAATTGATGCTATAAAAATTGCTAAAGAAATTTATGCCACTTTTAGGGAAGCGGATAAAGAGTATTTAAAAGATTAAAATAATTAAATTAATTTAGATCAGTTACTAATGGCACGTTTTTAAATTTTTGTTAATTTCTAATTTTTTATTTAACTTGTATACCACGTGAGTTTTCAATTCGCAAATCAGAGCAACTGTCTTTGCATAACTATTAAAATATTCGCTATTAAAGGGATTGTAAAAGATATTTCCTACTTATGACTGTCTTCCTATATAATAAATTTGAGAAAATAATGAAAATAAGCATATGAATAATAATTATTACTATTAATATTTAAGTTAAAGTATTGTTCTATTGAAGGAAATTAAACATAAAACTGTACTTTCAAAAGTGTAAATAAATAATAAAATTAAAAACATAATTACGCGCATTACGATTATTAGGCATTGTGAACGTAAAAATGTAATTAAGCTATTTTAACAATAAATAATGTGTAATTAAATTTTGTAGGAGAGTAATAAATGTCAGGTATTTTCTTTTAAGATTATTAGGAATAAAAATGACTACTGAGTGCACAGGAATCCGTTAAATTAGCGTAAAAATTCAATGAGTCGAAGTTGGTTTGATTATGTCATAAAATTTTTAGACTAATTGCTTGAATTAATTAATTGGAACAATCGTATTAATTAGAAAGAATTTTATTCGCACATTAACATAATATTATATCAGATAAGCAATGGCGAATTTTTTATGCAAATAATCAGAGCCTTCGTAAAATTTTAATTATCCTAAAATTAGCGAATCTTCATTCGCATTCTCGATCTTCATTATAATTGTGATCATAAGTACCATATTGAATAGACGGATATCTTATATAATAAGCCGTATTACATAATACATGCTTATTGTATCCCTGCCTACATATCTGTGTGTGCAGCTCATGTTGTGAAAGCGGTCAAATGTGTATTACTGGTCAAATATTAAGTTTCAGAAAACATGAATTTAGTAAATGGTTACATTCGTGTAAAATACAAGCAATTACGATTTATTGCCTTTCGAACGAGATAGTATCGTTAATTAATGATTTATATAATATAATAATAACGAAAATAATGAGTCATAATATAATTAGATCCTTTGATTAAAATATAAGCTTCTTTTTTTTTTTTTTTTAAATAATCATCGAGAGGATGGATTTATTTAGGAATATTTTTGCATTAAAATAATTCGAAACGAGAGCGATGGCTTAATTCAATATCCATTAACGTTAATATTTTCAATATTTATATACATACAGATTAGAGAATCTAGGCATTTATAAATATTAAATTGTAAAGGCGAAATTAGAATTCGGTATTTGGCAATATATTATTAGCGGGGAGTTACACGTGTGTACTACGTAAAGCTCGGTGATTTCAGACGAAAGCCTGATTAGGAAAGGTAATAGTAAAACGACGAGAGCGCGAGGCTAATGAGAATGGTAAAAAGGGAGACGACGATGACGACGGGGAAGAAAAATAAAAGGGAACCGAGGGCACGAAATTGCACCCCATCTTTTAGCGAGGGCAGCGAAAGTGGGGCAAATGGAGCAAATGGAGCTCGTTAGGGGAAAATAGGGAGTATCACGGGCATTACAGCAACTCCATAACTACTATCGCCGTGCACTTTGCCCTTTTCACAGAAAACCTCTATGAATTCAGAAGGTAGGCGGATAGATGTCTGCCAAATGTGTAAAAATACTTCTGAAGCGATTTTTATCAATTTTTGATGATCGAGTCCGAGTTCCGTGATCAAACGGCTCAACTATTTATTTTATCAAGCGGCCTCGGTCTAATAATATTAGACCGTACGTTAACGTCCGTATTTTCCCCGCAACCTCGTCAATACTCAAACCAATGGCTTTTAAAAGTTCGTTAATATTTTCGTTAAGATTTACGCACGACTTCGTAGCAACGATCCTATTCCATAAATATTTTACATATTTTTTTTTTTTATCTTCTTCTCTTTCTTCTCGTTATTGGTATTTAATCGAATTCTTCAAAGAATCGCGTCAGAATTAAATTGACGTGGCGCGCGCGGATCAATAAACGCGTTCGAAACATTGGCTCGGTAATGAAATACTGATTACAATATTATTTAAATACATATAGGCATATTATTCCGCATTGTAAGACCACGTACCTATTTATTACGACGTACCTTTGAAACGTTAAAGCTGCAAATTCCCGACACGTAGGTATTTTTATCTTTGGAATAGGTAGCGGAATAAGAAGAAAGTGTTTCGGGATACATTCTTATGACTTATTGAGCAGGGCATTATAAAATAATACGGGAATCGATATGGAGTCGAGCAGAGAAAGTCATGTTGGGCTCGTTAAATATTTACAATTCGATGACCTTTCCTTAGAGACAGTTCACGAATCTCATTTGTGCGTTGAGCATTTCGGTTGGTTTGGTTGGCTGGGGAGGGGGTGGGGGGGGTGGGAAGAGAGGACGAAGGAGATAAAATCATTCTCGGGCTTTTGCCGGGCAAGTTTCGTGAACAAAACTTGCAACCGAAACTTACGGGATGAGCTTAATCGCCCCGAAAGGAAGAAGCCGAAAGAACCGAAAGAACGACTCACGATTTTGGCTTTAAGTTGGATGGCTTCGACCGTACAGTTACAACAATGTAACTTGAAATTAATGGCGTCGCCCGACCAACGGAAATACCGCATACGATTAGAATAACGAAGGCTAATCC
Organism: Ceratosolen fusciceps; assembly: GCA_018883505.1. Lineage (NCBI taxonomy): Eukaryota > Metazoa > Arthropoda > Insecta > Hymenoptera > Agaonidae > Ceratosolen > Ceratosolen fusciceps. The sequence goes on from RCIC01000008.1 coordinate 6,757,936, forward strand.
CGCGTATAATTCAAATCTGGAACATGATTAATGCAACCGAAATGTGCCGAATTTATTATGAAACAGCGCCGTAATTAAAATATCCATTCGATATTTCACTGATATTATTATTATTGTTGTTGTTATTGTTATTGTTATTTCATTACCGATATGCACGAATGCGTGCTCTCGCGTATTCCATACAGATTTTTAAAATACTTTTTACCAATGAAATGTTCGATAGCCTTGTGGTTTACCGACCCGCAATAATTATTATGAATTATTGTGACTTATACTTACTTCAAATGTATCTTTAGACATCGTTATTAAGCATAAAAGCTCTTGAAGGCACGAACTTGAAGGTTATGATAAATTACCGATGGGATCCATTAATTTACATTCGATAAATGGAATTTTAAAGACCTAGTACCGAGGATCCGTGAATAAGATGATTTCTTACCACTGAGCGTACATATTAAATTAGCAGTTAAGTGCTGCAAGTCAGAAAAATACGAACGCTAAGCGCATAAAGTATTGAATAACAAATGGGATGGTAAATATTTAAACCGTAGAAGTTACGCAAAGAAACAGAATGTTCTTTGTTCCTGGTTTTCCATTAATTTTCCACAAATTCGATGGCTCATACTCGAAACGATAATTCGGCTTTTTCTTCAATACAAACATATTTCTAAGCGTAATATAAAATTTACGCTGTTTCACTAATCGTACGTTTTTACTTTACTCGAAGGTGAAAACCACTTTTACATGTACTGCGTTTACATGTAGAGCGTGATTTCATCGAAAATGGTCAGGTAAATATGAAAAAAGCATTATCAACGAGCTCGGAAGCTCATTATTAATCGGAATAGAGAGACGAAGAGAAACTTAGAGAATTATTTATTATGTCAGCGGGTCGGTGAAAGGCTAATTTTTAAAAGTAGAAGATATTATTTCGATGTAATGTCGTTGAGTTGGGCACAAGAATGTTTTAGGCTCGTAAAGCTTCGTCGTCAACATCCACGAGCCGCCGAATTCAAAATAAAGCAATAAACATTAATGTGTGCGGTCGGTCGGTTTGGGGGGGGGGAGGATCGGGTGGAGAGACGGCATTGGGACGGTTTTGTTAATTACTGCCCGTAGAGTTCATATAAACGACCAATAATCCAGAAAAAGTACTGATAATTGTTATGCCAAAATAACGACTCCTCTGTACGCCCGTTGGACTTTTATTAGGAATTTATTAGGATTTCAATTTTTTCGTAATTTACCGCCACGTGGACGAGTCGTGTACCGTTTCCTGCCGCTTATACTTATGTATTTTCAGCCGACAGATTTCTTTCTGCAAGCGAACCTTTTCAAATCTCAAAGGATTTTTAAAATCGTAAGCTTTAAAGAACATATTTCATATTTCCTTTTACGAAATTGCTTATTTTATACAAATATTCACAGTTTCACTGCCATTCAAGTCTGAGACTTTCGTTATTATTATAATCATAACACGTTTGAAATAATATTAACGATTAAAAACGGTACATTAATGCTTAAATTAAAAAAAAAAAGAAGAAAAATAAAAAGAGAACTTCCTTTTTCATTGCAGCCATTTAAAGACATTTTTTGGTTTAATTATTAAGATGCCTACGGAAGTTTAATTATTAACATTTCATGTTCATTTGTTTGTTCGGTCAAGAATTTGCCGCTTGGAATTTCATTAGAGATATCCTTCCTTCGCAATTAAAGAAAGAAAAGTCGATGAAAATCATTGTTTATTCCCTTTTTTGTGTCCATGTACTACATAATTCATTCTGTTATTTACTTTTGAAAAGGATACTTCTGCATATATTTGTCGATTCGCGATGCCTTTTATTAAAAGCACTTTTTGCATATTACGTATACGAATTCTCGGATGAACTTAATAAGAAGATGTTGCCGGTTGATCTTTGTAAATTTAATTGCGATAATGGAGCTCCAGTATTCACCACTTGAATAACAAACAAATAAATAATTCTCATGAAAAACTGCATCTTTCTTTTACTTACAAGTAAATTGACTCAAAAAAATTTTCCTTTATTCCAGATGAGTGACTTTCTCAGCTCAGCTGCCCAAATCAAAACGTAATTGTTTTCAAATAATTTTTTTTTTTTGTAAAGGAGGGAGCAAATATTTTAAAGACCATCAGGGACCCGGGCCCCCGATGTGTGGGACTCTCCGGCATTAAAGATGCCGGTTTACCTACTAAAACCTCAGCCCCTCAGTGCACTCCCGCCGCCCGCGTCCTCCAGTGAAAGTCACAGGTCGCGGATGACTCGAACCAGTACCTATGTCTTCGAGGCATCCTCTGAGCTTTCCCCCCCTTACCCTAAACAAGCGACCCTTTCCCAGTTCTCCTGATTGGCGCGCATCAGAGGAACGATGCCTTCAGGAGTTCACGATGTTCTTCCGACATCGCCCTCCAACGGTTCCATGTGAGGTAATGTCCGGTGAGGTAATAGTTCACCTCGCCATGCTGCCGACCGGTCCACGGGGCCGTCTGATACAGGGACGTGGCCCACTTACGTTGGCCATGATCCTGCACAGGGAAGTCACTACCTGTGACGGCTTATTCGCCACCCTCCGAATATGATGGCCGAAGGTGAGCCTCGCATCTAGCGTCACCCCCAGGTACTTCACGGCTGCTTTGACCCGAACCGACTCCTCTCCGATAATAAGTGGCTGCACTCTGGGTACGCGCTTCTTCGTGAGGAGCACAATCCCGGTTCTGGCCTCCGCCTGTTCCAGACCGTATTTATTCATTCAGTGGCGAATTCTCCGCAATAATAATAATAACAATAACAATAACAATAACAACAACAACAACAACAACAACAACAACAGCAACAATAATAATAACAATCCTCTTATAATAAAAGTGGAAAATTACATATGTTTCTGTGACCTTATAACAAGCATAGGGCGCTTATTGTTATTCTTATAACTTTTTAAACAACTTAATATCAACAACTTTAATGAATAACACTAAATTTCTAGAAAATAAATATTTATCCATAAATTAACATGACTTCTTATATATTATTTGCAATACGGAGATACAGACAATAAATAATATTCTCTTTGGAATTCACGGCTTGAATATTAATTAAGTGACTTTTAACATATACTTTAAATTTTTTTATTCTTTTGTTGTCCTAATAAAAATATTAATAAGTATAATTTTTCAAGTCTAGTTTTTAATTAATTGGTTTAATTAAATTTATATCGAACTATACTCAACTCCAAATCTTATTACTATTGTTCAATAGCATCAAAAATTATAATAGACAGTGCGATTTATTAATTTTTACTGCTGCGAAAACTTCATAAATTTAATTAAATCGTGAATAGTAATAAAACTGAGAACGAATGCAGACATAAAAGTAAATATGAAACAAAAAGCGTATATTAATTTTACATAACGTGTATTCATTTGGGTGATACAAATCTATTCTCTACCCTGAATTCTTTGAACTTTTAGGTGTATGGTCATAATTTATATTTTTCAATCTGTATACAAAAGACAAAAAGATAAAAAGAGCCATAAAATTACGATTACTCGTGTTTTTCAGGGAATCTTAAATATTCCCTTAACAATTTTTTCTTAATACAAAACATAGTACAAAGCATAATTTTATTATTTTATGCTTAATTCCTTTCTGATTTTATATTTATAATCTGAAACATGAGCCTCTAATATTTTTCTAAAGCATTCCATAGAATAAAACTTGCTTCCTTCAAAAACATTCATTTTCTTTAAAATAGTTGTCGTTTATATACGTAAAAATGCACTATCCAGTTGTTTATTTATTTTTTTATTTTTTACTTTTTGTAGCTTTTCATGAAGTATCGACAAAAGAGAGGAGGAGGCGGGAAAAGTTTTATTTTTTTAAATTCAAATAACTTCCTACTGGTTGTTTTCCTCTTTTTTTTCTTCTCTTTTCTTCTTAAACTATCAATTCAGAATATTTTGCCTCATCCAATATGTATTTATTAATGTTACATACCAGCATAGAAACAAGTTATTTTTTACAACTACAACTTGTAATGTTGTTTAATTCATTTACTAAATATCAATATGTAGATGATGCAGTTCATGAAATATTATCCAATCATCAAATAAGCATCGCAATTATTTATTTAATAATAAAACTTGTAATTGTTTTTTCATTGTTTACGAAGCTAAAGGTTTTTTTATTGTAATAATGGAATGAAGGAAATAGAAGTGTCGGAGTAATTACAAAATAATTCCGCAGCGGAAACATGTAAACAATAGTAAATTAAATATTTCTGGCTCACATCTACGCGAGTACTGTGTTTGCTTCAGTGGACGCATCTCGAGAGAAATGAAAATCTATCAGGCTATCGCTACGGAAATTGCACAAACTCCGCGTCTGCGTAAAATTTCTTACTCGCGCAACGGAATAGCCGAATTATCTTAATAGCTATGTTAAAAATCTTAAAGCTGAGCATTATTTAAGGGGCAGTGCGATTTTATCGTTCAAGTCTACGGATCTGTTAATGCCCGAAATGTATTACATCGTACGTAATAACTGGGGAGACTAAGCAAAATATTGATGCAAAATATAATTCACGAACATTTAGAAAAACATAAAGTTTCACAAGATATCAACTTGAGCACGTAATGTCACTTTTGCAATGATCAATAATAATCTGAGAAATTATTAACTTTTCCGGTAAATCAGTTATTGTGTCTTCGTTAGAAATTTTTTTTTTTTTTTTTTCAATAATCAATAAATAACGTTACCGATCGTGATAGATCGTGTTGTTTTCACCCTTAAAGAATTCTCGGGCAATGAATTATATTAAAAAAACTATTTTCAAAATACGCCATGAATTCCTATTTCATTGAAAGGATTTCTTCCACGTGGAAGAGAGAAATTATTATAGATGGTATTTACTTTTGAATTGCCGAAAATTAATGATCCCGACAGTGCCATAGGTATGATGGTATTTGTTATTACTGAAACGATATATTATGTCGATGGGCCGCAATAAAATCTGAATGAAAACATTTCATGTAAAATTTTTTTCTTTCTCCAGAGTTATTTTGAATCGACGTATAATCCCGTTGTTTTACGCCAATGGTTCGTCGGTTTAACTGCGCAGCTCTCTGGCTGATCACATTTACTTCTGTATCACTGAGATATCTGACATTTTCGCCGACTTCCTTTCATCTGCAATATTATATGCCATTCTATTCAGGGATTTAAAATTTTTATGACATTTCAATTGTAATTTTTATTAATTCTCAATTATTGCAGAAAATGCTTTAATATTATAATGAATGGCTTTTAAATACCTTTTAAGCTACTGCTTTGCATTTTTATCGATTCTTTTTCTTTTTTGAATTTTTACATTAATTCGCGTATGCCATTTTCTTCGGTACAATACCTACTTTCATAGATTTAGTTCAAAAGAAATAAAAAAAAATTTCTATATTTTTATTGTACTTGAATAATATAGATCTCAATATAAATACAGCGTATTTTTAAAAATAATGAAAATTGCAAAGGCGCGAATTCTTCAATAAATAAAGAATCGTTTTGCTATCACGTATTCGAATTTTATTTATACTTTATCTATTTATAGAGTAGAACTTAATATCGAATATAAATTATTAATGTTCCTTCTACTTTTTTTTTTTTTTTTTTTTTTTAATATTATTATCATTAAAATATGAATTTTGTTATGAAATGCTCAGAAATCGTGTATACAAAAAAATACTAAACAAAAGACAAACTTTTCAATTTGATCTTTGCGCTGTTTCTCTATCTATTCTTCGTAATTCAAATGTAGATCAAATAAAATTTTATATTTCTACAAGTGGAGCTTATTATTATAACGTTTTTAATATTACAGAGGCTCGTGCAATATTTCTAATCTAATGACAATAGCAGAATTAAAAATAAATCCAACGGTCACATTTTACTGTAATTTGCATGTTAGATTTATTATAGAGCATAAGTACGTCGCAATCTATATTGTTGAATACTTAATAATACCACTCGCAATATTGTAAGAAGAGCTTATAAATTCAATTAGACGGATTGTAATATTCAGTAATATAATTTGTAATAAGATAATTTGAAATTCTCATATATTGCAATTAGTCAGGGGATCTGTTGTTCATTTGGAAAATTTAACGGTAAATGAGTTATTTCAAAGCGAACGTCGTAACAATTTTTAGAGAATTTTTCAAAAATCTTTACCATAATGACTAAATATTGCTTTTTTGTTTATGAATGCTGTTTATGAATTTTGTTTACGGGAATAGAGAATTATTATGCAATTAGTGGGGCACAGTGATTATGAGCCCCGCATCTTATGTACCGTGCAATTTAAGGGGATTCTGGTCAGCGATGGGGGTGGGGACGGTGAAAGGATGGCGACGGCGATAGGAACGTTAGCTGTAGATTTATCTGGCTTAAATGATTTTTCATTGAAAGATGATTTAATGAGATTCTATTGTACAGGGGAGAATATAGTTTTGAAGGTAATACGCTTGAGGGCTTTGTAAAATTTAAAAATATAACCGGCCTTTATAAGTCACCTTAAGAGCCCGCAATTAATTCAGTTGGCGAAATTCCAACTATTCTCATTTATATTACTAATGGATGCGAATGCGGAGATATTTTTTATATTCAGAGGTCCAGCCCGGTGGACTCGAGCCGAGTCAGTCGCGGCGGTGGACGGGCCGTCGGGTTATTGGGGTTATTGGGGTTACTGGGGTTGGGGCGGAGGGGTTGGAGGGAGGGGGACAAAAACGATAATCTCTAAATTTTCAAGCCGAGGGAAATAAGTTATCGAGCTCCTCGTCGAGGAGCGTGCACGGGACGTGCCCCTGGTATTTCGTAAATAACTCGTTGCCTGAAATTATAGAAATTATCGGACGGCTGCCATATCTCTTTATCCCTAACCGATGAACGATATCGGCAGAGTGACGTACGACGAGTCTGGTCGGGCCCTCGACGGGCCATCCGTCTTAGTTACGGTCCTCCCCACCAATCCCACCAACGCCGCTCTCTGTCAATCACCGAGCGCCTATTTAAACTCCTGCTGGGTCTAGCATAACGGACGGGCATGGGAGAGCAGCTCTCCAATAAGTCAGCCGGAAGAACGAGGCCGTTCCACAATATGGAAAATGATAGCGTACCACCCTTTTGTGCTGCAATTCCAGAGTGGAATCCCGAGTCTACAACCTGCAAACGACCCGGATTCCCTGTTGTCGAGTAATACCCCGGTAATATATATAAAAAAAAAAAAAAAAAAGACAAGCGGCAAGAAGAAGTGAGTGTGGGTCGGCGGCGGCGGCGGCGGCGGCGGCGACGGGGGGGAGGTGAATGAAGAAAAGAGAAGAGTGGAATTAACGGAGGCGTAGTGGTGCGGCAGCATGCTTCTGGCACGCGCGACACTCCCGCTCGCTTTATTCTCTATCTGCGTATCCGTCTCCCTCTGCCTATCCTTACCCGTTCGATGCATCCGCACAGTGAGTGAGGGATGGCGGGAGAGAGAGAGAGAGGGGGGGGAGCTTCTTATTTCTGCGCTTCGTCTCCAATCGGCCTATTTTCTAAGTGAGCGAGCGAGAGCGCAACTGACGACACTTTCAGCCCCTTTTCTTCACCCTTCTCCCCCCCCCCAAGCGCCCCTTATTCCGCCTTTTTTCTTTTGCGATATACAGTTAGTCGGCGTCTCGTCCCCCTTATGAGCTTATCAAGCCTTTCCGTCATTGCATTCTCTACGAATGGAAATGCCTTAATCTCTGGCGGCACTTTTTTCTTTCTGTGTTGTAGAGCTTCACACACTTGTCTGCGTTATTTTTTTTTTTTTTTATCATTTTCTCCTTCTCGCCGGCCCCTTTCGACTCGAGGGAGAATGCGCCCTAGTTTTCTTTAGCTAATTGCATCTCCAGCGCTTTATTTCTTTCCTGATACTATTCTATGCATGCGTTCAGCATGGAGCATTGAGCAATGAACGAGAATATACCGAGATCTTAGCAAGATCAATCTTGCTAATTAACTTTTTCGCGAACGGGGAAAGTTTTTATGCAAATTGTATCTGAAAAAATTGTCATTTCGCGGGGGCTATTTAACTGCTTCTTCATTGCACGATAAACTTATGCTAACTCATTAAAATCTTTTCTCCTAACGTATTACTACACGTGACTACGTAAAACGAAATCGAATCACTTTTCCTCAATATCTTTAAAGTGTAATCACATTTTTTCTCACTCCGGCGCTTATATTTAAATTACTATTATTACAAAACTAAAATTCACGAATTACTATAATTAATAATATCACGTTGGGTATTATTAGATATTTTTAACTGTAAATTGGCTAATGTATCGGTATAAATGGTCACAGGTGATAAGGCCACCAGTTATACATAATTTTTTAATTATACTTTAGCGTGCTAAGACCTCCGATTTTAATAATCTTATTTTTGCACGACGCAGCTTCTTAAATTTACACAAAAAAATGATCGATATATAAACGAATGGTATTTTTAATTATTTAAATTAATTTACGGCCATGGTTACAAATTTTTATTTAGATCATTTACTCGAAACAATTCTCATAATGTTTTTAAAAAATTTTTACGAAACTATAGCAATGCGCATAGAAACGACATAAGTTATTTCACAGTTTCACCGATACCGTTTAAATTATTGAAATTATATGTGTTGATTTTCCTGAATACCGAAGCCTCCGAAACAAATATATATATATATATGCACACGCGCGCGCGCACGCACACATTCCTTATCAATATCTTTATCCTACTTTCATTTATCTATCTTTCCCTAAAGTTTTTATATTTTAAAACAAAACGAAAAAGTTTTTTTACTTTACTGCATTTGCCATATTTTGTTTAGTGAATAATATAAAGCACAATAATCGTACTAAACTATATTGAATTTTTATATTTGATATGTATTTAAGAAGCCAAAGGGAATTGTTTAGATTGTTTAGCAAACAATTGAACGATTGAGTAAACGAGTGATGTTAGTCTTTACATTAAGTATGCTACTAAGTTGTAATAATGTCAGGATTACTTGAAATTCTTAGACATTAACATTTTTATTTTAGACTCGAACATCTTTAATCGTAAGTTTATTCTTTCGACTATTTCTGTTAAAGTATTGAGTTAATGAAATTGGCCTTGGTTAATGTAGATAGAAAACAATATTCATATCGACGGCTTAATTTCTAATAGCGTATTTAAGAAATGAAATAGTAAACAATTTGTGCGAAATATGGAAATAGAATTTGCAATCTGACGTATTCAGATTTATGTTAAATTTCTCTACTTCGGACTCGAATTCAGACTCGAATAAAATCTTTAAAAATGACCATAGACTTTTATTTCTATACAAAAATTACGCTCTTATGAATCTTCTCTCTCTCTCTCTCTCTCTCTCTCTCTCTCTCTCTAAAAAAATATAGCTATTATTTATCGTTTTATTTTGTAGGGAATAATAGAAAATTCAGTTTGCGCATCGATAGCTGCGCATACGGAGATATTCTTGAGGAAGTAATTGAATCAATGGATCAAAGTGTTAATGATACGGTGCAGTGAAGCGGTAGTGGTAAGAATGAGGAATAAAAGATGGAAGGATTGTCGATGTATTTGTTATGGATGTGGGGGAGGAGAATGGGAAAAATAGAAAATTAAAGATTTAAGAGCGAGGGTCGAGACGTATAATTCCGACACATTATACAAGATCACGGGTGTTGAGCGTAATCGGCTCGGCTTCGCCCGGATTTAATTCCAGTTTTTAATCCCGGACGATTGCTCGATATCCGTTAAGTGGAAGGAAACACGAGTGGAGGCCAGTCAGTCGCAGTCGATGCCAAAGACACGCGCAAACTCATTTCCGATTTAAAGGCATTAGCTCGAGCCTCTGCCCTGCCACTTGATCTCATAAAAATCTGCACGGGCTGCCGTAGTTGCGAGGGGAGAGCGCGGGGCGGGCGAGACCACGTCTTCCGAAGTGAGAAATTAATTTATGCGAAATGCAAATTTTCCGAGTCGCGGATCGGATAAAGTGATACGAGAGGCCGCGCGACGGCCACCGATAATCGCCCGAGAGCAATGAAACTTCCGCAATAATAACGAGCATAAACTTAATTACTTTCTAATACTCGATTAAAACTTATTTTTTATAAGCTATAAATTGCATTTTTTTTTATTTATTTATTTTATTTTTATTATTATTATTTTTTTTTTTAGTCATTTTACGTTAACCCGCCGAGAGACCGTACATCTCTTTTAAATTAAATAATTAACTTTTACAAGGTTATTGTTTTATACTATTTTTATTGGTAAATTCAAATTTATAATTCATCAAACTATTTAATGCTTTAATTAAAGCTTAGGGCATGAGCCGTAAGCTAATGGTGGCTGCTTACACAAAACCGTTTAATCTTGCGATAATTATGATTTTGTCATAATTTTTATTTAGGCAAAGTGGTTACCTAAACAAAAGTAAATTATTTTTAAACACGTACGTACTTATATTTCCGTTCGATTGTTCATTGAAAACCAATAATGTTATCGTTTAATCGTTTAATGTAACGATGGAAATCTTTTTCTCACAATATTTTCATTACTTTCATATGTTATACATTTTATATGGAAATATAAAAGACAATTAATAATTCCTCCTCTATTTCGGTGTTAATAATAATTTTACAGCATGGCAACTGTATGCTCACTAAATTACTTTGTTAATTATCTTAAACTAGCTAAAACATCTTATAAACATAAAGATTATCAAGTGGTGCCGCTGAAATATCGTGATCCATAAAGAAGAGTTCATCCAGGAGTAAAAATCCATAAAAATTGTCAAGAAAATTTTTACACAATGATTATTTTTTATTTAAATACTTAGCAAAGTGAATGTAGAGATTTATTGATAGATTTACTGTTTAATATTATTATTTACTTAATTCTATTTACACATTTTCGACCGACGATATTCATGGAAAGTCGTCCACAATATTTAAATCGTATCATTACACATGAATTTTCTAATTCATTTTGAAAGGATATTACAGAGACTCAAAAAATATGTATAAGATATGAATATTTTTTTTTATGAATATTGATTATTAAATTACAATGTGTAGTACTGTTAAAAATCTTCACAATGCGTTATACGTACAGATATTATTAGTATAATATTTTACATACAGAATGTTTGGAAATAAACATAAAAAGTGCCACAGATTTAAATTAAAATATAATAACTCATAATATTCTATAGAAGAGTCAATTCGTCGATTTAACTGTTCAAGTAGACGCTGATTATAATCATATATTCATATTGGTAAATTGCGATAAATTAGTATCATAAAAGCCTTTGGACCATTTGATGTCCAACTCCCCACTTATATATTTATTAAAAACGGCTAATTTCTGTGAATGCTCAATTTAAAAGTTATTTTTTAATCCTAATGACGAATGTGCAGTATCAATGACATAATACGGGAATTAATTTACTAAAATTTTTTTTGTGAATTTCTATTCGTAATATGAATACCAATCAAAATCATAGAAAATTGTCTCAAAATGATTATAATACCAACTATAACCTTGTCTTGGATACCAGACCTGGCCACGAGGAATTGTTTCTCTCTCTCTCTCTCTCTCTCTCTCACTCTCGTCCTCGGGATCGGTTGCCGAGAGCTTCTTCTCGTCTCCCAGGGAAGCCCGATACCTTCACCCCCCCCCCTGGAGTTGATGTCAGAGTACTTTCTCAGCCGCGATCAATCCAATAATCAGCACATGCCACGACGCTACCAAACCTTGGCAAAACACTATCACCTGGCAATTAATAGCACCTGGACTTCAAATCGCTTCAATTTCGAAAAAGCAACATTATACGACGGACGAAGCGCGAGGGCAATCAAATGCAACTTGCACGCAACTTATTTTTTTATTTTTTCCCTTATATTAACGGTCTCCAACAAATGTAATGATTTTAAATGGAAATAACGAAACGAGTAAGGATTTCAGTAAATATAGTTGACCGTATAGAGGTGTAAATCATCTTTGTAAAAATCAATGTATAAGTAATATGCAAACTTTCTGTAAGGAGTACAAAATTTATATGCGCTGAAGTGTGGACAGAAATTATAAAATACATTTTAGCTTTAAAAAAGAGAATTTAATAATTGATTAATCAACAATGCAATCAATTCAATAAAATACAAATATTAATTAAAGAATAACTCTCACGTGCGGTACATGAGATTTATAGTTTATTCATACGTACACCGCTGAATTAAAATACGAAAAATCCTTCTGTTCCGTAAAGAATTTCATGGAAATAAAATAATATTTAGAAAATATGTGTTAAAAAAATAAAGGTAAAGATAAAAAATCAAAATAGTACGAGTTTAAAAAGATTTTAAGACCTATTTATCAAGAAAACTTCTTAAAATTTTGATATAATTCAGGCAAAGAAAGTAACAACCAAACGAAAAACTAAATAAGAAAAACATTAATAGGGAACAATATATATTTGAATTGCCAGGCCTTACCTTATTTAATACTATTAAGTCACGAATTGTATGTAAAATAAGTTTAAATATTATCATAATTCCGAGTAACGAGTCAAATCACATTCCGGAATTAAATGGACTATGTAAAATAAAATAATAAAGTGAAGTTTTGGATTAAATAATTAATGTAACATTGTTACAAAAATAATAAACTGGAAAGTACCCTGAATATTGTGAATATCATATAAATTTACGTACACTGATACTCGAATGAAATATTAAAAGGTTTCGAGCATATTTATATAATGAAATTTCCCCAAACATCGTGATCTTTCTTAATGTCAATTTTCGTATTTCAAATTGAAACCGACTTCCCAACTCGATTAAAAAATAAAATTTATATTCCCACATTCAAGGTTTCTACGTTTTCACTTTCTCAATACTTAAAAAATCCTCCTTACCGATTAATAAATTATCCAAACGATCTATCTCCCTCTCCTTCTTCTTCTTTCTCGAATATCCCATACAACGCGGCAGATCTACTTTTACCCATACATTATTAAATCAATGCCAAGCTGTAAATTACTTTCCCTTTTTATTCTTTTATTTTAGACTCGAAGAAACATTATTTTCTTACGACTTTCCTTACTAAAATTATTTTATTTTTGGACGGTTTGTACGTGTAGCCCTTAAACATCGATTATTACTGCTAAAATAATATTGCAATTTATAATAATATAAATTTACTTATTGCTTTCTTGCAGCACACATAGAGAGAGATTTTTATTTAGTAGAATTACGAAATAAAAATACCAATTACTTTATATATTATTGATTGTAGTCGAATTTATATGAAATGCGATACAATTTATATTTAGCGAATGAATATTTCGCGAATACTCATAATCATTTAAACAGATACGTTTACAAAATTCATTAACGTATTTAGTCTTTAATTTATAATAACTTACATTTGATTCGTATTGAAGAGGTAAGAAACTTATTATTCAGAGACAATACTATTACACTCTATTAAAAATATTTGTTTAGGACTTTTCATTATGCCAATCATTTCCTTTCGGGTATTTTATTTCCAAAAAAAACACCACACAAGGACGTATTTAAAGATGCATAAGGTTTTTTATTAAATAAAAATAGAAATTCCATTGAAACAAAAAACTTAAAGGCGTGAAATCTAAATATAAATATATTTGCAGAATATTAGTGTCAAGGCAGCAAATTCAAGAAAAATACGTTTATCTAGATAGTTTGTCGATTAATTTGATACATTTTAAAGATATGTCGTTCTTGATAGAAAGAACATAAACATATTGGTCGAAATAAATATTTTCAAACATTACGGGCAGGTGATTTTACAAAATATATTGAATTAAGTTATATTGAACTTAAATAAACGTTGAAGTGATAGAAAACTTTATCTTTTTTGTGTTGTAAATAATGCGAATATCGGGAATATTATGACTATAATTCTGGAAATGTCTTACAAATCATTTTATTAAAAGTAATAATTAATCTAAGTTCAATTATTGCAGGAGAATGGTGATTCTACTCGAATATGGAAAAAACGGCATAAGAAAGAAATTTTTCAATGCCGACAAATTTGAAGAAAATAAGCTCATCAATAAAGTCAAGAATTGATGAAATTAATTATCATAAAAATCATTTTCTTCTTTCGCAAAGGGATTTTGTCGAGTTTCATAATCACTTCCCCCATCTCCACACCTCTCTCTCTCTCTCTCTCTCTCTCTCTCTCTCTTTCTCGCGCGCGCGAGAATACCTAAAGCAATCTCAAATATTAGTATTAAATTTTGTATTACTATTAATTGAGAAATCTGAGAATAGGAAATCAATTAAGAACATTCATCGGCATATTAAAGTTAACGATGACTAACGAATTATTTGCCGCAGAGTTTATTTGTTATCGTCAAACTACTTACATAATCGACAATTTAAGAAAATTGTCTATTTTCATTATTATCTGTTAATGCTGGTAATAAATCATAAGTTCATGTACCCAATCAATAAATAGGTTAATCGTTAAACTCTTTCAGTAAATAAACAAATCAATATAACTACGAATGATTAGTTTTTATCCATTCCATTGAAGTGTTATTAATAGTTTCTTTATTGGTAGAAAAACCAAGAAATAAAAAGTTTATAATCTACATAATTAGAAATAAATTTCGAATTAAATTTTAATTAAAAGCAGAATATATATCTTTTGTATACAAATATCCGATTTTAAATATCATATTTTCTTCTAATTCAATTTATTAATGTTTTTTTTTACAACAAAGAAATGGATGATAACGATTTATAAATTTATAAATTTATTTAATAGTTCGGAATTAAATCAGTAAATTAAAAAAATTAAAAAATATTCACATTAATATATTTCTTGAATTTTTTTTTTTAATTAATATTTGCAATTTAATATAATTTAAAATACAATTTAAAAATAATCAATAATTTAATGTCTTTCTCTCTTTTTTTTTTTATTTTTTTTTCTCTTTCAGTTTTATTATTATCGAATGGAATATTGTAATTGCCATTGATTACAAGAATTTCTTATAGATTTATGTTATTTAATTGGCTACAAGGAAGGAAATTTATTATTCTTAATGAAATGGTTAATGGCTCATTATCTAAGTTATTCGTATAAAGTACCGATGAACCACTTAAATGAGAAATATCATTAATAAAGTATCATCAAACAAAAACATTCGCAAGTTCCTTTATTGTATAATAATTTAAATGAATAATTTATTATCTATATTGCGTATTTATGGATTTAGAAAACAATTAGTTCTTGTAATTCGTATGAAATGGAAAAAAAACCAGAATTCTATTAAATTAATTTAATTAATGCTGTCGATTACATGATACATGTTACGCGTATTTCTAATACTCATTAAAATATAATGGATCGAAATTAGCAGGAAGGTTCTCTATTAAAAATAAGCGCAGCCTCTAATCGATTTCTATTTTGTAACAGGTGCTTACGATCTTAGTGCTCACGCGTTGATTTTAATCGACATGATAAGTAGAGCTAAATTCAAAATATATTATCATATATCAAAAGCACTGTATTCTACAGGACTTAAACGTAGAATAAAATTCCTTTGTCCCATGTGGGAACGCGTAATAAGCGATGAATTCACTAAAAATTTTATTTTCGCTTAAGAACGATATTTAAAAATCCAATAGAACGCCTGAAAATTCAAATTAATTCGCTGCCGGATGCCCTGAAATAATGTCTAACAATAAAGTTAGATTTAATTAAAAGAAAAAGAAAAAAAAAAGAAAAGAAAAGAAAAAGAACAAACATCCTATGCGTATACCGGGTTATAATTTATTTCTATAAAATAGATAAAATTCTCGCGGAGTCATTATCGAATAATTTTTATTCAGTCCGAGTTAAATTATATTAAATTTTGCTTGACATCGATTAATCCTTCACATTAAAATGACGGGAGGAGGAATTTTTCTTTCCGCGAGAATATTAACTCGTACGTTGGATGAAATTTAATATGGCGATAATAATATATCTCGCCGAGTTAAAGAGGTACACTTGAATATTCACTCTAATGCAAAATGCGGAGAAAATGTCAATACGTTGAAATGCGTTGGAGCACATATTTGACTTATTATTGTATATTATTGTATTTTATTTGTGCAACTTATGCGCCGGCTTTTTCGAAAATTCCAATACTAAAGGCCAAAGCTCGTATTGTCATGATCCCTCGTCGCATTCGCATTTCCTTAGTAAAAAACTTCAACCAATGAGCTTTTCACTCGATCTCCGGCTACGAACAGCGCAATAACTGCTTAATTATAATTAAATCATCGAGCGAGTAATACACTAAAAAATTACTACTAAATTGGTAATGACCGACGTGAACTCGAGTGACGTATAACGCAACAACACCTTCCTACCTCTCTCCCTCCTGCCACCATCCTTCATTCATTTCTTTCTTAGTTTCACTCATTTCGGGAAAATATGCCCCATTACGATACTTTTATTACACCCGCTCAAATAAAATTAAGAAATTAAGTTTTATAACAATTTTATATTCTTGCAGTATTGCAGAGAACAAAATCTGTCATCTCCCTTTAATTTAATACACGATTTTTTTTTAAAGAAAATACATTCGAATGTTTAAAACGGCAGATTCTTTTTGTTTGCAATAAATTTTTAATAAATTGTAAATAAGACTTATTGCTTAATTAAATCCATTTCGTCAAAATTGTAAAATAATATAAATTCTGATATTAAGTGATTCACCTTAACGTTCAGCTGTACCATTCATTATATATCCCCAAATATATATATTTTCTATACATAATATCATAAAATTATAAAGACTTAAATAAATTTATGTGATATAATTTTATAAAGATTCAATTTTTTTCATTCAATTGACGATTTTTAATAAAATTATTTTATATTACGCGTATTATAATTAATGCTTCGATTTTTTAAATGGATCTTTTAAAGAGTACAATGCACTACATCTATATATTTATATCATTCAAAAAAATACTCCTATTACATTCAATATTAAATTTATCAAATGATAAAAATGTTACATATTATTGTAAATTCAGTATTCTTATTTGCGTAATCAAATAGCATGAATGCCGTATACAATATAAAGTACACATATACCTTATGGAATATCTCACAATATGGTAAGGTTATTCGAAATAGTATTCAGAAATTTTATGTACGAATTACATCTTCTCAGATTATATAACAATATTGCCTTTATTTTTATTGCTGATTCGACGTTATTAAACTAAAATTGATAATATATAAAAAATCATGTTTTGAAAGAAAATAATTTAAATAGCAATAAAAAAGTTTCATTGATATATTAAATACTAAAGATTTATAACAATTATTTCTAATTACATTTATTGTACTTACATGCATATGTATTTACGTATACTAATTAAGTATATGAATAGGAAGACGTGGACTAGAGTATATGAATTTAAGATCGGATACTCAACATGTATAAAAGTAAATTTAAATTTTTCATATTTTCGTTACAACATGGAGAATAATAATTTTCAAAAGCACGTACACATTAAAAAGCGTTCTCTGTATATGCGTACAAGTACAAAGACAAGCCTGAAAATACATTTATTTTCTGTAATATGAAAATGACGTCATTAATATTCAAAATTGTTATCGACAAACATGTAAAAATCGGTTATCTCTGCCGATTTTAATTATCTATTTTTACATATTTTATGTCTATCAATGAATAAATTTATAGAGATAAA
The DNA here is from genome assembly GCA_018883505.1 of Ceratosolen fusciceps. NCBI lineage: Eukaryota > Metazoa > Arthropoda > Insecta > Hymenoptera > Agaonidae > Ceratosolen > Ceratosolen fusciceps. Next base: position 6,775,788 of record RCIC01000008.1, read on the forward strand.
TTTGTAAATTGATAAAAAGCTTATTACATCAAGATTTAATTTTTTATACAGTAACCAAATATTTTTCATTCAAGTTTATAAGATTTTTTGCTACAGACAATTTCATTTATTTCAATTACAGATTCATTCTTGTTTTTACAATTGTTGTTTATTCCTTTCGGCTTTTTATGCCATTGAGTTGAATAATTTAAATAAACAATAGCAATGGATGACTTTCACTCAAGGATATGAATTATGAAAATGCTCTGGAATTATTGAAATTTAAATTAAGGATATTTGAAAACTCAGGCAATTTATTCAAGAAAAGATAAAGTTTTATTATCAATCGAGTGCGGATATATGCAATTTTCTACAAATAGCTTTGCTAAATAAATCTAATGACAATTACAAGCTAATATCGTCTACGATGTACCAGTTGCAGGGAAAATAAATTGAGAAAATATATAGCTCAAAAATCTCGATCATCCGAATATATATCCTTAAATTTTTAATTATTTTGTTACGTATTATATATTCTTACCGTATTTGTAGAAAATGATAATTTAATAAATAGGAAAAATAAATAGTTTAGGATAAATAGCTTCTAGTTAAATACTGTTTAATTTTCCTGCATAATTACCTGATCAACTGAAGATCCCGAGTATTCATCTATTTTATGTCAATACTGTGATTAAATAGTCTTTTTTAATTTGATCTTCTTGTCTTTTGCACAAAAATTATTATAATTTAATTAAAGTTTACGTCCCGCAATTTTCAATTTAATATAAATCTCTTATTTATTGAAAAAAATGTATTAATTGATAAATTAATTTTCGTATAAAGTATATCACTGATTTAGTTCTGAATTCAATTACGCAGAAATAATTCAATTAAAAAAAATGCGCTCGTTCCTTTCTTTTTTGTACAATAACATTTATTTCTTTTTATTAAATTTATTTATTAAAAGAACCAGTAGAGTATCTCTGCAAATTTGCTTTTTAATACGTTATTCAGTACTGAAAATGTATGAATTTATTAAAAAAAAATGGAAATAACAAGATTGTTTAAAGTCTCTATATAGATCAGTGATCAAAATAATATTCTATCAGCGTGCTTGATCAACTAAATTCAAATTTTTTTTTATAAATTAGTTATCGTCTTGGTTAAATATTTTTTAAATCTAAAGATAATTAAGGTATAAACTTCTTTATAAATTAAATGAATTAAACTAAGTCAGTGCTATGCCTTAAAATTTTGTAAGTATTTAATAATTCATCATTATCTTATGTAGAAATCTTATTTATATATTACATAAGAAAAAGTTGACACATTTGAAACTGTAACTTTAATTCGTTTCATTTAGAATATTGATCAACATTTAAACGCTGTTTGATATAATAAAATTTAGTTTACACTACGGAGAGTTTGTTTCGATAACTGTTTTAACTACGTCTCTTAGTATTCAAAAGAATATTCTCACAAGTTTTCTTAATAAACTTTTGCGGCTTTAATAATGATAGTTAATTAATGATCTTGAACTTCAGACTTCATATTGAAATTTAAGAATATATAATAAATACTAATAAGCACAATGAATATCCGAAGCCAATGATTCCTAACGAGTCATGTTATACATGTTTTGGATTTTATAAATTCCACAAGTTTTGAAAGAAATAGGATTTTACTTATTTAGTAATTAAAACTTTTAATAAATTGTAAACGATCACGAATTACAAGTTTCAGAATATTTATATTATTTAACTATTCAAGCATTGCACAATTTGAAAGCTGATTAAAAGTTTTAACATTATTTCACATACGTAATTAGTGAATTCTGTTATAAAGTTTAATGCTTGATTCCAACAATTGTTCATAATGGCCTGTAACTCTATAATACAGTATACACCTCTTAACTGTTTTGTATACATATATATACTTATATATATATATATAATAAAAAAATATTCAAAGAAAAGAAAATTTAACTTAAAAAGACTACGTGAAAAAGAATTTAATAAACTAAGTTTGCATCAAAAATAAAACTATATGCCGGATAAAAACAATAATACTTACATTTTCTGGAAGCTTTGAACCTACTTTACAACCTACTGTATTTTATAAAAATAAGATGCTACGAGCTCCTTTATTAAATTGAATATCATTTTTTATTAAGAAGTATGAAAATAATGCAAACGTTAAAAAAAGAAATAAATAAATGAAAATAGCACGATGAGGAGGAATGCGTATATATAGGTATAATTAAAAATTAAATTGCTATGTAATATTTAATAAATACGACAATCGTTATGGCGAGTATTGAAAGAAATATTGAAGGAAGTATTGAAGGAAAATTATTAGAAGGCAATGGTTTATCGATTTTTATAATGAATTATTATTGAAAATTTTGAAAGGTTTCAAATTAAATGTTCCGTATTTAGGTCAGTATTTCAAATTTAAATAAATGACGTAGTTTTAACGTATCTGAGAAAATGGCTTGTCCCGACATTTTCTCATTTAGTGCTATAAAGGAAAATGTAATGATAAAGATAAAGGCAAGTTACAAAGCACAATGTAGTACGATGTACTTCGTATAAAATGCAATGATAATTGGATCCTTAATTAAACGAAATCTCGTTTAATAAACAATAATATAATAATAATGCTATTCATTAATACTTTACGACTACGTTTTATTGCCTGAAATTTACGAATTGATTACAATAATCGAACAATCAAGCAAATTGTAATTGTATTATTATTTTTTATTTGTTTATATTTGTGTCGTTGTTATAACGTTAATTGTAACGTTAAACGTGAAAATTTAAGGTCACCGGATCGCTCAAGCAATAACAGTTCGCATTGAATAAGTGTGCATCAGTTGAATAACGAGAATATAAAGAGAAAGAAGCGCGCAGGGGAAAGCACGGATGTCTCGATAAGAATTACGGGCGACATTACGAGCAGGTCTATCGTATTAAATATTCCGTGGTAGGGAATTTTACACGCGGAAGTGCTTTGGAGCATTTCTAGTCGTCAGGTGCGCCGATGGCATCTTAAGTAATATGGCCAACGAGCCAGATGCACCTCGGAAAACTCCGGTCTCTCCATAAGCTGCTGCTCCGTACAGGCTTATCGCGGATTTTTTTTTTTTTTTTTTTTTTTTTTATCGTCGGAAGCCAAATTCGTACTGCGGCATAGAATAGAAAGAGAGAGAGAGAGCGGCAACAACAGCAAGCGAAGAACAATTTTCGGCTAAAGTAATACGAACTCGTGGGCTACGTTTCCCATAGCGATGCTCCTTCCGGTTGTTTATATATATATATATATATATATACACATACATACATACGAAGCTACTTGGAGGTGCATTAGTGCCAGAGACCTCCCTTCCTCCCTCCCTCCCTCCTCCTTTACCCTCCGACAGCGCCTCCGCCACCATCCCGCCAGAAGGGAACTAAGGGAACGAATATATATATATATATATATATATTCGGGCAGAAAAGGCTGCTTTTAGGGAGGAGAAAGAGGCCGCGTCAACAGGAAAGTACTCGAGAGCCCGCATAGTGCGGATTCGAAGAAAATCGATAGGTCCACGAGTATTTAAAGAGCCCGACTACCCGGTGAACTGGAATGCTGACTCGATTATTCATACAGGGTAAACATTATTCGGGGCAATTCTTGACTGCAAGATTCTTTTCTGTTTGCGCGTCGATCTAAGAAAAGCGCAATCGGCGTATTCCGCAGCTCGGCGATGTGCTCCAGGACTCGTGTAAACCTGGGACTCCCTCGGTTTCCGGCCGGATCGCTCCTACCGCCCAATAACCTTAAATAAATTACCGCAGTTAAGTCGGTTCTTGCTGAAAGGCAAGCAAGACTCGACTACGTCTCACCTACCACGACCGCCTCGAACCCGGCCACTTAATCAGAATAAAGGAACGGAGGAGGAGGCAAGAAGTGCGAATAAGGTAGCTAATACAAGCGCCTACGAACCATCCCCAGGAGGTCAGGAAATTTTTTAAAGTTAAAACTGAAACGGCAAACCGTACTTATTTGCCCAAAAAGTTTTTAATATACCCTCGATATAATATTCATCCTCTGCCCCCATTTTATTTTTAATGCTTCCTGTTGTCTTACCTCGACCCCACCTGCGCGTTCTCTCTCACCCACTCAACGATACTGCTACTAAAAATATTTTCGTATCGGCTTCTTCATGTCCTGTCTGCCTCTCTTTTCTTCAAACTATCGTCAGATCATCATTTGCATTTCATCAAAATTACAAATCCTCCCCCCGCCCCCATTAAATCCCCTGTTTATTTAATTAAGTTAAATTAAAAGCGCGGCATCGAATTATTCGTATTTACCAATCCTGTCCACAATTTAAGTTTATATCAACTTTAAATAATGCTTTTTTGATCTTAATTTTTTTAATAACTCCTTTCCGAAAGTAAAAGAAAATAAAAAGCTCGTAAATTATTAACTGATTAAAGCTTGCGGTTGAATAATTCAAAACTTTTACCAAGATTCGTAACATTTATTTACGGCACTCGTAAATTCAAAGAAGTAAAAGAATGAAAAAATTCATTGCATAAAAAACTCATTAAACCCATGATTTTTCATTATTAATAATAAATGGATCGATGGAATTACAGACAATTTCCTTTACGTAATTTATATTTAACAATAAGCCACACTTCAATAACTTTACGACACTTGGCTTCATTTTCTTTGTATTTTTTTTTTTTTTTTTTTTTTTATTCCACTGGAATATTCATCTATCCATGTAATACGTCTATGAAAAACATATCAATGACATAATATTCGTTGTATTTATAAGACACAATTCATGATGAAATAATAAAGGCTACGATGCCGAATTTAAAACTCATATTGAGCACATCAAACCGTAGATTTTCAATGTCGTTCAGTACAATGTTCAGTGCAATGCAATGAAAAATGCATTTCTCGAGTTGAATGTAGTTTGAAAATAATGTCTAATAAGCAGAAATGATTATGCTCTTAAATGATTTCATTAAAAAGAAAATGTGTACGTGTAACTTCAAACATAATTATACTCTCCGTATAATAGGAAAAATGTATTATAACATAATAAAAATACAACACGAAATGGAATATTTATAATAAAAAAATTGATATTTCGATTTATTAATATAAATTACGATTCGCAATCGTAATTGATACAATCTTTATTAAAACATTAATCAAAAGCAGCAAGGGATACGTTAATTTGCTTCACCACGTAATGATAATTGTCGGTATTTACAACTGATCGAATGCAATTAATATTTTATAATTACAATTATGTTAATAATATTGTGTTAACGTTAACGTGTTCATGAAATACAACGAAGGCTCGTAAATGTATTGATTTAATTGCGACGAAATGAGCGTATGAGCGTTACAAATATGCAATTGTTATATATCGTAATTGGCAATGAGACTTAATTGTTTCAAGTGCATAATACATTTTATTTGTTGAAAAATAATTATTTGCTTCGGAGTAGCCAGGATTAATGGGTTTTCCACGATTAATTTAAAATAAGAACGCGCGAGCGTTTAAGCGCAAAAGTTTAATTAATAACAATAAAAAATAATTAAATTAACTTTTCTATCAAATATTTTTATATGCCACACCGAGAGAGAAAAAAAGTAATCGTATGTCTTTAATAGATACTGCATTTATCATTTAATCCTTGAGTACCGGCAAAATTATATTTTGTAAAAGTTGCTAATGATCGTTTCTATTGATTTTGAATAAAGTAACTTCTTGCCAGAATAACATTTTCTTATTAAAGGAAGCTTATGAAAATTCAATGAAAGAAAGGTACGGGCAGGGTCTTATTTCTCGATAGTCTTAATTGCAAATTAATTAAGTAAAATTAATGAAAATATAAAAGTATTACTGTTAATAATAATTAAAAAAATATATACATATATATAATATATGTACTTTACAGACATAAATAATTACATTTAATATGTAATTAATGCTTTTATTGTCAATGCGCCGTAAAAATTTAATTGAAATTTTAATTGTTGGGCATACGTTATCTTAAGTAATAAGTAAGTAATCGAAAAACTTGTAAGACTGCGTTAAAATTTATAAAAGTAACTTATCCGAATGGAATTAAAGTGAATAAAAAAATACGACGCGCTTTGGCTAGTCGGTAGTAATAGTTATTATTTAACAGCAATCGCAGAATATTTCGCGCGTCTTACGTTTTATCCCGAGATATATAAAAATATAAATAACAACGAATAAATAAATCATGGTGTCAGTAATGAAAGTAATAAGCATAAAACGACTGAGACGCCACGGACACTGAGCTTGATTTATTATTGAACATTCGTTGTTGTTTTTTTTTAATTTTTTTTTTTTTTTTATCCTTGTTCCCCATACGAGCACCATGCATTGATCATACCTGCCTTTTTTCCACGTTTCCTTATTGATTAATAATAGCAAGAAGAGCATGTTTTTGTCCCCATTATAGAAAGCAGCCGTATCCTTCTGATTAGACAAAGTATCCCCCCTCCCTCCCCGCCCATCCCCACCAGGCTCGTACATATAAATCAGCGCTCATTATTCGGGCTGAACTTTTGTCTATTATATTGTAAAGTTCTCACGCAGCGACTTTAATAGCCGCAGTAGCCAAACTTCGCGCATAATTTCCATTTGAACATTAAGCCGTTCGTAGCAACACCCCACCCCACCCCTCCCCTTACTTCAACTCCGACCCAATTGGCTTAGTCTCCTCGGGACTATTACGCAGCCTCCCGAGGTGTCCAATCAATTTTTTTTTCCACGTCTCTCTCGCCCTATTCATCGCAGCAGCTTTTCACTAAACGCAGTATTACGAGCTCAGCCTCAGCGTCTCGTCATTTTCCGATCATTTTCATTTGCCGATTTTTTTTAATTCGCCAACTTTTCACCGCACATTTCATCTCACTAGTCATAGTCTCAATATCTTTTCTAAAAATGAATTATCTGCACTTTTTAAAAAAAAAAAAATGATAAATCTCTATCGCGTACATCGCAATTAAAGGATCCGGAAAGCAGCTCATTTGTAATTACAAGGAAATTTCGCTTCATTATCTTTCTCAATTTAGATTCAATATATTTGTAAAAATAATACTTCTTGATCCACATGTAGATCAAACTATATATTTTCATATTTTTAGACGCATGTATTATAAATATAAAATTAGCTATTTGATGTTAACTGGAAAAGATATAAAAATTACGGATATTCGCTACTTATTGATTATAGGTCAACGATATAGCTGAAACGAAAATCTAAAATGATATTAAATTCAAGATTCAAATTTGAAAGGTAAGTAGCTCTCTTAAGAGCATAAACTGAAGTCTGTCATGATAATGTAAAATCAGAAGAAAAATGTACTGAATAAATTACTTGTAACAAGCAGTAAATCTTGTATATTCGAACAGAAGCAGATTTAGTTCTGTTTGTTTGCCTGCATATTTTCATCGGCCTTTACTTGAACAATTTTATTCTCTAGTCGTACGTTATTTATAAGTTGTTTATTACATAATAAATGAATAATGACATTTCAATACTTAAGCCTACATTTATTGAGATGAAAAAATTATATCGATAATTTTTATTCGTTTTGGCATTTTTAGTCATAAACAACAGCAGTGCTTCAATTATTTTTTTAGTAAATTGAACTACTGTATTATTTAGTGCTTCTTCAATTAGTTGTTAAACTAATTGTAAGAATATTTGGCCAAGTAAGTAGATAATGAGAGGAAAGAGCAGTAAGTAGACTTGTCTGTCATATTCAATTATCCATTATTCATGATGTTGAAACACGAAACCCTTAAAAAACTGTTGGAATGGAATTATTGTGTTAAATGTAGAAGAAGGAGTAGGCGAAATATATAATGGGTACTGTAAATGTAAAAAGATCCGGCGAAGCTCCGAATTTAATTACACATAAAATAAAATGAGATAATGGTGATAAGTTCAGAGTGGGGTGGGTGGATTGGCTCGTAATTAAAACAGAGTCGATTCGACTAATAGGTAACGAAATTTCGGAAACTACTAGACATCCGCTTGCTCTATCTATTCTGTGTTAAGCCCTTTTTATTTTTCCCGGCATTACTAATTCTCCAAAAGAAAAAGTTACTAGAACATTTTCAATGAAGAATAAAAATTCTGTTAAAACGTGACTTGAATATCGACGTGCTGTAAGTACTAGTTTAACTTTATAAATACTACTAAGCGCATTTTAAACTTTCGGAGCCTCGCATTTAAAATCATGAAATTGAATAATTGTACGACAATAAGTATTTATTTTAAAAATTTACGCGTAATAATATCTAAATCATGTAATAAGTTTTTATTAAATTTGTACAAATTTAATTTATATTATTGATTTGCGATAATATTTTACGTGATAATTAGCCGCGTGCAGATGCAAAAGCGGAATTGTACAGTAACATTCAAAATTTACATTAAATTTACATAATTGCTTTTTTTTTTTTTTTTTTTAGTTTTAAACGGGAGGTAATACAAATTTTTCGTAATAATAACACGCAAGATAAAATTAATAGATTCGAGCGAGGAGTTCAATACGTTTTATCAACGTACATAATAATATTTTTTTATTTAAATTTTTAGCAACAATATTATTGTGGAAATAAAAAATTTTTAGAAATGTCAGAGATACGTTTTTTGAAATATTTCTTCTGCAATGTCATACCACGTTATTAATAAATTATTTACGTTAAGGTTATTATAATTTAAATCATTATTTAATTGATATAATTTCGTAGATATCATGTATTTGAATTTATTAGGTAAATAAATTCAAAGTTAAATTATTTAAAATTTATAAAATATTTAAAAGACGCATTGAGCCTCGTTTAAATTTATAATAAAAAAATAAATATAAAATTATGTAAATATAATGAATATTATATGAATTTAATTGTTAATGGAGTTTTTACGTTCTGAAAGTAAGGCAGGTCTTTGAAGACAATATTCACATGAATCTTAAATATCATTAATTCAAGCATAAAAGTAAGTATTTATGAGTAAAGATATTCTTTGATTAATTGTACCATCAGACTGTGATACATTGATGGAAATAATATATTTAAGAAATAGAGTTCGTTAGAGAGATGCGGTTAATATTCGAAACATGGAAATTATATAATTGAAAATAATTTAAATGCTCGTATGGAAAATGTAGTTTTATTAAGATAATATACAGTGATAAGTCTCATTCAAGTGCCATAAAAAGTCTTAAACAATAGAAAATTATCCTTCGGCGTGTAAAAAAAGATGAAATCTGTGCAAGAGAATCCGAAGGTCGCATGCAGTATTACATATAATGCGACATTGTGACGGGATGGGGGGGGTAGATAGAAAGACGGATAGAGAGAGAGAGAGAGAGAGAGAGGAGAGAGAGAGAGAGAGAGACATACATAGATAGACAGACAGACAGACAGACAGACAGACAGATAGAGATAATGAAAGGATAAATAAAGCAAAGGTGGAATAAATTTCAACGCCGGCGGTAATGCGGATAATTATGCAATCTATGAAGGAAGCGGTACTCGGACTGATACATAGACGAACCGAGTACGAGGGCCCGCGCAATCGTTCCTTTGGAATTCCTATTTATCGCGTTAGCTTAATTGACGGAGCTTTCAACAGGCCGAAATGTTGGCGTTCCCGTTTCACCTTAGCCTAACAACGAGATAAGCCGAAGGCTTGCTTGACTCTTGTCGAAATAAACAGAATGTACACCAACAGGCTTGTCCAGGCCCTGCTGGACTCGAGATTATTCATACAAGCTAAATCTGACTTGAAATCTGACTTGGCCGGACAATTGTCTAGACCAACTGGCAAGTCCACCGACAGCCTGGAAAGCCCATTTGGGGGAACTCGAGGGGCTATAGATAAAAAAAAAAAACGTCAACCTAGTCGTAAGAATATCGCTATTCATCGGCTATCGGTGCTACGAGGATACACGTAAACAATAAGGGACTTATAATGTTGGTCTTGGACCTTATCTAAGCCAATGTCAATTAATATTCATGGTGCAATGCTGGCAAGAATGTACTCGATTACGGCACCTCGTGAGAAAATTGCGAGCCGATAATGGCAATTTTTATCCGTGCACAACCCCCCCCTCCCCCCACACACTTAGACAATATATATATATATATATATATATATATACAAAGAACGGCGGTTGCGAATTATATTGATGGACTAATACTCAAAAGTGTCACTCTTGGCCTACATACCCAATTCGTAATGTAATCTGAACGTAAAAAAAAAAAAAAAAATAAAACGTCTACTCGGACTAGGAGAAAAGACTCGATCCATCTGTATTACCTTGGAAAGATTCTTAGTCGAACTTGTTCCAATTCATCAAATACGTTTGTTTTTAATAAATTGTTTGTTAATACTTGTACGCGTACTTTTGATTATCATTTCGAATTGATTTCACATTAAATTCTTCTTTATCATTGTCGTATACATTTAATTGCTCATGATTTTCTCTCGAATTTCTCTGCGAAAAATCGTAGAAAGTTTCATTTAAGCAGAAAATCAAGACTAACAATAAGGTAAAATAAAAGATAAAACATTTAGTACAATCAGTCGAAGGTAGCGCCTATAGCGAAAAATGTTTTATTTCATTGAATATTAATGGAGCGCTCAGCGCAAGCACTTTTATAGTCCTTGAATTTGTATTCAATGCTGATATTTCAATATGATCTCGGATAATTCAGATGAAAACGTGCAAAAGGAAAAATAGCAATTGCTCTGATTAGATTTTCAAGGGAATGTTTACAGCGCTTGGAAGGGACCGTAAATAAGTAGCACTAGCACTTCTCGAATGTATCGAGACATAGGTAACGTAGGGGTGGTGGGGCACAGAGAGAGAGAGAGAGAGAGAGAGAGAGAGAGCGGGGGGAAGGGGCGACGAAAAGTAAGTTTGGGCGTGAAATTCGTGAAGTAGGAGGATAAGTAGTATGGGCCTTCGATTAAGTCTCGGATCGATCGGGATTGGTCGGATAGTTGGTCATTCGATGTTTCGCGAGTCGAAGAGGGGCATTGGGAGGAGGGAAAACCGATGATCGTTTTCATTGGCAGTGGCATTCGGATGGGCTAATTATCGGGAACGCCGAGCATTCGGACGAATGGGATGGGGAGGCGTGGGCGGTGGCTCTTGGGAGTCACAGTTCCATTTAACTTTGATTTTCATGATGCAGCTGCCCGCGGGAGAAGCACGAGCCGTGTAAAAGGTCTTTATTAGCATTCGCGCGTCGACGTCGGCGACGGATTGGGGCGGCGGGCGGGGGGGAGGAGAAGGAGGGTAAGCGATGATAAGCCTTCGCGTGGACGCGCGTGCGACACGTACTCGGGCGTAGTATCATCGTCGGCTCGGACGTAAGGAACGACCGAGATGGAGTGAGAGGGTCCTCGTGTACGTACACGTACACGCGAATGGAAGGAAGAGTTTACGTGGCGGAAGAGGGGAGCGCCGAGACAATAGAAGTTGGCGGGGGAGTATTTAAGGTCGTCGACCAATGGTCAGCGCTTGACGTTATCAAACCAGCGGCGGCCGGCCAAGTACATATAATATCGCTCGGTAATGTCCGGTCGTGGTCAAATTACGTCGGTCTAGCTGTCGGTTTATCTGACTGCCCGCGTCTCTGTCTCCTTCGTTAACCGCTTCGGCGGCATTGGCCAAGCACGCACGGACGCACGCACGCACGGACAGAACCCCGCATCTTTCCGCCGCGAATGCTCAGCCTGTCTATCACTCTGCCCCCCCCCCCACCAACCACCCCCGCCACACCTCTTGCTCGCCCTCACGCTCCCGCTCACACGAGCACACACACGCGCCCTCTCTCTCTCTCTCTCTCTCTCTTCTCTCTCTCTGTCTCAAATATCACTCACAGTGAGTGACGCCTCCCACTCGGGCGGCAGTTTTCCTTGTAGAGATTCGTTGTTCGGCCGACAAACGACCAAGTGCAGAAGCGCGCGCTTCGGGACCGAGAAAAATGCCGCGCGCCGTGATACCCATTGCTTTTGTGATGATGCTGAGCCGTTGGCTGATGTTGATGATCGGCGCCGAGGCCGTGTACTGGTCCACCGGCAAAGAAGACGCCGGCGATGTACTCGATCTCTGCCAAAGGTAAGCGACCCGACCACCAATCCTTCCTATGGCTCCTCATCCTCCTATCATGGATCACGTATACACTATCACCGTATCCGATACGCAATCCGAATCTGACGTCATTTTTTTTACTAAATAGCCGGTAAGCCTTACAAAGGACGAACCTATAAAAGCTCCTTAACATTCAACATTCTTTTACTGGAGATGAATCTCTCTCTCTCTCTCTCTCTCTATCTCTCTTTCGTCTGGTCATTCCTTCGATAAATTCGTTTTCTATCCGCAATATCCCACTCGATGCACCCTGCGGAATTATTCATTACAACTTAAGCATTACAAATCACATATTGACTTAGAAATTTAATAAGAAAATCCCTCGATCGCCTACTCTGTGTACTTAAAATCTATACAATTATGAAAAATAATATAATATCTCTAGTACTACGAACTCTCTCTCGCGCCATATATATATATATATACATAAGTGAGAGTTTGAAATTCAAAAATTACGACTTGTCACAAGTCGTGTCTCTCTCTCTCTCTCTCGTATATACGCGCGCATTCACGCACACATTCACGCACGCACATTTGTATGTATATAGTAATGTCTGCTTTGGCTACCTCAGAGAGTCGGCATCCGCTGGACTGTGCGGATTTCCTCTTTTGCATTTCCTCTCGTCCGTTCGGTCGTCACTTAAAATGAGTTTTTATGATACTATTCGAAATATCATTAAACTATCGACTTTTTTTCTTTTCTTTTTTTTAAAGTTGATAATGCTAAGCATTAAATATAATCAACTTTTGTATACCAGGGGAACGGGATTAACATATATACAAAGGTAGCAAGGACGTATAAAGCAATAGCGCAATTGAATGTCTCATAAATAATGGGCATTTATAATGCGCGAGGCTTCGAATGAATGAATGCATTAGAATTAACGTAAAAGTAACTGTAAAATTAAGAACTCCTATTTAATTGAATGTACTTAAATTTTAAGAGGTCGATAGTACTGCGTATGTTTTTCCTCCCCATCTCCATCAACTTCTTGTTCTTCTTGTTCTTCTTCTTCTTCTTCTACTTCAATTTATTTAACAAATATATTTGTTATGTAAAATACGCTTTAGCCGAAGCACGCCTCTTTTGCGACTGCGCAAAGACCTTTTAACGTGCCTTTTATTACTTTTCATTTTTTTAAATTAAAAATGTAATGTCAATTAACTTTTTATGCGTGTAGTATATTTAAATTGTAACTTTATATTAAAAATCTTGACATTAAAAAATTCCCATTGCCGTTAATAACGGTGATATAGTACGAGGGACAACAAAAGCATCAGCGAAAGCAACAGCATCCTTTGTCCGCTGCTAAGAAAATCCATGGTTTTAGAAAAATTTTAATTACCGCTTTCAATAAAACAAAGAGATGGTACCTACAATAAGAAAGAAATTAATCATGGCCGTTTACGGTCATTGAGCTAAGAAATAAGAAAGTTAAAAAAAGACCGAAAAAAGGCCCCGCAAACTCCTCGAATTTTCAATTTTCTTTATGGGTGGATGCAAATATTCGAAACGCAGGCGATTGAGAAGAATCTTGTTGTTCCGAAGCGAATGCTTGCCTCAAAGGAGAGTTCAAAGTTATAGAGAGAAGCTAAGGATTCATTTCGTTTGCGTATCCGCGCAAACGTAAGCAATTAAATAGAATAGAAAGCATTAGGAATTCGTGTAGGCGAGGCATCCTCTTCTCGTCGAGAAGACACGTATGAAGAAATAATGATGATGCCAATGATGCTTGTGTGGAAGATGGAAATGTAAATTCCCATCCGAATTCGCTTACGATAAAAATGATGTTACTTTCATTCTTTACTTTTCTGAATTACCAAATTACCTGAATATTATGACAGAGAGCTTTGTATTTGTAAATTGAGTTATTTTTATCCTCAATATAAAAGCAAAGCGGCTAAATAAACCAAGTCAGTGACCATTGATGGTCGTTAAGTATGAGTGCAAAACGTCATTCTAATACGTAACAGCTGCTGATATTTAAATAATACGGTAAAGCGCATAAATGATCTGCAAATAATATAATGACGAAGTTGCAGAAATACGAATATTTTTTACTGGAGGGTAATTGAAAAACTTTGTATTATAAATGTGAAGTAGAGCAAATTAGAGCAAAGAGAGACAAGTTCATGGATGATTAGTCATGTTTTTCTTGCTAGTTCGTATAAAAGTGCAAGCGCTGACTGCTTAATAACTGCATTCAGTTCGAAGCAGTTGATGAGTCATTCATCGGACAATTATGCCTAAATACCGGTGACCGACACGTACGAACACATTGAAAGATTCATTGTACAATGAAATATTGACACGAGCTCGTATTTATAATTTCTTAAAGAATATCTACATAATGTGGGTATAAAATTTTAACGGCTTCCGATCAGTATTATGAATAATTATTATTTGGAGCCGATTTATTATAAAACGTAATAAAGTTAAAGCTTAGCTAGCGCCATTTTTTAATATTCGAAATAACGTTTGTTGATTTGCCGATCTCGGCAATGCGCGTCACGGGATTCCTGTCATTTTCCGTTGGAGCCTTGTTAACAAGTCACAGACAGTGTCCGTCACGCACGTATCAAGTCTTCTATTAGTCTTCTTCGTTGCAAGCTATCCAGCCCTCCCCCCCCACCGCCTCCAACATTTCCGAAATATCCATTGTTTCCTTATGGCCGGCATTTCATGGGTTCGAATACTTTCTACAACGAGGCGTTCTTCGGAATTTTATCAAATACCTTTTATACATTTTACAACTAAGATATGGCACCTCTACGTTGTTAATCGGCCACGTGTATAAATACAGTCCATGAAAAACCAGGGATTTCAAGATCATCGTTAAAATTCTTCTCTTCTTTATTTTTGCAAATCGTCTTAAGTGCTTTCAGTGTACGCGTTCTTCATATAATATAATACAACAAGTTTACCTTGCGATTTATTTATAAATATATATATATATATATACATATATATATAAATAAAGTAAAATAAAAGCAGCCTTTTAATTTTAATTCTAAAGGCGACAGTCATCACTGATAAACAGAGATAAAAGTGCTTTAATATTATTACTCTTACAAATTCAGTGAAGTAGTAGACGATAAATGATATTCCTGGCGTACTCTATACATATTTAGTAAACCTCAGATAATATGAACCAACAAACACCGAATGCCATAGTAACGCTTCATCAAATTATTTTTAACAAATATAATTTTTACAGCGCGAATAAATCAATATGAACATTAGGCTTAGTTGAATTATATTGGCAAATATCATTCGCCTTGAGCTTACATTTGTCTAACAAATTTTTTATAATTCCGGCCGAATTCTCTAGGAGATAAGTTATTCGGCACGTAAATTTCCTCCTGAACTTTCGAATATTTACCCTTTAAATAAGTATTCAACTAAATCTACCTTCATTTTCTTCTGCTTTTTAACTGGACGGGTGCAATAGGGTATAAAATTAGACTGGAACGCTTTCGATTAACTTATTATGCCACTTTACTCGGTTTTCCAAAATTCCGTATTTGCTTATCGAATCGCAAATGCAGAATAAACATGAGGAACATTGCAGGGCAAATCGTAAATTGCTCATTGATTTGAAAGAAGCGGCTTAAGCAGTAGCGTAGATTAGATAATATAGAGAAACAAATATTGAATTACTTACTACCCAGATAAACCGTAATACTGCCAATCGTACGGAGTTACTGATTACTGATTTCACTAGTTGCATTTGCACTGGTCAACCTCATTGCATACGCGCAAGATCTCATTCAATAGTTATTGTAATTAACTGCAACTGGATGGCAAAGTGGATCGATTGCTTTCCTTGAAATGATACGGTCTTTCATAGTTTCGATCAATCGAGTAAATAAAGAAATAAATAAAGAAATAAATAAAGAAATAAAGAATCCCTGGCGGGGAATGGAAAATTCACTTTACTTAAAAAGTCCTGGTAAATCCTGTTATAAGGCAGACTTTTATTCGTCGGACAGGCCAGAGGCAAAATTGTTTCCCTTGCGTCGCTCTTCTCTGCCAAAGAATAGTAGTCTGGCATTTTCCACGGGAAAGCGTCTCCGTTTGATCGGGGCAATAATCTCGGCTCGGTCCGGACTCCGGTGCTCGGTTCCTCCGTACCTCGGACGGTTTTGCTTAATTTTTATAAGGGAAATGACGTGCAAAAAAGATGAAAAAAAAAAAAAAAATAAATAAATAAATAAACAAAAATAATACCCGAGTATTTAGCACGTGCATTGATTGTTGCGTAAATTGAAATCCGCCAATCGCTTGGAAATTAAGATCACAACTGAATTCTGTAAAATATTATTACTCCTGTTGAAAATAACATTAAATTCAATACGTCGCAGTAACTGTTGCTGCACCAATCAATGCCACTCATAATTTATTCAAAGAATTACAATTAAACCATTCCCGAGCGATTGAAAGTAAAATCATAGAACAATTATGAAAGTTGTCTTCGACTCTTCGGCTCTCTGACTCTCAATAATAAACAATGTATTAAGTGCAAATTGAAAAAAATTTAAGATATATTTGCGTTTATAAATTCATAATCTGCTGACTACATTGAAAGCTGGAAGAAATAAATTAAAAATACGCATTTAATCAAATGCCGTCCGAAATTATTAATTCAATGGCACATTAATTCATCCCATTCTCAATCATCTCTGTCCTTCATACGGACAACAGTACGTATTTTTATTATAAAATTGGACATGCATTAAGTAGGCAGATTAGTTATTTCAAACACGGGTAAATACATTTTATAGAAATTAAAAAAGAATCATATGAAAAAACTATAACATTTGATAGATAATACAATAATATTTAGATAACGACGATCTCGATTGATCTAAATTATAAATTACGTACGTAAGATACAAGTTCAAACAATCACTAACTTGAAAACAAAATTTATCGGCTATAAAGGCAAAGAATTTGAATGTAATTAATTTTATCAAGAGAATATAATACTCTTTTTTAAAGTTTTTTTTTTAAATATACTATATTCTATGTCTGTAAATATATCGAATCTGCCCAATTCAATTCACGTAATTTTTTATTCAATGTTTCATATGCACTTGATGAATTTTATTAAAATTATTATTAAAGCTTTAGAAAACAACCTCAGCTGCTAATAAAACTCCCAATATGTAAGTAACGAATATAATCATCTTTATCAAGACAATTAGCTTCTGTAGATATACAACTTTCTTTAATAAAATCACGCAATAATAGATAATTAATTACGTAAATCATTGAATTTCAGAAATAATAAACTATACCCGAACTATTAAATTTCTAACAATATGCCATCATATTAATAAATTTTAATTTTAACTTATTTAATGCATCAATTCTCAAATGCATTAATAACTTTGATAGATTAATTTATTTAAAGTGTTAAATCACAATAATGTATTTTATATTACACAAAACCCCTTTAAATAACAAAAAAAAAATACTTATTCACTATCTACTATTTTTTTTCTTTCCACCCAAAAGATTCGGTTTTTAATTATCAAAAATCTATTTTTTTCTACTCACTAAATTCAAATAACATCTTAAGGACATTATACTTATTTCTATCGTTTATCGTCAATCATTATAATTATTTTTTCTTATGCACACAACTACGGATTATAAAATATTTATCATATTTTATTTTTTACATTTAGTATAAATTATATCAAAATTTTATTTCAAATACGAACACATTCAAATTATCATATAATATGGTCGAATTTCTTTTTTCAATTTATCGTTCTTTTTTAATTTTTCTTTTTTTTTTTTTACTAAAGGAGTTAAAATAATAATTTGCCATTACTCTCGGTGATTTAGTATTATGTTGTTCATGTATAAAAAAAATTACACCATTTTCTGTTTGTTGAGTAATAAAGCAATAAAAAATGTAGAGAATTTTTAATCCAAATATAAATTATTCCTGGTTATTTTATCGAAGAAGTTATAATGTAATTTCATGGTTTTACATAATAGATACGATACTACAGAGAATTGCATTGAATGTACGAACTGTTAACAATTTACGTTTTATTGAAGGCATTTTCAGTTATAGTTTTATATTTATAGGGAATATGACGCTTAAATTTTTACATTATACGTACGCGTGTACATGTGCATTTAAAATACACTTTAAACATTTTTAAGTAAAAATTGTCATTTTGATTATTATGCTTTATATTTTTTTGTCTAAAATAATATTAACTTTCATCGCGAGTAGTTGTATAATACACTTTTTTTACATCATTTTCTAATTTTCATTATCTTTCGTTGTAATTAATTTCTTCTTTGAATTTTGCACTCTGTTAAAGCTTTTAAAGGACACCTTCAAACTCTTTACCTTTTAAATATTCCTACTCATTTATTGTATTTCCCACCTTATATTGGCAAAGAATTGATAGACTAGTCTTTGTTAATACAAGCAATACAATCGCTTTGAATAATTACAAATTTTACCTATCAATCCAGTAAACACCAATTTAATAGCGTTTAATACATAATCCTAAGCCTATCGCTGCTTTTCGCATAAACCTACTTGTCTTACTTCGAAGATCATTATCTTTTGCAAACTCAGCCTCCACGGGGGAAGGCAATAATGCCAAATCTGCGCTGTACAGTTTAATTCAGCGTAGCCTTTATTTCTACTTCAAAGCATTGACCAATGTTTCGAGATTTACGTCTCGAAAGGCATTAAACGTAGACGTCCTTCCGACGTATTATATTCCCGCGAATAAAATTCATTTTTTCACAGGAAGCAAATTGTCACAGTCTTTCTCAATAAAATATTTATCTTATCTATTATTGAAGTTATGCTCGCGTTTATGATTATTCAACTTTTATATAAAAAAAAAAAAAAAAAAAAAAAGTCTTACGCGTTAACGAGGAGAAAAATTTGCACTTTTCATATAAAAACAGAGAATAAATAAAAAAAAAAAAAAAAAAAAAAACTAAAAACATAAGCAATCTTTATTTGAGGATAAGCAATCACTTTATTTCCAAAAATTACATTATCATATTATTGTTGTATAAAGTTATCTGAAAACAGTAAATAACATCGCCTGGAATATTATCCTGCATGTCTTGACGCTCGATTACCCAGAATTACTTGTGCTTATCTTATGGATTTGAGGAGTTCACGACATGCACTAAACTTATTATACAAGTTCATAGACTTTTCATAATATGTACCCTAATCTTTTTATTCAATCGCTACTCTAATACAAGATATTTACTTTTTTTAATGCTTACCTTCAGTATTTATTTTAAATAAAAAAAATATATGTATATAAATATATCAATCTATAAAAATTGCCACGTTTCCTCTACATTCTATTCACTAAAATTATTTTCTAGAATTTTTACTTTCCTTAATCGACAAGATTTTCTTTCCCTCTTATCACCCCTCTACATCTATATGAAATGTATTCTCATATCGACATTTATTCCTGTTTTCATGCTTGTTCTAGTAAGTATTCCCGCTCGTATGGTATTATTATCTTGATTTATTCAATTTTATGTTACGAACTCTCTCTCTTCACTTAAATTTCAACAAAATAACGAAAATTATTTCTATTTTCACAATTAGCTAAATAAAATATTCAATTAATCTGAATTATTTAATATAAGTTTTACAATTTTTTCATATAATTTATAAAATATCTTGCTAATGGTATTATAAATAAATCCTATAAAACGCAATATATTATTTATTATCTGTTATTTCGGTAGATTCGATTCTGAAATTAATTATGCTAGAAAAATCTTTATACCGATTCGGAAGAAAAACTGACTTATGTCATAACTTTATCAAATATGATATAATTATCATTATATGTATTTCATTTTTACGTCGGATTACACGCCTCGTATAACACGAGTATTTTACACTCTTTCCTTACGGAGGAGATAGCTGCGTTACTCTTTTTGAGGCTAAGTTTTTACATCGAATATCCGTGTAAATTATTTATTATACTTATTAACTCTACAATAATATGCGTATATAATTATATAACTTTTTGTTACGGTGATAAGATTCTTAATTTTGTGCGGCAGTTACTTTAAAGGGGATCAGGACTTATAAAACAATAACTTTATTTTCTACGAGCAACGTCGGTGTATTGTGTACAACCTAGTGTACATCCGGTGCACATGATTAGGGTGGTTTCAAAGATTATAACCAGTCAAGATAGATAAAAATTTTAAAGGAATTTTCCCCCCGTCTCCTCTCATGTACAGGCCACTGCGTAGCGAGATCACTCATCGTATTTTTAATATCATATTTTTATTTTTAATTTCAATGACTTTTTATCTTTTATTTACACTTACAAGAATGAAAATGTAAAATTTACAGCACTTTTCTTGTCCAATATTAGTAGCAATTCTGTGAGCGAATCGCTGTACATTTTTTGCCAGGCTAACTCAAGGTTAAAATAAAATGAATTCCTTACGATATAAAAATATGGTAAATACTTTACTTGATGACAGAAGTAAAACGAGGGACCCAATATCGTTACGCATTCAACGTATATATTGCCGTTTCAAAGTCATCGTTTTAAATACTTCAAACCTAAATATATTCTTCATTTAGGATAATTATTAAACAATGCGGTGTTTAATTAATTCCAAAAATCCATTAATCGTACAAGTACCTCTATACACATTAATTTTCCCCGTAATACCGTTGCTCTATGAATCTAATGTGATGAATTAATTGTCAAGTATGTACTGTTTTCAAAAAAATAAAGTACATTACTTAGCTAATAAGCCTTTAATGTACTTAAGCAGATAAGAGTCTATTCTGCCTAAATAATTTATGTTTCTCGGTACGTGCGTGTGACAGATAAAATTCATAAAAATAACTGAAGCTAATTTAATACTCGTTTTAGATATTTTATCACGAGTATTACTAATTAAATTAATCCTGCTTAATATTTACTTTTGTGCATCTACGACTGAAACTATTGCGAACTGTCTAATTAATATTATTAATATTAAGAATGTCTATTCATAATTTTATTGTATTAATTGGTTTGGTAAAAGTGGATTATGAGCGAAAATGGCTTGATTTAGAGCTATTTCTTCGACTAGAAATAGATAATTCCGTGAAACTGACTATAATCTCATGGATAACGATGATAATAATAATAAATAATAAATAATAAATAATAATAATCATAATCATAAATAATAATAAATAATAAGAATCATAATCATAAATAATAATAAATAATAAGAATCATAATCATAAATAATAATAAATAATAAGAATCATAATCATAAATAATAATAAATAATAATAATGATAATGATAATAATCTGAACGACGGTTTAAATCTAAACAATAAGCATCTAAAGAACTACGAAGGAAGGATTAATCAGTAGTAAATGACAAGGCCTAATGTCATGCAGATTTATTGAGCAAGAGCCAAAATAATAATCGCGATATGAGATCGACGGTCTCAGAAAATACAAAGGCATGTGCAATTACTTTATATTCCTCCGAATATCGCCGAATAATTACTGTACATTCATATAATCAAGAATAATCGAAAGGCAAACGTTCGGTGGATGTAATTTATAATTGCTTTGATTTTACGTAGCAAGTACAATACGAGGGTTTCAATGACATTTCTGCATGTTTCGTTGGATCGAAATAAAGAAATTTAACTTGAGAACATTTTTAGAATGCATTATTTTAATTTTAATAAGGCCAAGGTCAGTACAAGTAAAATAATTACATTAATAAATAAAAATATTGTAAAGTTAACGCCCCCCTCCCCCCCATCGCCGTCCTATTTAAACTTAAATATTATAAATATTCATAAAAAGTACGAGGATTTCGTATGTATGAATTTCTTCTATTCTTAAGCAGATTATAGACTTTGATAATTTATTATTTATTATAGCTCGGAACCGCACATATATTAAAGTATAAATTATTATTCTTTACATAAATTAATGAATTTTATTATATTTTAGAATTTCGTGTAATTACGTCATGAAATGCTTACGTACTTAAATTCATGAAAAATTAATATGATTTATTTTGTTCCCTCTCAATTATGAAATGTACTTCGAAAACATGAATTTGTCACATTGACACAAAACGTCTGTTCACCAATGTATAAATAATTCTTTTCTTAAATACGGGACTGAAATTTTTATAAAAAGTAATTATTTATTAATTTGTCAAATTACTCATTTGTTGGATATGATGTTTATCGAAGTCATAATTAACATATTTTGGGATATAAGTATTAATTGCTTGTACTCGATGCGTAAGACGTGAGGACGTAAAATGATTTTCTTCCTATACATCTGATTCGTATGTTTGCCAATGAAATATCTTGTCGTAATTATCGAGTCCTTGCTTGCTACGTCGGCCAATATTTCCTTATCCAATCCGTCTGAAACGTAGATCCCGAATCCTGGATGACGCGTCGCCTCTACGTGTACCGGGACTCCTTAAACTCGGGATCTCAGCTCGCGTATCAAGATATCAATTTCAAATCAAACATCAAAGCCCATCCCTGTAGAATACACGATAACACGTTTTTCCCATTTTATCGTGCATTCCCTCCTTCTGATAAAACCTCGATGCTCGCGCTCACGAATATTAAAAGCTCAAGGTAATCAATGGCAGAATATCGAATGGCATTTCCTTCACATCGTCTGTTGCAATTCCGAATTCCTTATTTTCCTTTACCCTGTATCCGTCCTCGTGCCAATGGTCCACCGATATCTTTAATTTATATTCATGTTAATCATTTTATTTTATTTTATTTTATTTTATTTTTTTTTTTTTGTTTTCCAGTTCTATAATCGTATACGTCGAACCACGCGTCTCGCTTCATTTATGCGTTCCCCAAAGCATCCGGTTTTCATTATCCGCTACATCTTTCTACGCCAATAATTTTCATTTTATTTCACAGGACAAAGTGAATAATATTCTTGAAACTATTTCATTTACATTTCTTTGACTTTGAGTATGTGTAAAAATTACGCGGCGACGGAAGGCTTACGAGTATTTCGCTAAATTTCATTTCTGTTATTGAAAATAAAAATCTGAGCGAGAAGTATTTTTAGCCTTAAAAAATCAATTTAGAAGACGTAAACTTCTGAAGAGATGAAGTTTGAGGTATCGATTTTGTATTTCGTTAAATGAAAATACGATTTCTTTTATAAACGAGGAGAAGAAATTTTTATAAAAACGTAAAATTCGATTGAAACTTACAATTGCTAGAATAATACGAGATAATTTAATCCGGTACGAATACACGAATTTCGGATTATACTTTATAATTATTTAAGAAAATATTATCATCTACGATGTAATGGCTATTTAAAAAGGTGTTTCCATATGCTTTCAAATCACATTTTTTTCACGATCATTTCACGACATGTTCTAATGCAGTAGTTGGAAAAATATTAAATTTTATATATTAAGAGTCGAAATCTGTATCTGTCACATTGCAAATGGTAAATAATTTTACCATGAGAATAAATAATAATTTTCTGCAAAATATATTTCCAAGTCCACCAAATGGTTTGGGTTTTCGTAGTAAAAGTCATTTTACGAATGCTTGATTACTAAATTGTAATTATAAAAGGAAGAGTTGATGTAAACTACGTTTCGTAGACATGTACATAATGGTCGCGAGGGGGGGGGGAGATGCGAGAGAGGCTTCGCTATGCAAATTAATATACAAACGCTGAATAACGAGCGGAAATGAAAATTTTCATTAGATTTGTAGGAAGTTGTAGCAAGACAGTGCGTACCTATTAGGTTTAATGTCTCACAGCTCCTCGAGACTTTGTGAAATCGAATCCTTGAGCTCCGAGTCAAGAGGATGGGAACGGCAAAGGGATCTTAGGGAGTAAAGTCAACGTCCTCCTTGAGGACATAAGCGGGAAAGAGGAACCCCATAAGAATTGAGTATATAAAATCCTGCGGCAAAAAGTTTACGGCTCGCGTACGCGGCATCCATTTATGTCGATTTTTTTTTCCTTTTTTCCTTGTATTTTATATTCGTGCGAGATAAAAAGGGGCACAGGAGAGTAGGAATGGCGAGGAGCGAATTGAATGAGAGAGATAGAGCGAGGGGAGGGGAGGGTATGAGTCGTCGAGTTCTCGCCTCCTTATTTCCGTACATTACACGGTCAGTAGTCGAGATATCATCTTACGACGGTGGCTGGGAAATTTTTAGGAATCGTCGCGTACGTTGTTGCTTCTCTCATCTAACGTTTATATCGCACTTTCTATATTTCAATATCCCTAATTGACCACGCCCTCCGCCCCCCCCAGCCCCTCCGCTCCGACAATT
The DNA here is from genome assembly GCA_018883505.1 of Ceratosolen fusciceps. Classification (NCBI taxonomy): domain Eukaryota; kingdom Metazoa; phylum Arthropoda; class Insecta; order Hymenoptera; family Agaonidae; genus Ceratosolen; species Ceratosolen fusciceps. The sequence goes on from RCIC01000008.1 coordinate 6,800,358, forward strand.
TACAGCAATTACCTTGAAGTGTTTTTGCTCTTAATTATCCAAAGTGAAGATCTGAGGATCAAATTTAATTTGAACTCTCTAAGAATATACTATTTCACTATAGGCTTCTAGGAAAATGGACCTCGGCACGATGCCCATCAAATGAAACTTCTCCACCCAACATAACTATCAAATTATTTTTTAATAAGTAAAGGAGAGCCGTAAATTTACTCCCGAAAGGAAATTAATACTACTAAATATAGTAAACATTGATCACAATATACAAATATTCTTCGTGTATTATTTTCGGTTCGCGTATTGTTTACGATCTTTAAAACATTTCTTGAATTTAAAATTTAAAATTTGAAACAAAACTTGATAAAGTCATTCAAATTGAAAGGAGAATGTGTATGTTTGCATAAGTCTCTGCGTATGGCTCGGACTCACAATGCTTTATTCGCTTTGTGATTTACGGCTCCTCGCAATACACTGTATTTCGGAGCTTCGTGTTCTTTTATTCCAAAGCGCTGTGCTTTAAACGTGTTATGTAAAATAAATGAAAGTGATCTACCATGTCGTAAGATTTTAAAATCATAAAGCTTGCGTAACGTGGACATTTGTACGTTGGCTTTTGAAGAGGCGCAGAGGAGAAGTGTTTGTCGATGACACGTCCAAAGGGAATGTGCTCGACTGCTTTGTCAAAACATAAAACCGTTTGACTTTTAAAGAAGGAAGTTAAGATGTCGTAACGATATTAAGGAATCTTAAAGAGAACGTGTCGAAAGATGATTAAACGGTCAAAAGCTTCAAAGAAAATGGATAACTGCGGATCTGCCGCATACACCTGCCGCGCATCGGTCCATCCAATTCAAAATCTAATTTGTCTTGAGTGACATGGATGGCCGCATGGGGATATGGGGATGGGGGTACTTGGAGAGTAAAGTACTCTTCGAGCCCTGACGTTTTAAATTTAAGCTAAAATGACGCGGCTAACGTTTACAAAGCCCTTACGCGCTGCAACGACAGTGTAAATTCTGCCTCGCTCGTCGTCGTACTCGTATCGCTGCCGATACCCGACCTTCCCCCTTCCCTCTTACATATTTTAAAGACTTCGTGTTACTCCCTCTCCCCCCCCACCCTCTCTACGTCTCTCTACGTCTAGGCTTAAATGTTTTTTTTTTCGAATTCCTCGTAGGACGTTGTCAAGGGCATAAAAATTACGGAGAGGCAATGAGAGAAAGAGGAAGAGAGAGAGTGAGAGAGAGAAGCGGAAGGCGGACGCAGTTTTTTTCAATTTTACATTATGCACATTATCTGACGAAGACTCGACACTCCGACACACAATTATATAATAAAACGATAAAATAACAAAATAGCCGCGGACGTTCGTAAAGCTTTAAATTTAATAAAACTTTCTTGTCTCGTACACGTGTCGTGCCCGGAAAGGAATTTATTTTATAGATCCTTCGAAAGCGAAATAATGAAAAATTTAAAGCCCTCTAAAGTCGTAGGAAAACATTTTATCGCAACATCGATGTGCTCGGAGAGTATTTAATAACAATTCAGGCGTTTGAATTATTCCAAAGCCAAGTGAGTTCTCCGCCATTCGTATATTATTTTTACTCAACAGGTTTCTTTAATTGTCCCGTTGTCATGAAAGGGAAAAATCATTGCACGAGAAGTCCAGGTCATCTGACTTATCAATTGCATTGATTAACGGGAAAAAACATTCAGTCGGTATACGGAATATTTATTGGACGTTTGGAGTAAATAGCTGGCCTTACGTTTCGCTACTGACAGAACGAGCCGCATTTAATCAATTATGCCCTTTCTCCAGATATTCAAAACAAAGAAGGGGGCGGGGGAGGGGGAAGGGGGAACAGAAGACTTCCTCGGAGCCACGGCAGAATATAACAAAAAAAATATTAGAGTATTTTTTTTTTGGGAAGAGAAAATACGTTTGTCCTTTGCGGTTCAAGCAGATCCGATATTTATTTTACCCGCGGCGCTTGACAAAGAAATAACAGACTGGCGTGACACGATACATTCTATGCCATTTCATTGTAAAAGAAACAAAACCTTGAATCTCACTTACGTAGCCGGAAGGGGGTCGAGGAGTAGTAGCAGGAGAAGGAGGAGGAGGAGGAGGAGGAGGAGGAGGAGGAGGAGCAGGGGGTAAAAAAACGAATGCAAAGGTAAATTTCATTTCAACGAAGATAAAGAAATGATCACATTTTTCGTTGGCTAAGTTGCTGTACCTTTTCATCTTGCGCTCTTGAATTACGGACCGCGTGAGCTCTGCGGCCGGTCCGTTGGTTCTATGAGGTGATGGGAGGATTGCGGGTGGTGGTGGTGGTGGAGGGGGCAGAGATTTATACAAGCATGGCTATTCTATTTAGACCGAGCACTTTAATTCTACTCTGCTTTGAAATACTAACTCCTCAAGATATTACCGCGAGAGCTTCTAAATACTAAGTTCCGCTCGAGATATCTTGATCTCATGAGCCATTGGCTGGCGTTTCATTTATTTTCTCGTAAACGCGGCCGCATCGTCATCTAATTCAATTGCCTCGAAATCTTCATAAGACCTTTTAATCAGAAAATTAAGAACCATTTAATCTTCGTGAAGATATAAGATCTCATCATTTTCTTGCTTCTCATCCTCTTCAAATGCCTTCGAACGCACATAAATGATTTAGTTCAGAATTTATTTTTCAGCGAAGCTTTCGACAAATCATTCCATGGAATGGGAGCCATTTATTTAAAAAAAAAAAAAAAAAAAAAATCCACGGGCATGTAGTGATTTGTTTTTTCAAACATACGTTTAACATATTTCATTTTCAATGAAATAATAAATTTAGAGAGAGAGAGAGAGAGAGAGGGGGTGTATTGCCTGTGGTAAGACCGTGGAGATTTTCAAAGCGAATCCGTGTAAAAGACCGACTACTTGACGAAATATTAAATTTTAAAACCATAAGGATGTAATAGATCTAGAATTTTGGCCATTAGGTCAGTAATTGGTGCCCGTGCACCATACTCCGATGCTTGTAATTTTGGCCTAATTTAGTTGAAGTATTCGATGCAATCTATTTTATGCAGCTCATCAAATAAATTGAATAAGAGTAATGAGAGCGGGAGGTATTTGCGATACTGTTCAGACACTGTTTTCGTCGAATCTTCGACATTTGATTCCCTTGTTCGTTCGAATAATTTTGCAAAAAATAATTCGACAAAGGGATGGTGAAAGAGGCGTTTTACATTTAAACTGCCATTATCAATGGCTGAATTGTACGGACTTTTCCAGAATTATCAACGATTAAGCCGTAATCGGAAATTCGACGATTCAGCTGCAATTTAACACTGCACTTGAATTGCAGATGTTACGTGTTTATACGTAAATTTAAATAACGGATAAAGAATATTATTCATATTTGAATTAGCGGTTAAAATTTTGGCGTTTGACTGACGATCAATCGATCCGCCGATGCGAAATTTATTTTAACAATTGCTCTTACGTTAATTTTCACTCAGAATTTTTTTTGTTTTCTTCACCCTCGAGACTTTTGAACAACCCTAGTACGTGTAATTCCATCGCGATGGAGAGAGGGAAAGAGAGAGAGAGAGAGAGAGCGGGGGCAGTGGAGCCAGTTAAAGTTATGCATGTTAATGCGCAGTTGCGGCGACATCGCACGAAAGTATCGAGTGTCAAAGCGAGGAGGAAGCGGAAACTGAGCTCGAGCGCCATTCTAATGTAAAGGAGTGACCGATCCAGGGGTCGGGGAGAATAAAGGACGAAGATCCCGTTCGAAGCGGGGATTTAAATTCGGAGCTTCTCGCGTTGCTTTAACACCTACTAGTTCCGCACGTATCCCGTATATTTGGCGAATTACTCGCTCGTTCGCACTTTCTTGTCCGGGGCTCCGGATCGACTAACCCATGAGGCTGACCTCATGAGCTCTCGGACCGCTCGAGTCCCATGTATGCGTAACAGTGGTGTTTGACCGTCGCACGATCGCCCTTTGTACACGCATGACCTTTGGTATTTCCGTTAATTCTAAAAGTAGTATCGACTCGCATTGTTCCCTCTCGCTTTGTTCTGCACGTTTGTTTTAATCAATGACGGCCACTAATCCTTCTTGTTTTCCCTGATTTCGTAATCGAATCATCTCCGATACTCGATAAACCCCGAGTACCGCTCGAGTAGTTGCGCTTCGGCAAAGTAAAGCCAGCCAAGCGACGAGCCACGTGCTGCTCATCACACGTGATACACTGTTCTGCGCTGAATCGCTAATTCGTTTAAGGTCACCGCTTTCGTGATTTAAATTCATTTTTATTTCTTCGCCATGCTATTGCAAATATTTAATTATCCTACTTTAAAAGACTTGGAACTACTCTCTTACTCTCTGCTTATCTCTGCTCCAGGTGTACAATAATATTTCATGATCATAAACAATTCCAAAGAATCATTAAGACATTCGAAAGTTTAAATAATTTTACAAAAATTATTATTTTTATGAACGCGCGCCCGATATTCTAAAGCCGAATTATAAAGTAGAAGCTCTTATCTTAACTGTACCATTGCCAAATAAAGTTCTCTTCCCTTAAACTTAAGGAAAACTTTTATTAATCTATCGCCACACTAAATTCACTTTTTTTTTTTAAATATAAATGTACATAAAAATATACACGCGCTCGGGCGTATAATTCTTTTAAACTTTTAATTTTTACGTTTCGGTACAAAGTATGCGCTTCCTATGCTAATACCTTCAGACATATTTTGTATATTAATATAAATAAAGGAAAAATAATAATTAGCATTGTAACAAAAATAAAGCTTAATATAATAACGGCGACGATAAGTCGTTTAAATTTACTTATTTCGCTTAAACAATTACGGAGCTTTTAAAAACAATAGTAAGTTAATTTGTGCGTTCCACGTGTTTGCATTTATAAATAAATCAAGATCAAACACTTCCTAATCGGTCTAATTTAAAATTTATTTAAATTTCTATTTTAACAAGAATATTAATAATAATGCGTGAATTGCCAGTTTAATTAAAGCATAACAAGGATTTTGCCAATAAATAATCATTGTAACGAGCGTGTTTATGCGTAAGATAGCACTGCCGAGGCATTTTTTATTAAATATCTAAAGTTTCAAGGCTCGCGAATAATAATTTCTCGACTTTGAAGAGAATTCTTCGATACAATATTTATAAGCATGTAGTAAGCGAGAATACTTGATTCGATATCGCTGGGAAATCGAATGGGAGAAGAGCTGATCTCAAGGGTCAATAGCGGTTGTCGAGGAATCAAGGAGAGAACGTATAATCCGAGCTACCGGGTCATTATCTTGTCCCAGTTTATTACAAATGTCGTTCCTAAGCTGTTGGAAAAATGTCAAATGGTTTTTCCTGCATAATCGCGTCTTTTCGATTATCCTACAAAAATACGATAAGACCATTGCCAAGGATCATCGAGATCCTTGTGTACATTGTTATCGAAATCTCTTATCGATAATATCCTTCGCCGGCCCGAACAACAACAACAACAACAACAACAACACAATCGCTACTCTAAGTGAATCTATTTAAATATATCAGAAAGCGTAAGAGGATCGAGGCTCGTTGCATAACGACTGATATATACGCTTGCACTCGATCGATTCGCTCGACTTTAATAACCCCAATAACCATTCGTGGATCGTATTTTTTAATTTTTTAATAAAAAAAAAAACACCTAGGCTGCAGTGCAACATTAACGATTCCGAGCTTATGGGAAAATACGGGAAATGCCCCGGTGTCTGTAATAGCTCGGCAATCCGATTGCCGGCATTGATATAAAATACGATTTCGCTCATTGATCGAGCCTAAAAGTATAGTATAGTCTTCGTAAAAAGAGATTTATTATCCGTTAACTAGATATGGAAGAGACGAAAAGTAAATAAATAAATAAATAAATAAATAAATGAATGAATGAATGAATGAATGAACGAATGAATGAATGAATGAATGAATGAATGAATGAATGAATGAACGAATAAATAAGTAAATAAATAAATAGATGGGAGCTTCGTCAAAAAGAATAATATACTTATCGAGCGAGCTTTAGCGATATCGGACTGCCCATGACTAACGGCTATAACTATATGATTTATAACCTTTTTAAAGTAAACGGACGATTCTTAATCAAAGTTCATTATATTTGCATTGAACCGAGTACTCCTACTTCCGCGGGATGAACTTTACGTTGAAAATCAAATGTACGTTGACTGCTTAAGAAGCTCGAGAGCTTCTTCGTTATTCATAGCTTATTCAGGATGGAAGAAAGCATCGAATGATATACGGGGAGATTCACACACTAATCACAACGTTACTGACGTTTAAGCAATGTATTAGCGGCTTACTTACCAATACTTGCAAATCTTTCGTGCACTTGATATTTACGGAGATAATAATTAATTGCAAATATTTACAAGCCGTTTCTATTTAATTATGCACTCTCGATGCATACGATTCGGTAAGATTGTGGGATCTACGATGACGTTACGAATGGAAAGGTAATAACTGATGCGAAAAATATTCATCACCGCACATGCATACACTTCATTATAATAATGTATGTAAGTTATGGCTCTGAAGGGCAATCACAAGCTGATGATCCTCTCCAATCATCCATAAAATAGTCTCGAGCCCTTTCCATGGCATCCAAGCTGTCCAAGGGACACGTTCCCACTGTAAATATCTACATTTTCTTCACCCCGCCCCTCCGCCCACTCAGTCTGTCTATTCATTTAAGTTTTTTTAAAACGCCGCCCATTTCTCATTTTATAGAATTAAATAAATAAATAGCAGAAATACTTAGCATAATTTTAAATCTTGAATAATTACTTGAAAATTCAGACTACCATGAGGTAATTTGTCAAATAATAATTTATTATAATGAGCGTCAAATGGGATATAATAATTACTACTCGTATCTCGAAAGCTATTGGACTTCTTGATATATAATTTTGTTTAATTGAAAACACTGCGTGACTTATTTAAAATCTAAAATTGTATTCAGTATTCTGTAATGGCATATAAATGATTTATTGACTTGGACGACAATATTTTAAAGGCCAATAATCATTACAAATACAATTACGCTTTACCGTAGAATTTAGAATGAATTTTGCGTAAACTTTAACAACCAAATAAAAATGCACTTTTATTCGACAGGAAAATTATTTTACATTTTTATTTCGTCAGATATCGTTGGCATGTAAAAATCTAAACAACACTGCCTCTAAAAAGTATTTTTTTATTTTGCATGAACTTGATTCATAAGAATATTTAACGCATTTAACGATTCAATTAAAATTCAATTCAATTAAAATAAAATTGATTTAAAAATTGTCCCAAAAGAGCTAAAGTTATTTTGGTTTGCATAATGAAAGTAATTAATTGTCATTTATTAAATAATTAAACACATAATTTTTTAATAAATGCCGTAACGTCACAAAGTAAGAATCGTCTAACTACGATCAGATTATGATTAAAGATGATTAAAGCAATTCCAACATAAATTTAAAACGCATGCTAATATTTTTATCTAATGTAACGCATCTTTAAATTTCCATTTTTATAGAAAATTGTCTAACGGTATCAGTAAACGACGGATTTCGTGTTGTAATCGCGCAGAAACGAGATCTTTCACAACGATTATACATATAAATAACTTTATTTACCTTCTCTCATTAATACGTGAAGTGATTTAATAATTCTCTAACGTATTAGATCTTTTGAAATTCATTATTAGTTTTGTTCCTTATTTCAGTTATTTTCAACGGTTACAGTTTTTTGTTTATTCTTTAAACATCCGAAATAAATCAAAATATAATCAAGATAAGTGTAAATAATATCTGGTCTCAAATATTATATCATTCGCTTTCTTATTTGTACCTTTTGTAATTTAAGCTCTTACGATATGTTTATTTAGACTATATTACTCCATATCTATATAGGTATAGAGTTAATGTGGCAAAATTATACTTTAATACGGTAGATTTAAATAAATACCGGCATACGTAGTTTTATTATTTATTTTTGAAAAATAAATAACAATATTAAAGATTTTCTCTTAAATTTCATAAGTAAATTATAATTATATTTTCTAACTTTTACTAATTATGTCTGAAAATATCTGACCTGCTAATATCGAAATAATTTTGTTGCTAATTAATCAAGTTATAATATTTTGTAAAAGACAAGAGAACCTTTTAATATAAATAAATTACATTGGAGGTAGAATAATTGAAAATAACAATGAAACAGCTTTATTGAATCTTATGCAAATATTAAAACCTTGTTTCCGTAAGATGAATGATGATATGGAAATTTATTGTAATTATAACTTTAAATGTATTTATATATCGTATTAATAGGGATAATGATACTAAGTTTATTCTAATCTCATGCGTATATGACGAGATCTCGAAATAGATCTCAATTTACCTTGCTTCGGTATAAGACATAATTTAGGAACGGTTAATCATGAAAACAATACATACGTTAAACATGTAAATATATATATATATATATAAATACGTGTTATTATAAAATAAAAATATTACAAGCACAGTTATAAAAAAATCTATATTATATTTATAATATTTTTCAGGATCTTGTTAATTGTTAACTTGTTCGATTACTAATTAAATTTGAAAAAAAGAAAAATTTGAGTTTTCATTTTATGGTATTAAGCAATCATTGTAAAATTTATCGTTTTAATAAAATTGTAAATATTCATGGCCATAGGAATTTTAAGATCAATTCACCATAAATAGTTTTGACATGACGAAGCATAAAAATTATGGATATTTCATTTGCCTGTAAAGCTTCTTTGAGTGCTCGATCTTTCGTTAGTGCGGAATTATTATTATTATTACTTGCCGTCAAATGTATCAGTTTTCTTAGTAAAAATGCAGAACGTAAAATACGCGAGGTACTTGAAATTTGAGCGAGAGTAAGTAATCGGATAAGCTTAGCTCTAACAACGTAATTATCATACAATTATTAAAAAAGCGTTAGAGGCTTTTTACTCGGCTGTGCACCAATATGAATAAATAAATAAATAAATAAATAAATAAATAATTAAATAAAGAAGAGTCGAAAGGATTCGAAAGTGAGCGGATATGTTTATGTTGGAAATTGATTTATCGGACACAGCCCCTTGGCCGAACAGAAAATTCGCCAACAGAAAGCAATTAATGGCGATGGAATACGGGAACAACGGTCCCATAAAGTAGCCGTTCGCCATGCATAGGCGGAGTGGCTGATTGTAAGATGCTAAGAGTACGTGGGCGGAAAGCGTGAGCTCGGAGCGGGTTAAAAAAAACAAAATAACGAACGAGCCCTTTACACGGAAGCTGGATCAGCGGATTGGCGTGCGTGGAAAGAGAGGAGTGGGGGGAGGGGGGAAGGTATTAACGACGAGAGACACGAACGTCACCGCGCCCAGAATATACATGTCAACGCTTAGATACGAAGTCCTCGAAAGGTGGATCCGACGGGGGCGCGACGAATTTTTAGGAGATTTACGAGCAAGGGGCCGAGGACAAGGGGACATACGGTCATTCGCGGATAATTCATGCACCAGGTCATGGACAGGAGACATTAATCAGAGTCGCGCTTATCTATCGAAGTCCATAAAACTCGCTGTCCTCCTCCCGACGCACTCTCTTTCCTTGACAGTGTCGTAAGCGCGCATACAGCAACATCAATCACGCACTCGCGGCTTTATCAAGGGTATCAAGACGTAGCGCGAATATAGAGGAAAATCGAGTCGCCCCTCTCTATCGTCACTCGCCTCGCCTCTCTATCTCTCTGCCCAATAACCCCGATCCCCGTAGGAAGCAACAAGCCGCAGCGGCCCTTACATTATTAAATCGAAGCAAGTGCTAATACCCGTCCGAGCTCTGTCCCAATAACACGTGTGCCCGAGGCTGATGCCGAAATACCTAATGCACGGGATGATTTACCCGAATAACCTTACTCCCCGTCCCACCGAGGCCCTTAACAACCGCCCCCCCCTCCCCGACCGCCACCAACTGACTCCAACCGCCAACGTTCCCTCGCCAGTCGACGGTGCCGTTTTTCCGTTATTTCATGATCAGCGAGGCCTATAAACAATAGGCCCAGCCCACAAGACCAGCAATTTATGCTTACGGTTATTCAAGGATATATAGGCCCTCCTCATATGCCCCCTACCCCCAGCCCAAAGTCGCGAAACTTTATACGCTTTAAATTGATATTACGATACTGACTCATTTTATTTACTTATTCATCTCCTCCCCCAGCTTACTCACTCTCTCTCTCTCTCTCTCTCGCGTGACATTTAATCATAAATACAAAACTGTATTCTCTTCGTCCATCCGTCATTTTTTGAATTTTTTGGAGAAATTCGACATTTCGGATTTCTATTGGCGCTCGCGTTTTTATTAGCGTTTCGAGAATTATGATTTCCTTCTCTGATCAAAGTCGACGCTAATCTGCCGGATGTTTCTTCTTTACTTATATCCCCCATCTCGCTCTCCCCCCCCCCAACCCAAATGTAACATTTTTATTACAATTTAAATTCCGTAATAATAATTACGTAAAATTTTATGAATTTACCATGAATTAAGTAATTAAAGTACTTGTCGAAAGAAATGCAGCTATTTATATTACAACGGTATTTAAGTAAATTCTTTCGGTTATGAAATTCCCTTAAAAATATGTTTTAACAAATCATCGGAATAGAGCTTGCGCCTCTCTTACTGAAATTCCAAATTAACTTCCTAATGTAATTATTATAAAGTTTCATATATACATATTCGTACATTTAGAAGCGAGTACGTCCGTACAGGCCTTAGCTAAAGCGACCTCGATATAATGAAAAATAAACTAATGTTTTATATATATATATATATATTTGGCTCTAAACTAATAATCTAAATAATAATTTCAGCAGCGAAATTGCGATTGAATGTAATTAAATTTTATAAGGAGCGAACATTTGAATACGTATTTCTAAAAGATTATAATTGTAAGGGAACCTAAATTAGAAATATTACATAATTTATTGGAATATAATAAACAGCGCTAACTGTAGGTTTGACAGTTTTCTAAAAAATTCATTACTTATCTCGATTAAATTGTTTATTCGTCATAAAAAATGATTGCCTAATGTTTTACGAATAACGAGTTGCGAGTAAAAAATTAAATTTTAAATTACGAAATAATAATTATTACGTAGAGCAGAATAAGAGGTATAAACGGATAGCGCGATACAATACTAATCTTTGAAATTGTACAAATAATAATGTAGTATTAAGTTTCTTTTACAAAATACAAATACAAACGTAGGCAAAAGGCTCTAATGCGCTATAATAATACTAATAATAATAACAACAACAACAACAACAACACAACAATAATAATATTATATAATATTATATAATAATAATATAATTATATAATATAATATAATTATAATAATAATAATAATAACAACAATAATGGATGAATGCATAATATCCCATGTAAAAGTATTAATATACTGTTTCGGCTTTCTTAATGGTTTATCGTTTTCCAATATTTACGACAGATTTTATGCGAAAAAGTGCGAAAATGTGCGTGCGAGCGTGCGTACGTATAGAGCGGACCGTAGACTAATTGTTCAGTGCTTTATAATAGAAATGAGACGTTCTGGCAGAAGTGAAGGAATTCTTGACGGTATATTACCCGTGGGGTCGAAAAGCGCATTTGTCCACAAGTCGTCGGGAAGAAGAGCAGGGCAAGTGCTCGGCTAACGTTTTATTAGGACGGCCTAACAATAAAGAGGGACGAAGTGCTCGTGTAACGATGAAATGGAGAACAATGGCGGCCTTTGTCAAGCTTTTGGATTGTGTAGCTTTTGATATTGTGCCGAGGAGCCAACTCGGCAACGCGAACCGAATAAATGGCTTTGAAAGAAAATAAGAAAGTCGGGTACATCGTATCGCCTTCCACCTATGAGTGACTCCGGTGGGGGGGGGGGGAGTTATGCTCGTTACTCTGCCCGAAATGAGCCGACGTCAACGAATTGTTGCTCGGAATTCAATTGAAAGTGCCGTGAGTCCAATCGAGAGAATTACAACGCCCCTTCTCCTCTATACACCTAAGTGATACCGTCAAGATCCCAGCCAGCCTTAGGAGCTGGGGGTCAGGGGCGGCTAGGCAAATCCAGTCACGTTTTCATTTGACAGCAATTTTCCCACTCTTCCTACCCCCGCCCTCGCGCGAGTTCCATCGCCGCGTATCTCCCCATCGCTTTTTTGTCCTCGTGTCGCACACAACCGCCTCGCGTGGATTTATTCGAATCCGTGTAATCCGGTAAACGCTAACAGGGAAGAATAATTCGATAAACGCAGGCTAATTCGGTCTTACAGCTGACGGGAAATCGTCCTCCCTTCTTTCGGCTCTTCTGCATATCTGCAGCACCATCACTAAGCCCTTATTAAGACTCCGAACACAGAAATCGTATTTACACGTCTATTGTAGGTAAACGCGAGAATCCGCATTTAGAATTATTGGATAACAATTTACGTGATCTATGTCGTGCTCGAGAATAGAAGTTTTAAGTCAAGCGATGCTTCAGCTCGAGAAAATATTCTACTATTTTCAAAATCTCTCTTTCGAATACAGCATTACTTCTTCCTCTTCTTCCTCCTCCTCCTCCTCCTCCTCTTCTTCTTCTTCTTTTTCCCCAGTACGTTAGAAGTACGTTATCGAACGTCCATGCAATGCTTTAAATATTAAATATTTACGAAAACGTTATATGTTGCCAGCTTCGATCTCGAGCTGCTTAAATAAATTGTTTATGGTATTACATCGCTTAGTCGCTCGTGGAAGGGTATTTCCGTATCTCCGCAGCATGTCTATACATCTATTGCATTTATCAACAACGGATCTGAGCCAATATCCAATAAGACGGAATGAATAAGCAGTGCCAATATCCTCGGTATCCAATGGTAAAAAAGCTTATGTACGGCATCATTTCACGTTCGACACTTCACACGAGTCTAAATAATATGTGGGAAAATCCATGTGGCAACACGAGGATAGTCTTAAATTCCATCTTACGCGCACTCGAACGTTCTTTATTGATCTCTCAGGGCAGAAAAGAGTCATGCCAATAACCTTTTAATGTAACTATTTTCTTTACTTCGCGAGTCCATCGTCGTTGCATCCTGACTCATTAGGCACGTTGTAGTCCCCCGTGTTTTCCCGGCCGTGTAAACCCGGGCCGAGCCGGAATTATTCGATAGGTTTCGCTCTCTCCACTCGCTCACTTCCACTGGTACGAGCCCAACATCGGATGAGTCAATTTCTTGCTGCGTAATAGATTTACGCACGCAGCTTCGAAAATTTAATACAAAGTGGAAATATAACCGGATGCTAGACTTTATTTTACAAACAGACAAGCATTTCTTTCATTGCCTTTATTCCTTTAGCTATTCGAAATTTCATTATTTAAGCAGATCTCTTATAAAAAAAAAAAAAAAAAAAAAAAACTTCTAACAAAAACATAAAGGATTTTATTAAAAATTCAAATCTAAAATTAAATCGAGCCCGTGACTGACTTTATCAAATGAAAGAACTTTATTATTAAATGTAACTTTGTGAACGATTCACTTTGAAATCCTTCTACTTTCTTTCCATTATCTCTTACTCGTTAATGCTATTTTGAGAAATACGTAAATATCGAAGAATATTTTTGTGAAAACGCGCTCGCTGCATCCATTATCCATTATCCATTATCCATTATCCATTATCCATTATCCATTATCGCTGCATCGCTTAAAGGTTCGCTACTCACACACCCTCAAAATTCTATTGATGCAGCGTCTAACTGATTATATTAAAAGGTAAAAAAATATATTAATAAAAATTAATTCATCTTATTCGGGTATTTCAAACGAAGAAGGGATAAAGAGCTTGAGAGTTATCTAATAACAAAGAAGGTGCACGGGTACAAGAAAATTAAGTTTGACGTAAATAATTGAAGGTTCGCCCTTCTATAATTAATATAATTGTATTGATTATACAAGGGAGCAGTAAGCCGACATACGCATCGGAGCGCGTGTAACGAAATTTCTCAATATCGCTTTGTAATAATCGAATAATCACAACGACGTATTAACGTATTATGTCAATATTCTATGTTACAGTACTTTGATTTCTTGATATTTTGCATGATTCTAGTCCGGTGTACTGCCAAGGCGAGCTACTGAAAACGGTCCAACTGTCGGGTCTGTTTAGCGACAGTAAGATTTTCGTCGATCTTTACCAGAGGCACGACGAGGACGTCACAATATCGAAGTGAGTACGACAATACAACGATAGAAAAATCGATCGAAATAAAAATAAAGTACGGGCAGCTTCGAAATCTCCCGAGGCTTTTCGCTTTCGACTCATTACTTCGAGAACTTAATAATGTAAGTTTAGGTCGCTCAGGTTTGGATCGCAAATAATCCGAGCAGTAGAAAAGCATATAACAGGATTTCCTACTTAATTCGGACTTCCCCCATTATACTGCAATATATACATACGTTTTCATCTCGCGAGCTCGTGTCTGCGAGCGTTTCTTTCTGGCTTTCATTCTATCCCTCAAAAGCTCAGGCTTCATTAAAATAACGCTCGGGGGCAAATAATGCAAGGGGGCCGCAATAATAATAACAGTAATAATAACAATAACAATAACAACAGCAATAATAACAATAATAATAATAATAATAATAAGCAGAAGAAGAATAAAATCGGTCATCCGAGTGGTTATTGTACAGTAATTAATTTGTTCAATTAGTCAATGTGGCTTATTAGTTCGAGAGGATGTAGTTTTGTGGGATGGAGTGAAGGAACGAGCCGATTAATGAGCGGATGTGATTTATTACGCGATAAAGATAAGGGGCTGAAAAGTTCCGTTCCGGCTCTGATTGACAGTTTCGAGAACATGATGAGGAGAACGGAGAGGCGCCCGAGCAAAGATGACGTGAAGCAGTTCGTCGTGGAGAACTTCCTCGAGACGAGGGAGCTGGAGAACGCGACCCTGTACGATTGGCGGCCGAGGCCGAAGATCCTCGCGCGCATAAAGGATTCACGGTACCGTGATTGGGTCGTCGGTCTCAACGAGGTCTGGAGGAACCTGGCCAGGAAAATCAGCACCGACGTCCGGGACAATCCCAAGAGGCACAGCCTCATCTACGTTGACAACGCCTTCATCATACCCGGCGGACGATTTACCGGTACGTTTGATGGTGACCATTAAAACCATCCCTTTCTCGCCAATTCCTGGCTTCGTGTATCATTCCACGGTCAGTAATCGCTCAAATTCTTTTATAATATTAGCTCAAGGGCTTCGACTGGTCACGTGTAAGGGCGCGGGTAGTTGTTGAGTCGAGCCAAAGTTCGATTGTCCAAGATTTTTTGCTTCGCTTCAATGTTATCGCGACGACAGTCTCGCGACTTCATTATTACTATTCCGATTAATTATCGAATCTAATCACTTAATCTATTACAGCCATTACGGCTCGTTATTTATTTATTTTAATTTTTTTTTTTTTTTTTTTTTTTTTTTTTTATTAACGATGCATTATTATCTTATAAGGCCGAGACGGTTCCGTTTTAGTTAATTGAAACCGGAGCAATTATTGATTGCTGTGCAGCACTCGCGGCCAACGATCCTAAGCGTTTATAAACTAATTAACCTGTGCTCGATTGCTTTTAGAATTCTACTATTGGGATAGTTACTGGATTATCGAAGGCTTACTGTTGAACGATATGCCGAAAACTACGAGAGGAATCATCGATAATTTCCTATCGATCGTTAGAACTTACGGCTTCATACCCAACGGCGGTCGAGTTTACTACCTCATGAGGAGCCAGCCGCCCTTACTCATTCCCATGGTCTGTATATCTTATTATGTGGATCCTAAATGGCATTGAGTGCGAGAATTTAGCAACAATTTCTAATATCCGTTGATGAAGTTATCGCTTTCCGAAATAAAATTAAATTCCGAATGGCTCTGGGGAGTAAAAAACCATACTAAATTAATTGATTAATTTATTTATTTGTATCGTACATTGGCTCTTGTGAGCTCTTTAATAAACTATATTAAAGACGAATATTTAATTGAGTACGGTTGAGCGCGAGGAGAGAGTCTCACGGAGATGGTAATGAAACGAAATGAAAAATCGGTCCGTAAGTTCATATCGAATATCATGGGGTCAAAGCGTGAAAGGCTAGTAGTCCCTGTCAATGGGAAAACTTGCGCCCGTCTAAGCTTTAATATCGATCCTCTTAATCTACGTTCATTAACTCGGCCTAAGTAAGCTTACACTAATGTTCTTTGTTCACGTGCAGGTCTACAAGTATTACGAAGTTACAAAAGATTGGGACTTTGTAGATAAGAACTTGGCTACTTTGGAAAAGGAATTCAACTTTTGGCAGCGTTATAAATCTGTTAAGGTGATTAAAAACGGCCGGGAATACATGCTGGCACGGTATGTCACTAATAGCGAAGGGCCGCGCCCGGAAAGTTATCGGTAAGTCACAAGCTAACTAATCTCTTAATAGGCTCCCGACTAACCTCAAATCTATATTCTCATAATTGTTATTCGTTATTTTAAAAGTAGCTTACCTTCGACGGGTATCGAAGGTGAGCGAATCTATTCATCGATCCTATACTTCATTCTTCCCTTAATTCCTCAGTCTGAATACAATCCCAGTTCACTTTGATTGTAAATATTTTCAACTCCCGATTCAAAACCGCAATCTGCGTGAGTGGCACAACCGTACCGAACGGAGCGTGAAAACCCGCAAAGGGAGGTATAGACGGGGATGGAGGAGGAAGAGGAGATGTAAATCGGTTTGTTTACTTTAAGATGCCCGAATGCAATTCCAGAGGTCGTTTGATTAAAGAGGCAGTCGAGTCGGAAGAAAAGCTGAGATTTTTAGAGAGAAAAGAGTAATCGGCATGATCCGCGTAGCTTTTAGTATTTATTCATTTAAGAGTCAGAAGATTGT
Organism: Ceratosolen fusciceps; assembly: GCA_018883505.1. Lineage (NCBI taxonomy): Eukaryota > Metazoa > Arthropoda > Insecta > Hymenoptera > Agaonidae > Ceratosolen > Ceratosolen fusciceps. The sequence goes on from RCIC01000008.1 coordinate 6,817,425, forward strand.
ATTGGGGGTTATTGGGTGCGTCAGATCACAACGTAAGAGCCCGGTTGTATTTGTTTTGTTTTTGTTTTTTTTTTTCCATCCAGGGAGGACTACGAGCAGGCGGTGCGCTTCGAAGACGAGGGAAGGAAGCGTAGGTTCTACAACAACGTGAAAGCGGGGGCGGAGAGCGGCTGGGACTTTTCAGCGAGGTGGTTCGTCGGTAAGAATGGCGAGGCTTCCCTTGATCTGATCGACATCGCGACCGAGGACATCCTCCCCGTCGACCTCAATGCCTTCCTCGAGCGAAACGCCAGAATACTAGCGAGATTTTACCGAATCAAGGAAAACTACATGGTAAGGGATCAATTACTATCGGTAATTATTATACAGCGATTACCGACCTGCCTTACCCCCCCCTTCCCCCACCTCCCATCAATGGCCACTAATTAATGATAAATTAAGCTTTTGCCCGGAAAACTTGTCCATCCTACGTATATTTTCCGTCGAACGTCCGCGAGTCATTGATTCCCTGCATCCGTGTCGATGACTACAGTAGATCCATTGTTTAAACAAAATAGCTCGGTCATTGTGTCTCAGTCATTGTCGTCATTAATTTTATACCGATCCACCTTTTAGTACCTGACATAAACAGTTATATATATATATATATATATATATGAATATAAACGTATACGTGTATGTACACATGAAGATTAATTAATAAACTCATTACAGCTTTGACCAGCCATTAGTTGACTCTGGCTTTATAATTAATCGGAATTCCAACTTGAATTTTACTTTTATAGTACAGCTCGACTAAAAGTTAAGCTTGTAATTTTTCATTCCTTTTTTTTTCTTTCCTTCTTTTTTTAACATGCACCAATAACATTTTCCTTTTTAATTAAAGCGAACGAGAACGAATGAACAAAGCATTTAATTGACACATTTTTATTCTATAAAATAATTTTTTTCATTAAAATATTGTATTACATTTAACTATATGCCTTTCAACTATATTTAGATCTTTTTTTAGCATCACATTAAAAATATGTCCATACTAAATACTTAAATCAAATTATAGATAGCAGAATTCGATTTATTCGGTTAACATATTAAAGTATTTAATCTTTAATATTAAAAAGAAATTAAATAAAATACTAAAATTTTAATTTTTCATACGAAAAAAATCAATGAACCATCGTCGGTCATGTATAATCGATCTGATGGTACAGTTTAATGCTAATTTTTTTTCTATTCTTTGAAAGGTCGTTAAAATACGTAAATCGAATAAATGAAGCAGGTTATGAGTATTATTTTATTATCACAAAAATTAAGAAAATGTGTTTATTGTATAATAATTTCCTTGACAATGTTTTATTTAGAAGAGATTTTTTACGTAAAATATTTTAAATATCTGCTTAGATTGCTGAGTTGCTGAAGCGGCTGCAGCCCATTAAAAAATTTCTTACATTCCAAATAAACGTAATAAATATATTTTTATTACATATTATTTTAGAGTCTTAATTTAATCATAGAATACAATTCATTTTTTAAATTCTGAATTAACGTGTACATAAGTTTTAATTTATTTATTTAGTAGGACAAAACGTTGTTGTATCGTCATAAAACGTCACATTTTTTATTTATACTTTATTTCATTTAGAAAATGAAGTTTACAATAAAGTACGAAGTAAACGAACGAATAAAAAGTATTTGAGATAAATAGGATCTGTATCGTCTGATTAGAAACTATTATTTATTCTTACACGTTGAAAATTATTCAGAAGAATTAATCGATATGACAAATTTATTTTAGCGAGGGCAGATACGCTTGTAAGCATAAATTAGTTATATAGATTCCTCGTATAGACCTTACTCACACGTTTATTATAATCACGAGCTTATAAGATACTTCCGATGATACAAATTATATGTTATTAATACTGAATCTCAGATAATAATAAATGCCAGTAGATTTATTTTAGCTCTGAGATATGACGTACCCGATTCGTATAAAGAAAGCATTTCGTACTGCACGAAAATCAATAAAATTGCGTAAATCATTATATGAGGCTTATCTAAGCATCCCATTTCCGAGTGATTAAGTGAATTGTAAAGAGCAAGATGTGCGATGCAATTAAGGAGCATAAAATAGGGTGTAAAAATAATCAATGAGGATTCGAGAAATATCATTAAAGATAGAATGATGTCTAATGTATACTGATACGATCTACTTTTAATCCTAGAAGATCAATCCGAAGAAGTAAATATTATAAATCCTCGTAGTATTATACGTAAAATGAAACAAAAACAAAAAAATCCTTACGATAACGGGAATAAAATTATAGGATACAATAGCTTTCATAGGAATAGGTGGTCCTTTCACAAATTCATCAATGCTGGACAGTTTAATACCTGCAATTAGATTTAAAAATCATAAAATCGTACGATTTAAAGTAAGAATTGAGGTGCTTGGGCGTGACCTACTTCATATTACAGTAAAAATTCATTAAAATCGTTGCGTTCCCGATATATTTCATGAAATCGCTAACGAAGTGCATTTTAATAAACTCGCTATTTCATACAAAGCATGAAGTATATATTGCGATTAAATTCTTTACATTGTGGATCTTTTATCAAAGGTGATTAAGTAAAGGGAATGAGAAGGAGGGAGAAATGGAAAAACGTAGCGTTAATACGGTGATGAGCCCTAACAGCGTTTGAAATTCTTTATAGCCTTGGCACTCGGGAGCGGTAATTCAATAAAAAATCTCCCCCAAGCTCGTGAAGTAATTGTAATCTGGGGGAAGAGGGAGGCGCGCACGCATTTAAAAATACCATCAATTGCATTGACAAGCACCGTGGGCGCGAATCAGTCGATGTCCGATCGTTTAATCGGAAAAAGAAAGAAAACAACAACAGCAGCATCAACAACAACGACAACAACAACAATAACCCCAATAACCTCAGCAGCAAAAGAAGCTTTCAGAATTCTCAGAGAAAGGCACGTGCGGTATTAAAACGTCTGCAGTTTCGCTGACAATCATCGTCATCCCCCGGTCGATCATGCCGAGCGAGCCGTATATTTTGTATGGCCAGGCTCGTGCATCGGAATTCCCGTCCGATTGAAAATAAACGCAACCGAAGATTTGCGCCATTTATGCCTCGTTTAAATAACTCTACGGAGTGTTTCGTTATTCGATTAAAAATCAATGGCCCACCGGACATTTAGAATTCGATTGCTTCGATCCCGATGACGTAAGGTCATCGGGTAAATCAATCAGAAGAGCGTATTGCGTGGTTATCGAGTACGCAATTACAGGACATTTTCTTTAATTTTCATGTCCTCATGCAGAAAATGAAACACTACACGGGAATCGCGAAGAAATACCGGGAAGCGATCGAGGCCGTTCTGTGGAACGAGAAGGACGGAATATGGTACGACTACAATATGAAGTACGAGAGGCCAAGATCGTACTTTTACCCCTCGAATTTGACACCCCTTTACACTATGAGCTATAACTGGGCGATGGCTGGCTTCTACGGGCAGCGAGCTGTACAATATTTACAAGCCAATGGCATCACTGATTACACAGGTGAGGACTAATTAGAAAAGCTCATAAAATTACTCCGTCGATAATAATTCATCCGTCTGCTCTGCACGAGTCAATAAGCGGCTTCTCCCCATTAATTACTAATACCCGGGCAATTTCGGCTTAACGGCCCCGAGCGAGGGCTCCGCCGTGTTTGAACGTCACCAAGCGACTGTTTTTATATTGGCTTAGTTGACGCGGGCGGAAAGGGGGGAGGGGGTGGAGGGAGCGTATTTACAAGGTACGAAGCGGGATTTTTCGAATTAAGCATTCGAGCGAGCCTGGATTTTAAAGAGCTCTCGACCAATTACTCATAATTCGCCTGCGCGCAATAACCCCCCCCCCCCAAAATTATAACCTTCTTGTCGCCCTTAACAAAGGACGATCTTGTATTCGCGCGCTGACTCGGTACTTCACATGCCTCCAATAAAACAAATACTACTACTTTCTAAGCTTCTTTACTGCATACGTACGTACAGAGCTGCGCATAATTTTTTATGCGATTTCGTCCCTACGCAATCGAAGAGCCAATATGATTAACGCTTTTGCCGTGTTAAAGTGTATAACATATAAATTGTCTAATTACGCGAACGTGATTCCAATTGAAATTTTTAATGGCTATTTTTTCTTACTCGCCGAGCATTAACTAGTCAGTTTACCCTTTTTAAACGCATCCCACCCCCACCGCCTTGCCCCCTTAGCCCCTACCGCCCTCTGCCACTATGCACTCGTTCTCTGTCCTTCGTCTTCGGTACAGATTTTTCTAAGCAATTCTTTATGTACACGGTCTCGTTTAATCTGCATTTATTATTCCACTATTATATTACCTTAAATTGTTTATATTCTATATTTATTTTATACTCCCTTGCCGTAAATGAATCTGTTTTTCTTAACAGTCGTGTTGCCACAGTCACAGCACAGCCACGCATACCTCTTTCTTGTGCATCTTTCTTGTGATCTTGTGACTTTCTTACATTTCTTAGACGCTTCGTCTTCATCAAATATTCTATTCCTTTTTTCTTTTTTTTTTATTAACGAACGCGCAAGAAAAGTTTGATCTTATTTAATAATTTTTTTTTATCTGCTTTTTTATAATCCTCTCCTTAAATATAAATAATTTAAATTACGTAATATTTTTATAACCATTCACCTAGCGTACTTACAGTCCTTGTCAATCCCCCTATTTATTATGGAATTATTTTACTTGTATTATTATTTTTTTTTTTTTTTTTTTTTTGAGGAAAATATTTTCTTATTACTATTGACCTTCCTCTCTTCCCGGACTTTAAATATTATAAGCCGCAATATTTAAATACACATATTTCTATATAATTCTCATTCCCCGCTCTTTCTGTTTCTTTCTCGACTCTTTTAATGAATTCTTTAAATCAGTTTTTCTATTTACCTTCATGCATAACGCGCTAATACGTCCGCGTATAATTTTTATCGTAAAAAGGTATTTATTATGTAAACTCTATTTCGTATTGATCTCGTATAATGTTCTCCTCTCTTATTCAGAGCTAGAATCATTTATTTTCCGCTATTTCTTTAAATTTATTTAAAATAGTCGCTTCATCAACGTATTTGCTTTGGTCACTGATTCCAAAGCCGTATAATCTTTAAAAAAAAAACGACTCCATGTTTTACTTTTATTGTACATTCGTTCCTTGATATACTTGAAATACTTTTTAGAATTTAAAAAAATTTACTCTTGATAAGTAATTCCGCATCTCGTATCAAAGTAGTAGGTCATAATCTTTTTTCATCTAATAGCGCAAGCGCACAGATTCTGTAGATCTTTTTCCATAGATCAAGAAATCCCGCATCCCTAGACGGACACCTTGTCTTTGATGAAGTATCTGCAAGTCAAAAGTGCAGTAGCCTTTTATGTATAAGCAATTTCCCTCAAGCATCGGATAATTATCAAAGCGAAAATAACCATATCTAATATACGAGCCAAGAATCGTATACCTTTATTCATTTATACATGTGCAGGTATGATGCAGGTATGATGCAGGTATGATGTAGGTAAATCAAGGTCAAATATAATAATCGATCCTTCAATGGATGGTTCAATTTACATTAAGTGAAGAATCTTTTGAATAAAATCGTAGAGTATATAAACGGTTCATGCATTAAAATTACAATGAGCTCATGACCGTTCCTTATTATCCTTGTAACTTTAAATAAATATACTTTGTTTTTTTCTTCAGGCTAGATATACATGGTTCATTTCATCTATTTTATATATTATAGCTCTAGTGGCTCTTTCAATTTGTAATCAGTCGTTCGTAATAAAAAATAATATTCAAAATTTTTTATTCTAGCTTTCTGATTATCTTCATTCAAAGCTCTTGTGTAAAAACATATCATCAATAAGTAGAATTAATAGAATATTTTGATTATTTTTTACAATTACGATATCGTATTCTAATTACTGAACTAGATATTTAATTACTCTGCAGTCGCAGACTACGTCTAACTCTTTATTATCAAATTGCATTTGCATTATTACAATTTTTTTAAATAAGAAAAAATATCTGAATCGCTTTTAAATTTAATTTAGCTAATATATATATATATATATATAAACGCATCTGTGACTGACCATCACCGTTCAAATTACTAACGCAATTTATTTCGGTACAAGAGTAAACTTTTTTCACGCGAATATTCATTAAATAAATTTCATTAAATAGTATTCTATTTAATTGCATACATAGTTTTACTTTTAATGTAATATAATTTCAAATATTAAGATTCCTTAAAATTTTATGTAAATAATTTAAATTAAGAGAAGTGATAAAGATGCTTTTAAAGGCTTATTAGGTCACTATAAATATTTTCTTCATCATCAGAGTTCAATCCTTAACGCTGAATCCATAATATTATTATTGATATAAGCTACTTTTACGAAAGTCGTGTCAAGCTTTATCAAATTTATAAATTGAAATTGACAAATATTTATCAATTATATTTCACTAAATCACTTTCATACTAAAAGTAAAAGAAACAAGATCAATCTACTTCATTATAAATTTCAAAAATAAACAATATTGCGCTTCAAAAGTACATTCAGACAATTATATTAAATGCATGAAATTTATTAAATTTTCTCTAGTAATAAATATTTTTCAACTAAAATTCCAAGCACATTTAAGAAGTCGATGACGATAACGGGGCCAATACTTGTACCCGTTACATTAGATAATACAGAAGTTGATATCGAATACAGATATTTTTTTTACGGTTAAATTAGGTCGTCCCTTGTAAGTAGAAAATATCTCATCAATGCACGTACAGTTCGCTGTACAATAAAAGAAAGGAAATTATAAATAAAGTCTAATATAAGGAGTGCATTGAGCTGTGAATAACGACGGGCAATAAAATTTAATAAAAAAATACTATTCGATATTATTCGTCTCTCGTAACGTGTAATTATAATACATTTAACGACATTAATGTAGCTCTAAATATAATTAAAGCGTTCTTGGCTTCTGATCATCCAATTTTATGCAAAATAACGTAATATTTATAATAAACTTTACCTCGTAAGAAAGGAAAAATAAGAAAAGAAAGAAAAAAAGAAAAGAAAGAAATAAGGAAAGGGTAGCACAAGAAGATGAAATTTTGTAAATTTTATAAATGCTGTTCAAGAGAGTTTGTAAGGGGATCTATTTTAGTAGACGTAATATTTAATGGATTCGAAATATCATGCGTCAGTCTATAAATAAAGAAGAAGCAAGCTAGGTTTGGCGGTAAAAATAGCCGTTTGCGCGAGCGCAATCAAAATATAGAGAAATTTAAAAGAAGTGCATGAATATTTTAAGTAATTCGGAAAGATGATACTTGACTTGGAGCGTATTTATAGAAAGATCAAGAGGAGTGGAGCGAATGTGTTAGAAGATGCATCCGCTGCGTCTGCTTAATGATTTTTGGTTCTGACCTACCAACACTGTATTGTCGCCCTAACGCGTAACCAGTAAATTCTTTAGATTTTTAAATATCGCTGTATATTAGGCGAGCCAGTCTGTTCGGCAAGTCTGATCAATTGCAGGAGAAGTGGTGTTCGGCTGTGGCTCGAGTCGGTGCGCAAGTATTGGTAGGTATCGGCTTTTGCCGGAATATTGCTGTATTCGGGCACTTTGGCCGAAACTGTATCGAAAATCACGTTATTAATTTTATTCTCCTTCGGATCTGAAATTTTTCTTTCCTCGTTCATTTCTTTCTGATGGATCCCACAAATAATTGATCATCGTTAATTATGTAAGAATAATAATCATAATAATACACGCGTGCCGTCGAGTTGAGCGTTAAACAAGCGTATTTCATTTATACCGTTTCTTTATAAATTAATTCAATAATTATTACAATCATCAAAATTACCTCAGAGAAGAAAAATTTTTAATTTTAATTACCTTCCGTAATCGATAGTCGGTCAATTAATATTCACATTGTTGACATTGTTTTTTAAAAAAAAATTACTTCATAACGAATGAATAGTACGTACGAATTAACTTGTATTTGTCATGATATTTTCTTTAAAAAGTTTTTTCTTCCTATTACGCAGTAGTAATAATGAACGAAAAAAAGTTGAGTTTCTCAAAAGCATATGATAGCTTTATTACGATTATTTGGTGAGAAAACTGAATTTTTTAATTAATAGCTTTTTAAAGGCTTTTAAAATTTTCACGATGCGCTTAACATTTAGTGGCATTAAATGCAATAATTGTAAAATAAATCCTAAATAACATTAGACTTATGAGACAACTAACTATATAATAAATATAATAAAAACGTAATTATTCAGAGCTGAAAAATGCAAAAATGAATGCCCAGAGCTTACGAGGCAAATAGGAAATTTTTACGATACTCTACCATTGGTTAAACACCATCTTTTTTATCTTTACGTTTTTTATTTTTGTATTTGTTTGTAATTTTATATATGTATATGTATATGTATGTGTATGTACGCAGGTATGAAACGGCGAATGTAAAAGAACGGCAGAAAAAAGTCGCTTGAATGCAAGCGTCACAGTATTAAAATATGTATTATGCGCTGTGAGCTTTTCTCCGTGTATTGTTTGCTCATTGTTTCCGGCCAAATGAAACAAAGGGTCAGCATCCGAGTGAGGATCGCAGCAGTGAGTAGGCTAGAAGGTCTGCTGGGCGTTTGCCTATGAATGAGTGCCGATGCATGTAGAGTTGAGCGAATGCAACCGTATTTAAGCATTCAATTATTTATGTGGGAGGCATCGCGAATGAAGTCTAGCATAAAGGATCGTTTAATAGAGAACAAAAGGACTCGATATTTAAAAGGAAGCTGGCTTAGGAGCCCGCCTTCTCAGGAATTAATCTTTGTTCCGGAGATCGGCCACATTGCTCAAGGCATATTTTATATTTTAAACATTATGTCGCGGGAGGACGACAATTATTTTCTGAAAATTATTGTTCCCTCGCCCGGGTAATATATTTTTCATAGCTCGGGTACATAGCTTTATGTTGGGGAGGGGGTGCTATTGAAATTGCCATGACTTATTCATCTTCGCAATTCTAAGAAGAATTTATTATGCAATGAACATTCTCTAGGTTTATTCGCAAATACGAAGTCGTTGGTGGTAAAGGTATTTTGTTACTTCGTTGACCGAATCGCAAGCGAATGGTAAAAGGCTGATTTTTACTATTATACTCTTATCGGATTATATATAGACTTTCAAAAAAATCATTGCCTTCTGGCAATGATAACACGAATTATACAATTATCCGATTTTCCATTGATTTATGGAAGGACTTTTTAGTGGCGCCTTTTTTGATCCAAGTCAAAGGATTGAGAGAAAATTTACCGACAAAATGAAAGAAAAAGCGAAGGAAAAATATTGAAAAGTATTTATTTATCGTGATTAGAATATAAAAGGAAAAAGTTACGCCTTCGAAAACTGGGAGGGGGGGTGTAGTGTGTGTGAGGGGAGGGGGAGGCAGGAAAGCCTAATAATGCTATTTTACAATTTTCCTGTTGCTCTCTAGCGGATGATATAACTTTTACATTTAGGATTTTACAAGGTATAGCATAAAACTTTTTGACAGCCCGGGTATATAAAAGTTCACCAAGTGTAAATCTTTGCTCAAGCACCATAGCAAAGTGCACTCAATTCTCACGTCCTCTCTATTATTCCCGCCCCTCGCATTAACAACCTTCAGGAGGATCGAATATAACGAAAGGATTATTTCACGAAATTAAATTAATTGCCTCGGAATACGAGTGACAATCCATATTATATAATTTAGAGACCTTCCTCCCAATATACTATAGTAGTAGTAGTAGTAGTAGTAGTAGTAGTAGTAGTAGTAGTAGTAGTAGTAGTAGTAGTAGTAGTAGTAGTAGTAGTAGTAGTAGTAGAAGTAGCAGCAGTAGAAGTAGCAGCAGTAGTAGCAGTAGTAGTAGAAGTGGTAGCAGTTGTAGTACTAACAATAGGAGTAGTAGTAGTAGTAGTAGTAGCAGTAGAAGTAGCAGCAGTAGTAGCAGCAGTAGTAGTAGTAGTAGTAGTAGTAGAAGTGGTAGCAGTAGTAGTACTAACAATAGGAGTAGTAGTAGTAGTAGTAGTAGTAGCAGTAGAAGTAGCAGCAGTAGTAGCAGCATAGTAGTAGTAGTAGTAGTAGTAGTAGTAGTAGTAGTAGTAGTAGTAGTAGTAGTAGTAGTAGTAGTAACGTATACTTTACTACATAAGTATGTCCATTAAACAAAACACGGCACCAAGGTCCCTTTTTCACAATCACATCACAATGGTATCCCTGTTTAAAAACGACGGGGGTGGAGTGGGGGGAAGAGAACGGTCTCGGGCATCTCTCCTGAGAATAAAAAATGATGCACCCACCGCGTCTTTATCGTATCGAAGTTCCGAAGTGTCCGATGTCTTGTCGAGCCTCGCCGCTCTCCTCAAGTCCATTACCCCCTCCAGGGTGTGATTTTGTTTATGATCGCGGCCGAGCGGCAGCAACAATATACTTGCCAGAAAACGGAAACGAATAATTTTTCCCCAATAGGGGACTTACATTGTGGAAACAAAGTGAATCTAAACTGTGAGCAGTAACGATATATTATTAAATCCTGCTCTCTCAACTTATGGAAAGTTTTATTTCACCTTCAGATTATTTAAAAAATCCATTCAGTATCTTTTCTCACAAAAATTATAATTATTAATCTTTATGTAAATTTTAAATTCATAAGACTAATTCATGATAAGGAAAAAAAATTACAACTTTTCATATTGTCATATTAATTATAGAAATAGTAATAAATTATTAATATTTTTGTTTCCTTGGTTTTTTGTTATTTTTTTTTTTTTTTAACCAATTGTTTTTTTTATCTCCATTGTAAGTATTACATCAGAAAATATCCGGCTGAAACGACGTCTTAAGTCCACAACTTGAATTATTCGAATGGAAATTTTTTCCTGCGTCAAATCTATTTGATATATGGACATATTATACTTCAAGTAGTGGTAATTTAGCAAAATTTTAAAACTAACTGAGATTTTCCCGTAGATGGACCTTTCTCAAAGGTTATTCAAAAAAGCTTTTTTAGTTTCATTTTAACTAATATTTGTTCAATTAACAGGTATTACATATAATCGGAACATCATTATTATTATTACTATTATTATTACGAGTTTCGATAAGAATTCATACATAAGCAAAGGTATTAAAAATTTTAAACGAATTCTAATATTCTGATAATGTATTTTAATAGTAAATTATATTTCTACGGGGTTGTATGCGCACACAGTAAAAAAGCTTATATGTAGATGTATGCTTACGTATTTCAATACGTAAAGCAAAAAATTTATTTATTAAAACTTAAAAGATATTTCACTTTTATATTACGGTGTTATTAAAAACCTATATGAATGAGATTTTTCTTAAAAAAAAATAGACAAATATTTTCACATATTAATAATGGTATGACTTACAATATTGGAAAAGAGTCAACTTTTATAAATGTGCTTTCGAAAGATTTTTAAGATATTTTTTTCAATCCTTCAAAATGCGCAGAAGTCGAGTGTCTTTAAAGTTTTCTCATAAGCAGATTCCCGTGTAAAATGTAATCATCCGCAAATAAAAAGCAGATTTCGATCGAATATATAATGTTACTTTTACAGCACATGTACAAGGCTATATATATTTTAAGAAAAATATTAGGAAGTAGAGACGAGTTTTCCACTTTGACCTTTTAATTGTAACAACAAATTAGTCGGCGTTAACACTAATTTGTACTACATATTCAATGTAATTAATGCTCAAGCGACATTGTTACAGTGTGCATACGAAATTCATGAAACTCAAGATCAGACTGTCACACGCGATGAGCGTGAGACAGTAATAGGTTATCTTGATTTTCGTGCAAAACGTAGAAAAAATAAATTTCCCAGTCACCTGATGTACATATATTTTCTCTAAGCAGAAATTTATGACTTGAAAACGGTGTTATTATTGATTTTAAGTGTCGTTAGTTAAATAACGTTAGACCTAAATGTCTAAAAAAAAAAAAGAATATGATTGATAATCGACGTTTAATTAATTATAAAGGGCTATGTACATTATATAGATAGTATATTTACGCATTGATTTTCGTGCTCGTGTGAGCATATAAGTACCATTTCAGTTTTTAGTGTCAATTTCCTATGAGCATATAAAGATTGATAAGAGACTATTTATCAATATTACAGATTGATGGCGGTTTACATTACATCGTCGAAATTAAATCGTTGCTACATTGCTGCAGAATTTTTCACATTTTCGCAAATACTGGATTCCAAAATATCCATGAAAATACATAGATAAAATTTCACTTATTCCATCATGTTTATATACATTCATTCCTAAATATTGATCGACAAAGTAAATAATTACTTTACCGTCACGATCACGTTAAAACAAACTCTAAACATATTACTCGAGGAAGTTATCAATATTTGTCAGAAATAATTGTATGAATTAGTGTACATATATTTTGTGCGTGTGTGCAATTGAATGCATATAGATTATTATTGCAAGTGGCAATAACAAAATGTATTCATAGCCGTATGAAATTAAAACTCAATATTCAAGTCGACTGAATGATCGAGCTAAGCAAGTATTTTATATTTTAAATGCATAAAACTCTGTATTTGTCGGGGATGTAAGAATATCCCCGTTGAATTGAATGAATTGTGAAAGTTATAATTTCCTTTTTAAAATAAATACGAAATCCTGATAAATTCATCCGAGGATTTCATTCGAATTTAATAAAACGAATGTACACATGCATAGATTGAGGAATCTAATAATCATCAAGTGAAATCACGGGGCTGAAATACTGAAATATAATATAATCGCTCGTTTTGCATGAATTTTATTACCATTATACTCGATTCCGCATTTAAAGTGGAACTTTAAAACAATCCGAAATTTCTAAAAAAAATTTTTCTTCCCGGGATTATTATAATGTCTTTATAGACTTTATACTTAACGGCGACGTTTAAGAAACTATCCGACTGGTTTGTAACACGCGAAATCCCGTGCATATTAAATTCACTCTATTCCGCGAGCATACACTTACTCCCGAGTTATGGGGATTCGAATAGAACGCGCGCGTCGTAACGAAGGAAACGCGTACCTTCATTATTCATTGAAGAATTAATTATATACGATCGGAAGGTGCTTCGCGGCAAAACGAAGGAGCTAATAAATAGAAGCGCGTATTGATTCGTACGAGTAAAATCAATAAAATAATTCCCATGCAGCGATTACGAGTCATATCAAAGAATTCGGAATCTTAAGGTTTAACGTTTATATTTAATATGCCCGTTGAGGTAAAATTACGGCGGCTCGCGTTATAAATGGTAAACGGTGCCAGTTTCGAATTCATAATCGATTAGAGTCTAAAGTTATTTTTACAAAAACATTCGACAAACTTGAATACGTATAATTTCGAATGAAATGTGCCCCTCGAAAGATTCGAGTGGGGGGGGGGCACTCTTACTTTGTAAGACCTCTTCTCTTTTACTTTTTCATTAGAGCCCCCGAGCCTCGAGAGGCAAAAAAGAGGCAAAGGTAAGAAATAAAGAAGAAAAAAGAGTGTCGGTAGTCTACAGCCCCTCGCTCCCTACCCTCGCCAACACCGTCGAGCCTCTCCTTCGGACTTTCCCAGCTTCCATTTGAGCTCCGGTTACTCATCTCTGGCCAGCAGCAGCGGCGGCGGCGGCAGCAACAGCAGCAGCAGCAGCAGAATATTATTTGACGTTAAAAAATTGTTCGCAGGTGGAACCCCGGCGTCGCTCGACAAAAGTGGCCAACAATGGGACTTCCCGAACGCCTGGCCGCCGCTCCAGTCGATCGTCGTTCAAGGATTACGTCAAACCAATTATACACCGGCTATGAACATCGCCATGAATTTAGCAATCACCTGGCTCAGATCCAATTACCTCGGATTCAATGAGTCGAAGAAAATGTACGAGAAGGTAGGTCCTGCGAACTTTAATACGCAATAATTACAAAATAATTATAACGCCCGTTAGGGCGTTTAATCGCCCCCCCCACTCTCTCACTATCTATCTATATCTCCCCCCCCCACCCTACCTCACCCTACATCACCGCCACTCAGAGCCTCTATAAACAGCAAAGCAGATTTATAATGCAGTGATAATATTGATTTTGTGCCGTAGATAGTGAATTATTGCCTTATTAGTCTGGTTAACGGCGTCTAAATTGACGAGGCTTTCTTTCATCATCAAAAATAGAATTACCTGCCGGATAATTTTCATTAATTTTCCGAGCTCACGTTACGATTCCTTATAACCCTCCTTCCTATACATTTAATCACTTACGTAAGGATTAATTGCGCTTTCAATGGCGCTCTACGTTACTACGAGATTTATTTCTATTATTTGATGCAATCGAAATTAAATATCCTCCTCGTTCAATTCCCATGGACTTATTTACGCTTTTATCTCTTACGCGACATCTTAAATACTATTCCATCCAGGAGGCACCCAAGGGCTTTATTAAATGGACTTTTTAAACTTTTCCGTTTCGGCAAAATTGATTGCTTTCAGATTCATTTAGCTCGCCGTGCTTCAACTCTAATAAAGAGCAATGTAATTCATAGCTAATATTCCGTTGCAGATAGACATTAACATGGAAAGTAGAGAGAGGTTATTCGGGTTATTAGGGTTGCTGGGGTTATTGGGGTTATTTAAAAACAAGAGACAAGATTTAAGAAACTCAATTTAAGTTATAATACAAGGGATCACTTTCCAGCATTTCTTTCATCAGTCAAGCCGTAATTTTGTATTCTCGCGGTATCTTAAGTCTCCTTCAATGTTTCCTATGATTCCTTCGTCTAGATTATCTTAATGATACTTTTCCTCCGAATAAAGGACACCGAGGCGGAAGGAATGGGAGAAGGAATACGACATGAAATATAATCGAAAAGGCGACTCGAGAATATTGGACCATGCAAAATATTCATTATTTATCACACTGCCGTAAGCGCGCGCGAGCGCGCGCAGAGTGAGAGAGCGAGCGAGAGAGTGAGTGAGCGAGAGAGGCATACGTATTTGTTACAAGTATTTATTCTTCTTATACTTGCTCCAAAGCCTGCTGCTCTTGAGAAGCTGAGCAAGATTAATTGCGAATAATGTAACCAGAAGCAAAAAAATACCGCGAAAAAAGTAGTAGACTTTAGCTCGGGTGGCCCACGCCAGGGGAAGCTCCGTCTAGATAATTGTAAGAGTATAATATAAGGAAAAGTGTCGGATAAAAATGTTCGGAAAAATCCAGCTTCCCGGGCAAACAGCCAAGTTGTATGCGGAGCATGAAGAAAATACTTCCTAATTCTGTATCATTATTATCCTCCCTCTCCGTCTATTTTTGATTAGGCTGTCAAGGTAACGGCGATCCTTATTAAACGTAAGTATCTAATAAAATTAGAGCTTAAAAAGGACATCTTGAAAATTATTGTGGCTAAATCCGAATGAAGGCTGAGCCCTACGGTGCCCCTTCCGCCACCCCCTCCCGATCCTCCTCTACCCGACCCTAACGCGAGCCTACAAAATTAATTGCCTTGTAATACATACAATAGGCCTGTCATTTTATTTAATAAAATAAACATCCGGAACGGCCTATGAGGAGGATAATGTCACCTTCTACCCCATCCCCCCTCCGCCCTCCCTCCCCTTTTACGGAAGATCAAACCAGAGATTCAAATAATAATTCTTGTCTGCTTAATTCTTAATACCACTCATCCTCCTATCGTTCCTTCAGTTTAAATTATTTAACGATATAAGCGACCCTTTATGTAAAACATATAATCACGGAGCACATTTGTATAGGGTTCCGAGATCACAAAGTAATCTCAAAAACTCTGTAATTATCAATGTAATTGCTAATTAAGAATACAGTTCCAATGAGCCGAGTAATTGGCTGCAATTATAGCGAAATTATAAATCTCACTCAAAGTTAATATTCCAGTTTTAGATTAATAATTAGCGGAAGCTGACAATGTTTACGTGATGAGCAGTACTCGTTCCGAAAAACGTACCGAAAGATCAGAAAATTTCTGAGGAAATGTATATTTAATTACTGGTTTCGGTGACTCGCGGGATACAATGGCGTAGGTAATATTCTCCAAATGGAGGATGGATGAATAAATAATTGTATATCCTTTAGGGCTCTATACTCTATAGCTATGAGCGGATTTACGCAGCCTAAGCCGCGCTTACCACATGTTTGTATGGACATCCCATTGCTCGCTGCGTAAATCCTCGTTACAAGTGCTAAATGATAAATCAACCGACCCCACTGGATCATCATTATTAATAATACCGAATCAGTTAATAAAAAGATAAATACGGAAAACAGATTTTTATCCAAGTACCATCCGATGCCAGATTTATCGGAAGACGCGCGTGATTCACTATTTTTAATTAATCTTAAAGATCTTAAAGATTTTAAGACATGTGCATTGGGTTGTAGGTACAGGTTTCCGAATTGGTGAATGGACCTCGCGCATACGCGCAATCTTTCATATATTTTTCGTAAAATGAGATGAAATCGTAAATGGTAAATTGAAGATGATATCGATCTGAATTTTGATGTCTTCATATCTGATATCCATGCCTGATTTCGCTTTAACTCCATTGTCCTTTTTTACTTTTTTTATCCATCAATAAAAGGACTTTATAAACGCGACGAGATTGCTCAATTCAAATTTCAAATTGTTTTAAATATTCATAGGGCATATTGAAATTATACTTTTTTTTTTCTTTGAAGCTCCGGAAGCAAACTACATAGCACCAATGTTGTTTACCAATGTTTTTTATTAATACTTTGTACCAGTTATAACGTGTAAATTGTCCTGAAAATCCTGCGATTCGCTTCATTCCCTTTCAAAAATATTTAACACCCATTGACTTATAATTATTTTATCTGTAAAGAGGATCATTATGTAATTACTGCCCGTCTCCTTAATATTTCGAAAAATGTTTATACTCGCTCAAATTTTGTATTTCGTAAAATATATCTACTTCGACTTCGTACTCAAGGCTTTTATTATTTTCAATGGTAAATATTGATTTTTACCGTCCCCTCACTGGGGCTAAGTATAAAAAAGTTTACCCTAATATTGTCTTAAAGGGCGATATGTTTCTCAAAATGTAAATGGCCTCGATATCGCATGTATGAGGCTAAGCACTCAATGCTTTGACCATTTATCGATCTTAAATATAGCGGATAATCCTTGCGCTCGAAATCAAATAGACGCAACAAGAAAGCGCGAATATGGAAAAGTATGGAAATAGGAGATTTTCCGCATGTCGCCTGCACATGAGAATGGAAAGGAAAGTGAATTCGCAGGTGGCGCCGACTGTCGGTGGATAAAATCCACCGATCTTCTGTGGCACTGGCTCGATGGGCATCAGCAGAGGGGTTGGGGTTGGAAGGGGGCAAAAAATAATACCGGACCACGGGCTCGTAGCGGCAGCGAGAGCCGAATTTAAGAGAGAAAAGAGACTTCGAACCGTTCGAAGCTCATTATTTCTTAATCCCCCGACGTTTTTCTCCTTAGATCGCTTAGACGTCAACGTGGATCGCCGTAAAGTGATCTTTTGGGCTTTTAATGTACTCCGGATTATTTAGCAGCCTGTCGCATGAGGCTTAATGGGCCGGCGCTTCGATAGTTGGGAAAAAAGTTTTTGACGGATAACATTTCCGTTGGTTAGATTAATTTTCGGATCGTCATGGTTCCATAAGGACAAAATGTGCACTTACAGTTACGTATATTCTTCGAATTTATTAGCCGAAATTTATGCATCGACATTACCTTGCTTCATGGAGGCCATGAATTCTTTTATTTTTCGATATATTCAGAGCTAAGCCTACAAGAATATCGCTTTATTACGACGATGACAACAATAAGGGTTATAGTGAAAATAATAATGACAATGTGCGTACATTTATTTTTTTGAAACTATCATTAGTGGAAGAAGGGAGAGGGGAGAGTCGCTTGATACTAGGACAATCCGAATTGTAATTGTTTGTAAGCAAATTATTGAGAGGTGCATTATAAAAGGAATAATAATGGACGTTCCTCGTTATTATTATATAGGGCATTTTCATATAATTCTAAATTAAAGGCATCAGCTTGTAGCTTTAATCTACATTGTAATCTAAAATCATTGTTTGAAAATTCTTGCTTGAAAATCTTTGAAAAACTGTGATTTTCTTAAAATACATCACGGATCGTTTGTTTACGTTTGTTTACGATAATGGAATGGTTTTTCGAATAAGCCAAGATTTTTAACGATCTAGCCTAAATTCTCTTGAAAATCTTCCTGAACAACTGTGCGGTAAAGTGTATTCGTATAAAAAGTTTTAAAGGCCCTCTCGTAAAGAACGTGGTCTCGTGCATAGCCGCTTTTAAATATTTAGTATTGTATTATAAGAATGTCGAGCATTAGCGAGACGTTTAACGACATTCTAATGACAGAAATAAAATGAAAGGACAATGGATTGGTTGGCCACGAGGAGGAGGAGGAGGAGGAGGAGGAGGAGGGGGTGAGCGGCGAAAGGTCGGCAAAGTCTGTTCCCGGTATTAGGAAGCATAATACTCGGGTTGTATTAAAATTTTAATTCGAATTTTAAATATTCGAATGAAAAATAATTTATGCTTATGAAACCGAGAGTGATAAAGCCGGTGATTTATTTGGTTTTTTTTCTGGTTTTTTTTTTATTTTTTTTTTTTTTTTTTTTTTTTTTTTGTCACCGCTAAAGCCTGTTCCGAACTCAATTAAAATTTTCATTAAATTCTGGCGGCTTTAATTAAACACTTCCGTGAGCTCGGACGTGCGACGGCACGGTCGGTAAAAAAAAAGGTTTCCAGGGAGCGCGAGGGGTCGCCGCCTCCACTTAGTCAATCTTCCTCGAGACTTTCGTCGCATCAAGATGAGCGCGGCGATGAGTTTCGGGAAGAAATCGAATTACCAACTCTCGACGCATGGATCTCCCTTCAAGATGAGGATTCGGGACGCATTATCGCCCCGATGTAAATCGAGAGCCCGGAACCTCGGGTTGAAAGAGAAACCGAGATGGCTGCTAGAGCCCAAGCAAATGATCTACAGTTGTTTACTCTAACGACACCCATTATAAACGACTTGAGTGCTTATTAACCTAGATTGTGGAGCCGCAAAATCGATTTATTCGCCTCCACCCCACGCACGCACATACGCTCTCCCCCCCCTCTCTCTCTCCCTCTCTCTCTCCCTCTCTCTCTCCCTCTCGTAGAAATCCTAATTGATAGACATATTGAAATTAATAGAAACGTAAATCACCTCTAAAATTACATTTAGGAAAAATAACAAAAATATTACAATACTTAATACTGCATTAATAGATTATACTAAATTAAAAAAAAAATTATGTAAAACACGCCGATTTACATGATATTGTTGCGCTTCTATAAATTATAAACGTTTAAGAAAATATTAACATTTTTTATTTCCAAAGGATTAATTTAATATATCATTCGTTATCAAACTTCTATCAGAAAATTCTTACGAACTTACTGAAATATTGCATGTTGAAATACAATAGTTGTGCATACAACAAAATATTAGTTCTTTTATATAAGTTTTAATTTCACCTAGTCATCCTTTGTACAGCATGAATGCATAAACGGATTTTTTAATACGTTGTTCGGTTTTAAGGTTCCTTACGGCCTAATGTATTAAGAGGCGGAACTTAACAATTAGTTACATAAAATAATTGAATAATAAGGGATTGGGAGGAGACGCGAAATTATGAAGAATGAAGAAAGGAGGGAAAAGAGTTGAGAAGCGAGTCATAGAGTATCATTTGTTTGATTACTTAGTGGGAGGGGGGAGGGGTAGAAAGTGTTTGATAAATAGGGCGAAAGGAGAAAGTCAGTTCAATCTAGTCCATTGAGGTGCATTGAGATATAGTTTTGATTTCCTGGCGTGAGAGGATCGGCGATTATATATAAAGAAATCGTGAGTTTGGCCTACTAAGTAAAAAATATTTCATACTCCCTCGGGCTTAAAGTACGGGCTAGCCTATTCCTTACCACCACCTAGAGATCTCCACCAGATATAAGAGTTCGGAATCCGGTTCACTCAACGTTATAAAATTAAAATAAAAATAAGAGAGCTTTCTAATCATACATTCAAAGGATCCAAATATAATCACGTGCGTGTAGGGAAAATAGGGTAAAATTAAATAACAATTAGTAGTTATTCGATATTAGGTAAAATTGTTGAATTTGTTTGCGCAATCCTTCCATTCCCTTTTTTTAATTCCTCGGCGTAATATTAAATTAAGAAAATTTTTCTTTGATGAAAATAAGATACGTATTTAATACTAAAATGATAGCATTACGTCTATTCCTATGAAATCGTAAATAAAAACTTTTCGTTTGAAATTAATTCTTCGAGTATAAAATGTTTGACTTAGAACCTGAAATTTCCACAAATAAAACAAACAGAAACAAGTAATTGTCGTCAGAAATAATATAAGACTGCAATTTCATAATATTAAAATTTATAAAATAACCTACGTAAAAAGATCTAAATAACTAATACATATACTGAATTATACATATATATTGATTCAAATGTATTAATTATAATTAATTTAAGGATACTTTTTATTTTCTTATCGTGAAATCTCATGCACATTCCTTCGGAATTGCAGTGGAAAATTATTTATAATCGTTATTTAAAATTATTTATATCGTCTGTAAATGTCAAGGTAGTAAATACAACAATTAAACGTTAAATGAAAAAATTTACGTTTCCATAAATACACTTGAGCACAAATATAAAATAAAAATGAAAATACATTAGCCGAGGAAGGAATCGTTTATAACCTAAAAATATTAAAAATAGATCTCTCTCTCTTTCTCTGACGTTACATTCGAATTGAATGATTGAGTTCTAAGCGCGTTGAACGACTCTAATATTAAGAGTAAAATGTCGGAAGCGAAGAAGTCAAAGTCGACGACACGTCAAGCGTTCAATTTTAAAATAAAAGCACTCAAAAATACTGAACTGACCGTAATACGGGAATTTACAAGACAAGCCTGACAGTAGCGAATGATTAATTTTGTACGAATTTTTACGTAAATCCACTCTTAATATTATTTTAACATTATTCATAATTATTCTTTCACATAGTGCATTGCGGATGTAAATATTTACATTTACTTTCGTTAGATAATCTAGCGGATGCATGAGCTTAAATTTTAATATTGAATAAAAATCGCTTAAAAATCAATGATTATAATTTCATGAAAAATGTAAATTTACCGTAACGATATTAATCACGATAATTAAATATGTTTTGAAATTATAAAATAATTTTTGGTAAAATATTCTTTAAAATTCCAATCTACCAAAACATTGTAATTCGTGCTTTTAGAATTTGCACAATATTTTGCAAAATAATTTATTTAACGAATTATATCCATGAAAATTTTGAACTATTAAACACTCAACTGAAATTACTGAGAATTACGTATGAAAACTTCTGTCATGAAAGTATTGAGTTTCAATAAACAAAAAAATAATTCAAATAAACAATAACATTTTAAAAATATTTATGGACTGTGAATAATAAACGAAATATAAATGATAAATATTATACAAACATTCCATGAAATTTTCATGTAAATTGTAGTCATGAAATTTCATTACCTGATTTTTTTTTTTATACAAAACAGCTGATGTATCCATAAGGGTATGAATTCCGTTTAAGGTTTATCAATAGAACGTCCGTTGACTAGTGAGTTTCGGAATATTTTTCAATATTTTCTGTGAAAAATCATAATCATCTGAAATTTCCATCATTTTAGACGCTAGAAGTTTTTCGCAAGAGTCATTCAAAATTCAATTGCATTTCCGAATATTGCCTTTAAAATATGTAACGTTTACAAGAAAGTTATCCGTTCCTGTAATATTGCAATTCTGGCCACTTTATTTCCGCCGACATTTCATTCCCGACACAATATCCCAGAGTATATACGAGACGTTATTCGTGAACTCGAGCGTTTACCCTGTTATTTAATTATTCAGGCAAAGACGAACGCTTTAATAAATATGTTATTCCACAGGTGCGCCCTCCCCCACCCCCACCCACAAACCCTCCCTCCTCTAACATCATTGTCAATTAATAGCTGATCATTAAGACGAAGCTGTATCTTTGAATATTTGAGGGTGTCGGTCACAAGTACTCGGCAGCGTTAAACTCCCCCGACCTTCGACTTTTCAACAAAATCCCTACAACTTATTAACGCCCCTCGTTTTCCTGACTCGAAATAGGTAACTTCGGCCGAGTAATTTACTATCCGCCATTAAGCGACTTATGGCTCGTCGACGTCTCTCGTCGAGTCAATTATTCCTGCGTATGTACGATCGACCCGAGCCTTCCAATCCAATTCTTTTCGAAATTTTCCTACGCCTACCCTTAACGCTCCTTTCTTCCATTTCCCATCTCTCTCTCACTCTGTCTCTCTCTCTCTCTCTCTCTCTCTCGCTCTCTATCTGACCTTACAATTTTTTTTTTTTTTTTTTTTTTTTTTACAAATTCAAGTTCTTGAGCAACAGTGGACTTTTAAAAGTTTTATATTTTACACAAATAAATCTTAATTAAGTCAATGCGTGAGCGTGCGAATTCGAAAATTGAAATTAGCTCAAGGATAAACAAGCGCCGGCAATGTTTAATTGACACATTGGAAAAGCCCGTTACATAAAACAAACCAATTTGTTTCCAATCGACAGCGATTTAATAAACAAAGTAAATAATGGCTTCGCGTTTGTAAATCTATAATTTCATATATTTCAAATGAATCAATTCAATTAGCCTTATTTAACTTGGAGAGTACGATTTACATTTACAATTACGCGTAACTCGAATGTAATGGAAATTACCGAGCCGAGCGACAACAGATGGCAATGCTGACTTTCCTTATTTTTTATTTACGTATTATACTTCAGTCTTTATGAATGAGCTTTTACTTTTTAATTCTTTAGGTCGGCACACGTATGGGGAACACTTGAATTAAGGCATTCGAGTCGCGAACTGCTTAAGGCGTCGCGCCGAATAAAAGGATCGGGACTTTATTCACTAAAAGATTACCCTTACATAAACTTTATTTCGACTTACTCCTTTTCTTTTTCTCAATAGTTTCCTCTGACAATAAATACTAACTGCAAAAAATGCATGGAAAGAAAGTTTTCCTTCATGCTGAATTGTAATCGTTTAACGGGGATTTACTAGGGCACTTTCCTTCTCTCTTATTTTTTTTCTCTTTTACTTATTTTTTTTTTTTTCTTCCTTTTTCTACACTGGCAAAGCTTGAATTAATAGTTGCGTAATCAACTGTAGCTGAACTTCACTTGGATAAAATCCATTATTTTATAAATCGATTTTCAATGCAAAGCGAATGGTTCCCCTCGTCAATTTTTTACAAACGCAAGTTTTAAATTTATTATTCAAAGCTTTAGAATTACAGATTATATTTCTGTATAAATTCAAATCTATCATCCTTTATCTTGCTCAACTATTAAATTCCTTATTTCTCAATAAAAGAACCTTGGAAAGTAACACATACTCCAGACGTATAGCAATAAAGTAAGAAAGGCTCTCGTTTTATTGTAATAATAAAATCATGATACTTTTTACGTACATACTTGAAACGCCGAGATCCGTTGTTTCTATTATTAAAAAATTCTTTTTTGTAATTACATTACGAATTGAGGCATCAATCAGAGTTAGAATTTTTGGGAACTCGAAAGCACTTTGATTCGATATTAAGAATTACGGTTTGACTGATTATATAAACGTATAGAAAATATTATCCGTATTACGTAAATTTATTTCTAAGCGGAGCGATAAAGTTTACTTAGCATATTGATCAATTTAGTATATACAAGTCAGCGATCAATACCACATTTTCTTCCTTTTACACGTGTTTACATAAGGAATTATTAATACGTTGTTCGGAATATGTAATTACGAATTCCACGCAAGTTAATCTTATCTTTCGCGTAAATAAATCATAGGTATTTTTATATTTTCAGGTTCACGTCTAATCATCGGCCTACCTTGAAAATAATAAATAAATCCCATGCATGCTTGGCATGAATATTTTCATGTAAATTACATAGTATATTACTCATACAAATGAAAAACACATATATTGTTATTTTTTTTTTTTTATTTGATAAATTATACATTTAAGCGTGATTATTTAAAAAATAATAATAAAAAAAAATAAAAAATAATAATATTAACATCCGCGGCTCCTATGAATATGATATACGTATAACGTAGTTAATAATAATGCCAACATTAACAATAAATATTTGCAATTTATTACGTTAAATTAATATTAAACCCGATTAAATGTTATTCGAGTAAGAAGAATTCAATGAATATTTTTTCAATATTCAGCAAATTTGAAATTACATTGTCGTGCTTCATGTGCGGCAGTAGTATCGGACTAATCCCAGAGGCAGAGCCAACAACACCGTTTTATGCGCTGAGATCGAAAAACATAGATCAACTTCCAAATTAAGGATGAAATACTTATTTATTTCCATTATCGGGGAAATTGAGAATGAATGCGATCAGCGGCTTGGCCCACGGCCTACCTTATGTTTACGTAATATTTTCATTTAATCCTCCGGTCTTCATTTTTTTTTTTTTTTTTTTTTTTTTTCTTTTTATTTCTAGCACGGGATTTCGACTCTTTGGAACTTTGGCCACTGCCGAGGCATATTGAAAATTTCCTCATTTATAATTAAATTCCTTTCATTAATTGAGCCTGTTGGATTGTTTGCGAGGACGAGTCGCGTCCACTACTCGAGTGTCAAGGAACAAAAGAACAATAAACTACGAACTATTTTCAACTGTCATTCGCCATTCAATATCCACATAATATAAACCCCAGTGTTTCTTATTTCATTTAACAATGGTCGCTCGCTTGCGTCTGACTCTACCTCTTTTCATTACTGCTTTTCATTGAATTTCAAACGTCTTTTATTCAAAGGGTTGAATGTACAAGAAACTACTGTATTATTCCTTTTTTAAAGGAAAACGGCTAAACATTAATGATTAAACGAAAGAAAAAAGACATTAATAGCAACGAAATACGTCTACGATGCGGCTATTGGGCTTATTATTTTATTATCCGCGTTGTAGGTACAAAGCTTTAGCCGCGCAATAAACAATAATAAGCAAAACTACGCACAGTCAGAGTGCCTTTGTATGGGAAAATTTTTCACGAACGTCTTCATTGCCCTCCTTCACGATATCTAAATCGTATTTTCGATCGACTTAATGACAGATCGAGAGAACTTATAAAACCCTTGCAAGCAATAATAAAACCATGAAAAATTCGAAACTATAGAGTTAAGCATTGAGAGGAAATTTTATAAATGTTATTCGTAAAATTTTATTGCTCTCCATTAAGTATAGCATTTTATTATTGTTTAACGTATAAATGATGAAATTCTGAAAAGGGAAAATATCTTTTCTTTTTAAATCTAATAATTCATATGACTCTACTTTATAAAACTTGTTTTCTACATACACACACACACACACACACACACATATATATATATATATATATATATATTTCAATAAAATTTTTAATTGATATTAATTGATATTAATTTATAACTTAATATTTGGCGAAATATTATGGAAACTGGAATAATAAGCTCCGCCTTCGAATATAATATGATAGGAGAGAGGATTGGATGTGATATACTGAGAGCGATGCATGTACCTACGTTTTTAGGCGTATTTGTAGCCGCACGTGTGTTAAGTAATCGTTTGATCTCGATTACTTCCTGAAAACTTCCAGAAAAGATATTTTCCGTTAGCGAGAAATCGAATATCGCAAGAGAATTCATGCTTTTTGAGATATAAGCACCTTCTCTGCCCCCCGCACCCCCCTATCTTTCCACCATCTTTCTCATTTTGCTCTGCCCCCCTGTTTCCTTCCCCCCCTCTCGCTCTTCAATAAATTCCCTGTCCCCAATTCGTCTCCTATTACCTTCGTCGCCCAATAATCTTTACATCACATTGACTATCCTTTAAATATGATCAGCAACCAGTCAAGCTGTATTTACAACATTATCTATCACGTACATAATCGCCAAGATTCTCGATCGGATTTTAAACAATAACCGTGCAATTTCAACCATGGATCACATTAAACATAAAAATCATTATTTTAAAACTTTATAATCGTTTTTATCATTTTATTACTGGATTCGTTATTATTAGTTTCCTTTTGTACTTTTTATTTCGTAATAAATATCCGAACATTCGTTTCACTCTTAATACCATAGATTACAGTTATGCAAAATTTCGTTAAAAAATTTTTTAATAACTGCCATAATTAATATAGTGTTTCTTGAAACATTTTTAAATATTCTTCATAACTTCGTGTACCTAACAATCAAGTGTGCTTAACATTTATTCTTCTTAAAAATTCATTTTTTAATTTTAGAATAAAAAAATAAATAAATAAATACATAAAATAAAAACCATTGGTATTTTTATGTTGTTTATGCTCGAGGTAGGGAAACTGACTACTAATGGAAATTTAATATATATATATATATATATTTTAAAGAGAAACTTACGAAATTGGAAATAGTGAAAATAACTATTGGAAAGCAAATATTTTGAATATTTCTGGGTAAATTCATTGTCGGTCAACGTGTAAATACCAACGTACCTAGTAAATCGTATCATAAACAATTTTTCATAAAATTATACATTTTCTTTTGATTCCGTTGATAATGTAAATAATTCCTCGAATGCTCTACGACTCTATTACAAAAAGACACAAATAATTTATAGTTAAAATTGTAAATAAATACTTCTTCGACGTAAATAATCCGTAATTGAATAAAATTCAATTATATTTCCTTATGTATGATAAATATCTAACGAATGAGAATATAGAGAAATAAGAATAAAGGAAAAGAAAAAGGATGAAAATGAAAATTATAAAGATTTTTTATTCAGTCAAGTTTCACTGGAGCACAATTCGATTTTAATAAGCACCTCGCGTTTACAAGAGGAGCGTCATTAAAAGGGTCTAATTCAAGAAAAACGTTATATATAACCAGTGCAGCAGATGACATCATCCGAGCCAAGTTATCTGCTAATTTTCCAAAGTATAATTATCATTTTTACCTTTCCGCTTCGTAGATTCTACTTTTGATCATCCGAGATGGCCTTGCCTCGAAAGATCAGAAGCTCCTCGCCTCTACAAATTATCTGCAAATGTCGCTTCTTCCCATTAAATTCTTCTTTGCTTCAATAAATATCCTTAAAGTATAAGTTGAATAGCTTGGCCCAGAGATTCTGAGCGCGAAGTGCAAACTAAAGAATGCGAATCCAGCGCGGCAAGCAAAACGTCAATTGATCCGATTTCTAACGTAGCATCGATCACAAATCAATGCTTTACAGATACTTTTAGATCATTATCGTTCTCTCGCATTTGCTGATTAAACGTAAAAATATCAAAAGTATCTTTGTATCGTGTATTTTCTAAAAGAAAGTAAAAATAACTATATAAAATAAGCGGATCAATAAGTATTTAATAATGTTTTGCATTTTCCAAGTTATAATCACATTTCTATTAAAGGGGGATTAAATTTCAAGCATTATTAACGTTAAAATATCGCTGGATCGATATCGGTACGGATCACCTGGGTTTTGATGACTTTTCGCTATAATTGATTAATCGCTCAAGTTCCAATAATTAGGCCAAAGTCTCAAGAACGTCTCAATAATGACAGAGCTCAGGTGTACACCACTACTAATAAAGGACCACCCTCGGACATTTGTATTAAAATAATGATGATAAAGCCTCGAAGGAGACCGGCAGCACTTGAATATCGAGCGAACCCTTGCTAATTATTTATTATAACAATAAGAGCCTCCTACACACTTTACGAGCATTGTACCGAAATTGTTAATTATTCCGCTAAACGACCAAAAATTTATAAAACCTTTTTTAAAAATTAAAAGATTTTTAAATATTGTATGCACGGGATCGTCAATAAGGAAAGGATAGTTGAATGGCTTAATAAAACGACGCGGCGCAAGGCGATAATACGTTGCTTTATATTTATTTAGGGAATTATTAGATCACAGAAAATATTATCTGTATTAAAGATTTTTAGAGTAGAACTTTAAGGAAAGGGAAAATTTGGAGTCACACGAAGCACGTAATTCATCTAATTATATTGAATAAAAAAAAAAAAAAAAGAAAAAGAAGTGTGTTCTATAAGGCTTGAAAAGAACTGAAATTATTTAATTAATGCATCATTCAATTATTATTTAATAACCTTCTGATTTAAGATAAGAAATGGGGAATTACTTTTACTTTTACTAATACTTATACAGTTTAATACGCAAGAGAGGTAGCAAAATATAAAAAGCTCTGCAAAATATTTTGTTTTAGATGAAATGCACTTTGATTTACAGCGACTAAAATAATATTATAACACATCCAAAGTTATTGCTGTTGTTACCTTAAAAGATAATAATAATCCTTGTATGTTGGCGTTATGTAGGGATTCCCATTGAAAGTTTATGCCGGTAATTACGTTACGTATATCGTTATTAAACGGTCATTTGAGCCATTTGAAATTAATAAATCTTAAAAACTAATATTAGAGGGGCGAAATTTGCTTCCATATGAAATGTGTCTGTTATTTTCTTCGCGAGTAAACTAATATACAAAAGATAATAAATGAAAAAAAGATTTATTTAGACTATTTAGATTCAGCAAGAAATATAATTTCGTAAAATAATACGTGCGTATTCATTAATAATACATGCGTAGCATGATTAAGTTCAAGTAACTGTGTGGCCGTGAAATTAAGGGTCAGACCGAAATTCAGGGATTAACGCGTATTTTCTTGATCGTTTGTAGGAACGTTGTAATAATCGCGTGGACGCATAAGTACGAATTTATCGACCTGGGGAAATCCATTGAAAACCAATTTGGAAAACAATGCGCAAATTAAAAAGTAATTTCATAAAAAGTAAGCGCGAAGAGTCGGTTCAAAGAGCCATTGTTATAACGTTAGGTAATTTTGGAGGGAAATCCTGTATGTAGATAAGGAAGAAATTGTAAAATAATGCAGATCTTCGTCCGAATGAAATATATGCTTAAGTTGCAAAGAATCAGGAAAAATGGCGAGCAATGTATGCATTGCTCTTCCTCCCGTACTCAACTCCTTTTCAATACGTATATATATATATATATATATACATCGGGAAAGCTCCGTTTTTCTCGCCTTCGGTTCCTTCTACAACAATTGCGCTCGGGTGTACCATGCGAATCGAGTTAACCGCGCTTAACGGGGCGACATTTATTATTCCTAAAGTACTCACAAGCGACCAACTGAGATCGCATTAAATCCACTCTTTGAGCTAAGGCATCCGCGCAATTAAGGCTTTAGCGTTTTCTTTACTGCGCCGGCCACAGATTTTACGTTTAATTTAATATCTTTGAACGGCCTTTAATATATCCATCAGCGTATACAGAAACTTTACTCTCTATGATTTATCAAGCTCCTTTATTTAACAGATAAATGGCTTTAAGCACTGCTTTCAAGTACCTAATTATGATAATGTATCATTATTATTCGGCTCTTTGTATTGTTCCATCAGTGCTGCTTTTTCTTTTATTTACTCATTCGCGTGTAATTTTAACAGAACAGCGTAACGTCTAGTGGCTCCTTATAGTATTAGCATACCAACCTCAGCCCCCAATCCCTCTCTATTTCTTATTTAATACGTAAGAGATTACATAAAGATCGATATCGTGTATTCGCTTATTTATTCATTACTTAGACTAGAATTATTGCATTCTGAAAATTTACTTTAAGCACTTCACTTCGAATTGAATGACTGACTGCTTGAGCTTACTGTCAAGAATCTAAGGAATTTTCTAATCTCTACCTAATGAAATTCAAAGCCTTGACAACATTAATGAAGTATTTAATAGCAATATACGATATTAGTATTGCGAAATTCTGATCTTTCTTTTATTTTTATTTTTTTTATTTATTTATTTTTTTTTTTTTTTGTTGATTCCTTCCTTTGAAAGGGTTTTGAAAAGGAAGCCGAAAGAAAATCATGAAATTTACAATAATAAATAATTAGTAAATTCGTATTAAGAGTAATTGCGTCGTTATAATTGAATTTAATTTCTATTCAGTGCTTAAATACAGTATAGCGAGATTCATTAATCAAATATTTCAACCTGATTATTCTCATATCTCCTATTTTTAATACAAAGTCCTGCAAATTATGTCATTTTATCAATTATGGAATATGAAATCATTCGAAATGATTAACGGGCTCTTATGTAATTGCGTAATTAATGAGCAATTAAACGTATTGGATAATGTACAGCTGTATTTCAATAGACAATATACATGCCTCATTTACCTGTAAAGCAAACCTTCGGACCTTATCGTCTCGGCTAAAAATAATCATTGGTATAATAAATATATTTAATAGTTGTCAGTGACAGGAGCGCCGCCGATATTCTTAGATCTTTTTCCATTTACTTCCTACAAGTCTGTGCTAATTAATGTCCTCGACTAAGAGGACGACAGTAGTCTCACTGACAGGACACAATACGGATAAAATTGATGAAAAGCGGCAATTATTATTTAAATCAGTCATCTTATGATATTCGGCCCGTACGAATAAATACTTTCAATGCAGTTCTTAGCCTTTCATTATGATTATATTACAATTACTCTTTTAATTTTAACAAATAAATCACTAGTCATTAAGTTTCAAATCACAATACGATTATCTTCTTTGTATTTACAGCGTAATTATCAAATATCCGACAAATTGCACTTCTTTAAAATCAATGTTTTACTATTATTGTTATTGTTGATAATTAATTATACCTATTATTAATTTGTTGGTACTTAATTAATTCAAACTAATTAAAATTTTCAAGTCGATTCGTTTTACTATGAAATTAAAAAATTAAACTTCTTTTAGCTCATGTTTAGTGCCTACAATTAAAATTATTTAAGTTTTATTTATTAGAGAATTTTTAAATAAGCTCAATTGAACGTGGATCTTTAGTGAGTAAAATTTAGCAGCGACTCTCATTAAAACTTTTGGCCTTTTAATTACTAGTATTACTTGTTTTATTTTAATATCGATGCCTGCTTACATTTTCGGAAAACTACCGCATAAACACAGAATAAACATATAATTAACCAAAATGTTGTTTTAAATAAATAAAACAGAAAATACGTTTAAAATAATAGCTTTTATTAAGGTCTCAGAATTTCAGAATTTTCCTCAAAATTATACGCTCAAAAAATAAAAAAAAAACAGCAGTTTACAATTAGCCTAATTTTATTTCCAATTTGTGTTAGTAGTAAATTCTTATTAGAACGTGGATAGAAAATAAGTAGAAAAATATGTAAAGGAATTCAAAAGCATAGAATTTTCGGTAAGTCTACGTAATCTGAATAATTTCAAGCTATAAAATTACTTTTTTATGGTATTCACAACACGTTGAAGGTTCGATTGACATTTACATTGACATTTACCTTAAAGCATTTAAGGCCTTTAATATAAATTTACACTCCACGTAATTAATCGTAAAATTGAAAGCAACAGGACACGTTTAAATATATTTGGTTAAATTTGTTTAAATTAAAATCAAATTAATGACTGCAATAATTACAATTAATTGCTGCTTATCCCACCCTATACATACGTCATTTTAAATTTATTATTGAATTTGAAGCTTATTATGTCGCTTCTTATAACGCAACTAAGAATTACATTGCTATTCAATACAGAGAATATTTTGTATATTGAACTTTTTTTTTTTATGGCGCAGAGCATGAAACTAGTAATATTGATTGCATATATTTATATGTACACAAGTACTCATTTATCGAAAGAATAAAATTCACTAAAGCAATATCGATCGATAAAGAACTTATTTCATTTTTAATTTGAAATCCTACCGTATCTACGAAAGTAGATTCTGCAAGCTTTAACGTATTATACGCCACTTATCAAAGGAATCAAACTTTCCCGTTTCTACGTGCGAATCGTCTTACTTATATGAATTTCATTTAAATCAATTATTTGTAAAATTTTATTTTATTTTAATTATTAGCTGTAATATAAACTTTTAACTAACTCTATACGAAGCAGCGGATGACGATATCATAGTTTAAATTAGTCCTGTAATGGAACAACAATACCTCGCATACAATGTTTCCAATGCTAAAGCACTTATCTGAGAACTTGAAATATTAATAGTAAACAATAATAATAATAATAATAATAATAATAACAACAACAATAATAATTAACTAACTTCGTTATTAGTGGGGAAATATTGTGCGGCGAAATTTATTCAATGAGCAGTGCCAACTTCTCGGTGCTTATAGGATTATTTTACGTTACAATACCTACACAACCTTTCGTAGTATTGATAACGAACCGAATTAATTTCCTTCCTATCTTGTCATTACAAACAATCGCAAAGGTATTTTTATTATTACTCTACATTTCAATTATAGATTAGTAGTAAAGACATAATATACATAAAGAAACTTGATGCGGTTACAAAATTTTACTACCACATAAGTACTTATTATAAGCTAAAGCTAACCAAGACTAATTACAAAAATAATGATAAATCTTTTCGTAATGGAATAAATTATCAGTGTAATGTAATCCCAATGCGCTGTTTATACGTAATTACAAATAACAATATTCCCAAATAATAAATAAAGACTTTTTCTTATATAATTCTAATTCGTAATAAAATTTACTCTTACATAGTAATAATTTTAAATAATGCATTTAGTATTTTTTGAGTCTTGTTTTTTTATTAATACAATGAATTTTTATAACTATTTTAAAAATTTTATTTATGCAATCGAACGACGTTTCCCCGAATACCAAAATAATTAATCTGACTAGATTAATTTGTTTCCGCCTCTCCTTTTTCATTCCATTTGGGGGGTTCCCCCCGCCAC
Source organism: Ceratosolen fusciceps (assembly GCA_018883505.1). Classification (NCBI taxonomy): domain Eukaryota; kingdom Metazoa; phylum Arthropoda; class Insecta; order Hymenoptera; family Agaonidae; genus Ceratosolen; species Ceratosolen fusciceps. The sequence goes on from RCIC01000008.1 coordinate 6,850,627, forward strand.
CTTTTATTTCTCATAAATATAAATTTCACTTTGATTTTCTGGACAATTCACTCACTCGCACGCACCACATCTTTGCATTTTTCAACTATACTTCTCCGCGTATGCGTATTTAGAAGCATAGTTGTTTACTTGTGTTTGGTAAAACAATTCAAAAGGAAAAACGTATCATTCTTTTAATAATTTCAATACTTTTGTCCATCCTTTAAAGGAAATATCTTTCACTTTTATCATTTCTAACCATTTATTTATCATATAATTATTCGACACTTTTTTTGTTTATTTTATTTTCACCTTCCGAACGAATGTCGAGCAATCGATGTATCGTTCTTTTGCGTCCTCTTTGCCTAATCGGAAAGAAGGCCTTCGAATGGCCCGTTTTCCCGAGAGAAAAGCGTCGTCACGGATACGTTTCGTTGTTGTTGAGATCATTTCGTTCGTATCAGGCTGCATAGCCGTCATTTTAGTCATTTCGCGACTAAACAACCGATTCAACTCGCTCTTCGATAATCAATTTTTGTCTAAAATATTTTCCTTTCAAATTCTTACATCAATTACATGTTGCTTATTCTGTAAAATATAGTCTGTTAAAGGTGTAATAATCGATAATTTTATTAAGACTTTCTCGTGCATTTTATAGTTAAAGATATAATTAAATACGAATTCTGCATATTTGTCTCGTTCTATAATTATAATGGCACATGACGAAGTAAGAATGTAATTTGAAAAAATTATCCTTACTACTAAATTTTGGTATAATGTTATTTCATTTTTATTTTATAATAATAGCAATAAATAGCAAACTTATTATTATGAATGCCGATAGAATCTGTCTAGACCTAACTATATTATAAATTCTCTTGAAAATGAATATAACGCGTTGAAGATAAAATAAGATATTAATTTTCAATTTAGTATAAAACGTTTAATAGTTTCGTTTATTACAAGTCAATCATTTGATTATAATCAACAGTTATGAAGCTTAAGATCCGCATAATTATTGAAAATTAATAAGAAACGTATTTATAAACATATAAATGTGTGTTCGGAAAAATAATGTCGGTGCCCGTAAGAGTTATTCTATCAGAAAAGTATTATATCATTTGCAGTCATTAATATTCCTTATAAAATATATATTTATGCATAAAAGAGTCATCATGAATGTCGCATTCAAAGTTTCCTAGGGAACTATTATTTATGCTTCGGTTACATTTGCTTGGAGATATAAATCATTTGAGATTATTAAGTGTATTATAATAAGTAAATGGTTTTCAGTATGAAATGTCGAGGTAATAAATCAGGTCACGGATAATGAGGTACTCATTGATCGTAAATATCATCTATTCGCATAATCAAATTATATGAAATCTACATGATTTGAGATTATTTCGTGAAAGCAATGTTGAACGCGTTTGAATCGTATTAGTCGAGGGGTGACCGTATACAGATGAATATTCATTCTCAAGTAATTGTCTTTCATTATACTGTGGAGTAAAGGCCAATGCTTATAATTTCTCTAGTACGACATTATCCGACTTGGAATATTTAATGAAAACCATTAGACGCAACGGTAGGGAAGACAAAACTTGAAGAACCGAAGAAGATTTTATGAAATTTATTTCATGAACATTTCATGTATAAGGCACTAAAGTCAGTAAGTACGTGAAAACAAGTTTATAATAAGATAAAGAGACGATAAAATCGAGGCATTGATGTAAAATCAATGTCAAATTTGTAAAAGGAATTTGTCGAAATGGTAACAAATAACGGCTGTTCATTATTGCCCAACTCATTGGTCGTCCTTTATCATTAGCAGAATTCGAGTTCTACGCTTTAAATAAAATGCTGTCCGTACACGTCATGGGGAAGTTGTGGTCCAAGACGACGAATCGTATTTGGCTAGAAGGATTTTCTAATTATTTATCAATATCATCGGTGTGAAATTCATAAAACAAAGACTAGCGCATTAAATTCGTATCACGTCCATTTCATCAATTAAATATAAAAATAATTGGCAGCTTAAAGATAATAATAAACGGTAGACTCGATTATTTTTATATTCAATAATCGTCGAAGTTTAGTGTAAGAAAAATATTTAACTGTAACGCGGAGTCGAGGAAATGAAGATTTTTATCTCTTAAACATAATTCTGTAATAATTCTTCTTCTTTTTTTTTTATATCGATTTATAAGATTGGCCTTACACAAATCATTATTACCATAACGTTCATTCGATTTAAATCGGATCTTAAATAATAAGGTATTAAACATTGAATTTTCCATTTGGCATTTATTCCTCCGGTATTGTTTATACGTATAATTAGTAAAATTATATTTATAGATTCAAATTGCAGTGTAATTGAATAAGTAATATAAAAAACAATATATCACTACTATAACAAAAAGAAAATCATGAATAAATTGTAGATTTATAAATTCTCTCAACATTTCAAAGAATTGTCTCCTATTTCAATCAATGGAGTCCAATCAAGGAAGATCGATCAATTGAATTAACGATTAAAGAAACCTTGTGGGAGATGGTTTTTAAAGTTCTTAGGATCTTGATAACGACTTTAGAAACTGCAGAGAGACAATCAAGCTACCGAGTGTCCCTTTAATTTATACTTTTATTCCTAAAATAGTCGTTTCGGTTTATACGGATGTTTTTAGCTTTTAATGCCAGATTTTTTCTAATCAGAAAGAAGCGGTGATTAAATTTAACAACATTCATTAAAAAGAATTTGATTCCTGGAAATTATATATATATATAATTGAGTAATTATTTATATAGAAAAAAAAAATAAAAGAAGAAGATAAATTAACGCTAAAAATACAGGTGATGGAGAACATATAAAATCTAATAGAAAATAACTCGATATTTTTATTCTTAATAAAATAACTTAAATTAATGTATACGCATAACTTATTTGCCAAACTCGATATGTTTTTCGAAAAATGCTACACTTGGCAGACTAGTCAACCGAATGCGACGTACTATTTTCTTGTCTTAAGATCTTGAATAATCAGTTCCAGTACCATTGCCAAAAACTAGAAAAAATTTCAACTCTCATCTATCATTAATTTCTATAAAAAAACTTAAGACAATGTATAATTAATCTTAATCGTTTAATGAAACTTACAATGTTTACTTAACTGCACAATTTCATCCTATAAAGTATCCGATATTTTTTATTTGTTTTGAAACAGCTTCTAGAACATATAGACACGCATTATATACGTTACAGTACATCTACAAACTATAATTCTTGTACGTCTTGCTCTTTTTATTTACCTACAAATAAGAAATACTAATTTTCAATGCAAAAAAACTGTGTTTTTAAATATACGATCCCCTTCCATGGCACCTACAACACTATTTTATTTATATCTTACAATTTCTCATTAAATTTTTTTAAGCCGATTGCGTATATTTATAAATATTTTGAATATGTAGTTATAATAAAACTTTTTTAAACAGAGAAAGTAAAAGAATATTAAATGTTAATTTTAATAAAGAGTTTGGTTGCATTGAAATTGTATTTCCTTGTATTAATTCTTCTTTTGTTGTTACTACATACAATTGAATACAGCTTCATAAGAAATATAAATTTATGTATGGCGTATCTATGAAAGTGATATAAAAAAATATTAAATCACTAATTATTCATATTTTCTAAAGTATTAAGTAGTATCACAAACATTATTGAATGTATTTCACATATTTGAAAAATATAAAATTTTATAAAAAAAGATAAATAAAAATTTTTCTCTCTTCAAAGGTAAACTTAAAAAACTTAAAATCATAAGTATTTGTTAATAAACAAAAGTGAACGAAAAATGGGACTTTAGTAGCAAATAAAAATAAAGTCAAGTGCATGGTATGATATCGAAAGGCTTTTCCTTAAAGTGACTGAAATTAATTTACCTTGAAGCAATAGCAATTTCGAAGATTCAGAAACTAGTTCGCTAAGATCGGATTACTAATTTCATAAATGTGAATTCCCGTTCCTTTAGTCTCCATACCCCACTCCCCACCACATCCGCAACCCGCCCGGCCCCCCTTCACCCCCTCCTCGTCCTCCCTCTCACCGACCCATCTCAGTAACGTCCTTGCTACATGTCCTCTATCAAGCGTCAGCTCTTCTCTCTCGGCGGATCTCCGTTTTTTTTCACTTGCATTTAGATTAAATTTTAATTTTCAACTTCTTCTCATTTCGATTAAAATTACTATTAAATGCATTATTTTATTATTCCGGTCTCACAAGGGTTCGAGGGAAACCAATGGAAAAAAAAAAAAAATAAATAAACGAAAAATTCAGAGTCGGCGTCCGCAATGAAAACATTCAAAGTAGAAGATGTTAGAAACGACAAGAATTAGCTGCCAATAAAATTGATAATTTTCATCTTATCCATATCACGAAAGCGTTCCATGTGATCGAAATTAATTTTAATTCTACAATTATTATTTCTATTAGGATAATCGAAAAGAGTTTTGCACTTGATGGTTATCTCGAATATCGGGCAATGACAATATATTATTAATATAATAATAATAATAATAATAATGATGATGATGATGATGATGATGATGATGATGATATAGTGATAATGTACTTGAAATTTAAAAGCATAATTAGCATAATTAAGATCAATAGCTCAATTGAAAATAATTGATATTCTATGACATTATATGAAATTCCGATAATAATTATTATGATTTCATAAATATTGTCGAACGGTGATGAAAGTACGTCTTTCTACTGAATCGAAAACAGGCATTAAAGTACTTCATTACTCCTCATACTTTATAATTCTATTGAAAACGCGAAGCAGTTGAACTTCATTAAAGCTTTATGTATTATCTTACCAAATGTAAAGAATGATGAAAGCAAATAATTGTTTATAACCATATAATCCTCAAAAGTATTGTGTAATTTATACGACGAATACTCGGTCAATTTTTCTTTTTAATGTAATTTCTCGTTTTACCTGAAATAATTTAAACTGTGAATACTTTTTCAACATTTATGCATTCATATACATTCTAATACATATGAGATCCAAAATTTTTAATTGTTTAATTGAGAATCACACTTTACGTGAATTTAATTTTCGTAAACTTTCTAGGCTATTTAAATTCCGTATTATGTATTGCGACTTAACTTTACAGATTATTAATTACACGTAAGTTAACTTATTTAGCTTCTAAATTTATAAATATAAATCATTATAAATGAAAATGTGATACATTTAGTTTTTTTCAGTAAACCGTTGTTATTCGAAATAATCTTCTTTAACTACGTTTTAACCAATTTGTATCTCTTCATAATTTAAATACAAAATCATTTAAATGTTATCAAAAAAATTGTCTATTCTATCATTATACCCTTAAAAAACTTTAAATTAAATTGCATAAGCTTTTTACAATTTACTGCGCCTGATTAATATACTTGTGTCATTTAATGGCGTATGTAATACTCCATTCCCTACTTGGTTACATATATAAATATATTCATTTACTTACATTTACAATATTATAGATTATTTAAATGAAATTTTGTATCCAGTTATTCCAAAATTAATTGGTGTTAAATGCAAAAACCATTAAACTTATTTTGATAATTATCGGTAGCGTAGTATTTTTTTAATAATATTTTTTTAATTCTATAACTCGTTTATGTAAACTTGAGTAAATGCTTCAGACATAATTGGTTTATAATTATTGTAATGTATTATAGTTTTTATATTAACTGCAACCGAAGTATTTTCTAAGCCGTTGATACGAACTGAAATTAAACAAGAATATTAAAAAATTTTAATCAAGTTACATTGTCGTATCGACTCAATGTACAGAATACGTGATTATGTTCTTATAATAACTATTAAGAAAATTTATAATTTCGGTAAAATTTTCATTTTCATTATCATTATCATATTCATTTTTATTTTCGTTTTCATTTTCATTTTCATTTTCATTTTCATTTTCATAAGAATTCTGATCTACTAATGCGCGTTTCATTGTATTGCCGGCGATGCAGTATCATCATCTCCTTGTCTTACTGAAGGTTCAGTATAAAATATTAATTTTTATTTTTGAAAGTGAATGCTAATGTCTATGGTATTGTTGATAATTTTAAATTTTCATTGATCATCGTCATACGATCAGATACAACTTTATCGCATTCATAATTTCTACCCCGTACAGTAACTTCAATAATCTTAATACATATACTAAATCCGAAGAATTGGAGTCTCATTTTCTTTTTCGTATTACGTTCATGTATCAACATACATCGTTTCATATATTTTCATAAACTAAGTTATCCTTAGTTTATGCCTTGCACTCGTCGACTTAACGAGTTGTGCATTCGTTTTATATATGTATATAATGATATATATATAAGATTTATATATATATATATATATATATATAACACCCCGCCAGACGAATAGGCTTTTCTTTTACGTTTAAAATACGTGAGTTTATATAGAATCGTTGCGTTATAAAGCTATCGATGGATAATTGTAACTGATGGTTGAGTCCGAGTAGTAACGAGTCCTTAATAATTCCGCGGAAAACGGATTACGTGCTCCTGCCGCCCCCGCCGATCTTACGATCTTTTCTCGGCATCCAGGCGCGCTTAGCTTAGCTCTTCTAAAAAAAAAAAAAAATCCGTCTCCACTAAAAGCCGTTATTTGCAAAAATATCAAAGAAATTTATATAATATCGGTGGCTTAGCCGATGCCAGGACAATTCGCTCTTAAAAAAAAAAAAAAAAAAAAGACAAAATAACTGTACATTAACTGGCTATAGTTTAGGCTAGGCCTTAACAATTGCATTATTCTATTTAACGACTTCGAAGTTCAAGTTCAAGTCAATGCGATAATAGCTATTAACAATTACATATTTTATGGATTTAAAAAACTTTTATACTCTAACTTATGGGTTAATACGCCTAATCATTTTAATGACAGATTTTTCCCTTAAATAATTTATTTAGTGCAATATGAGAATTCATATGAATATATATTGGAATAATTTATTTATGAGAAATAACTTGCTTATTTTGTGGTAAGGGTTTTTTAAGATACATTTTGTAATTGAAATTATTTCATATTCCCATTGCAACGATACAAACTAATATTTTATTTTATTTTCGTGAATAATGAATAAATTCTTTAAAGAATAACGTCATTTTTTCAGTTATTAACTAGGTAGTTAATTTTTTTCAAGACTTTTTGCAGTCCAGAACATATAAAAGTTCTAAAGTTTTGTGATGAATGATAAAAATATATGTTTAGACGATATATAATTTGAAATGCAGTTATAAAAGTTTATTAGTTTTATTGCTAAAATTTCTATTTTTACGTAGTCATATAGTTGACAATAAGATGAAATGAGAGAACGTAGTAATTTTAAAAAATTGTTCTTTATTTTATAACTTTCATAATTAAATTTGTTATTCTACTCATTTTGAATCATTGCATTTTGAAGGAATTCAAAAAATTTTTGTAATATAAAATTTAATGCAAAATTTTTAATAAATAATAAGCCATTTCTATTAGTTATTAAAATTATCCATAATTTCCAATTTATAAATTTGTAATCCTAATCTTAATTGACTGAATTTTAGTTTATGTAAATTATCGGAAATTCTTATTCATAAAGGCTTCCCTGTTAGATTATTTTCATTTTTAAATATAATAATACTTAAAATTTATTAATACTAAACAATCTTAAAAGAACCCAAAATAACTTTATAGTAAGTAATTTAAAAGTTTAATTAATTTTAAAGTTTAATTTGATTTACTTTGGAATATTACAGTTTCACATTTGAGAAAATCTAAAATTTACCTTATTGTTTACCTTATTATTTATATATAATTTACTTTAATACTGCATTCGCAAGTAATAGCAAAGCAATGTTAAAAAATTTACTTTTTTTATAGTATTCAATTTTTATGTCAGAATATTTTCGGATTTTTATCCGGAATGAAAAGAAATGAAATAACGCAAAAATATAATATATTTACATCAATATCTTATAATATCGAATATAACATTAATTCCAATTATATCAATTAAATTGTTAATTTCTGATATTAATTTTATAAATGAAATTTTAATTAATATTAATTGAAAGTTATTAGAATAACATTGCCTTCAATATTAATTTGAAATTAAATGGAAGATTTATTTGTAAATAAAATTATATGATTTAATTAGTAATATGAGTTTAGTTTCAAATCAATGTGTTCAGATTGAAAATAAGTAAGAGAAAACAATAAATGTTTTGGAAACTTATATAGCTCATTAAGCATAATGAAACTGTAACTTCTACCTTTACATTTTCATCCTAATGCAAATGAATTCGAGTTAAAGACTCGTAAAATATATGTGAACTAATGATAAAATATTTTAACTTACGTCGAAAGTTTGGATTATCAATGAAATTTCTAAAATTTACTAACTTTTATTAGATACTAAATTCTTAGATTTGAGCACATTATCATGCTTTTGATTCTACAAATTATTGATAAATAAATATATAGCATTAATATGAAAATATTTAACTTTTATTTTCTCTATATTTAATAGTTAATATATATATATATATATATAGAGAGAGAGAGAGAGAGAGAGAGAGATAGAAAGAGATAGAGTAGTTTGTTAGTAATTAAAATAATTATTTTTGTCGTAGCTACGTATTTGCATTAAATTTAGAGAACAAGTATTTATATATACATATAAATATATATATATATATAAAACTGTTAGATCTTTAAATATCCTAGATTACAAATTGATTTTAATACTTAAAATTAACATTTATTTATTATCTTTTAAATATTTCTTGTAAAATGCAATAAACGTTATTGATTGTTGACTAATTTACAAAATGAGTTCTAATGCACATTAGATTATCTACTTTGAATAAAAAATTGTTATTCATTGATTTATATGACAATTATATATTGAAAGCGAATTAATTTGAGCATCACTTTAATGCACTTTATCGCTGTACATATGGCATAATTATGAATTCAAGCAGTATAACTAAATCTCATATACTTAGATTGTAATACTCAATGAAACATAAAAAAAAAAAAAAAAAAAAAAAAAAAAAAAAAAAACAGAAACAAATGGCAAAATCCCCGATGGTACCATTTTCTTTTTCTCGCCACCTTAATTTTCCCTCTACGTACTAAGCAAAGATTTGCTTACACGCTCATGTGGTGCTATAAAAGGGTAACATTACTTCGTCCTCCACAACAGATAATAAATGCATGGATAACAAAAGTAGTTTGGGAAAATGTATATGTATAGTGAATATTATTCGAAATGAAAGTCGTGCTTTAATCGAAAAGTAAACTCAAATATATATATATATATATATATGTATATAGGAAAATTTCTGGCGATTCTCTACGTGCGCGTAATTATTCTTTATCCCGCACAGTGATCTTCCGCGTTCAGCTTTACGGCTACTGGCTTACGGGATGATAAATTCCCTTAGTCTTCCTATGTAAGTTACAACGAAGCAGAAAAAATCTACGATCGCATGCGCGTCGGTGCGCGTGCGCGCGTGCGCAACCGCAGGCGAAAACGGCGCCGGCAGTCGTCGCGTCGGGCTCAAGTGAAAAGTTTTCGCGAAATTAAACTCGCCGGGCGAACAGCAGCATCTGCGTACCTTTTTTACATCCTGCAGATTGAGGAACACCGGAGGAAAATGTGTTATATATCTAGTAATGTGCCGGCTTGCTTACCTGATACACATACGATGTATTAAAATGCTTTATGGCCGAACTTGTCGCAAAGCTACTTCCTTTCCTTTATGACTAAGTTTTCACTCCGTAATGCTACTTACTCCCTACACCTTTACATACGCTCACTACACTTTAATAAATTAAAAAAAAAAAAAAAAAAAAAAAAAATCAAGAAACAGGTTTATAAATAATAACCTGCTATTACTTATTTATTTATGAAACTTAATAATTTAAGGTATAAAAAAAAATTAACAACATTAATTTTCATAAAATATATTTAATTACGTCCTCAATCATAAAATATTTTTCAAAAATAAATCAATCATCTCAGTAATTTACAAAAAGCGATTTTTTATATCCTATTACATAGGCATTTATTCTAGATAATTTATATCATTTATTAACGCGGCTTATAAAAAAAATACACGCGTATACATGTATATATACATTTATTTATTATTCATATATTTATTTATCTATTATATATTTATTTTACAAAATGGTAATTAAAAGTTTTTTAAATAATCAATTAATGAAACTACTATAATTATGGTGGGGAGGGGAGGGAAATAAAATACTATATATATTAATATCGCAACTAATCTTGTAATAATTAATGTAAATAAACATTTACATGCACATAGTATAACTAATTCTTCTTAGACAATGGTTTTAATATTTTTATTTTTGCGTAATAAATTAAAATGAGAATAAAAAATTGCATTTAATACTTCATCACTTTTTAAATTTTAATTGTTTGCAATTTTCCATTATAAAATTTTAACAAAACATTTTACATTTCACTAAATTGCACACATAAAATGTGAAATTGTTTACAAAAAATTATAATAAATTTGTAATAAATATTTCATTTATTATGTAACTATACCTCCAGTAATACGTAACTTGTACACGTATACGTGCTGAAATGAATAGCGATGTAATAAATTAAGGAATATTTTAAATGGGCTTTCGGAGACAAGAGCATGGCTTCTTTTGTTTTATACTAAGGCACCAATGCATTCTGAAATATAATTAACAGAGCTATAAGTGTATAAACGTATGGTCAAATGTATAATATAAATATAGTCTTTATTTAATATGAGGCAACCGTAATTTCTTAAGAGCTTAACAGTTTTATGGGAAAATATTTAAATACAAGCTTAGACTAGACTTTCCCTTATACGAGTAACGCCTGCATTGTTGAAATATTTTTTCTGCTCTCTTGGCCCATTACACGATACTTGGCATTTAAATCATAATTCTCAAAGTTTAGAATTACAGCAATATTTCAATTTCATTGTTCTTCATGCGGAGGCGCGTACAAAAATAAGTGTTATAAAATATTGTCATACGCAAGGGAAAATTTTGTATTCTTGGCATAGTAAATTGAATTAAATACACTTACCGCAAATGTAGTTTAAAATAAACTCTAAATTTACTACATATATTTACTTAATGGACATTAGATTATTATTATTATTATTATTATTATTATTATTATTACATATATATATATATTTTTTTTTTTAATGAAAAGAAAGGTATAACGTAGATGCAAGGCGAGCTTATTAAGTATAATATTGGCTTATTATTTTAAAATGAAGGACGACTACTGTATAATGGACACGTGAAAAGTTTCAAGCGTTTTACTTTATCCTCGGCTTCCGTTCGGGAAAATCGTAAGAGTCCCAAGGGAGTGCGACATTATTTCACATTAAGCTCGTATCCCCTTGGGCGGCAATGATTATTCAAAGCACAAAGCTTGGTAGACTTGTTGTAATTTGGTCCTTGTATTCTAGTACGACGCAACGCAACCGGGACGCTTCGGCGGTGGTGGCGAGTACAACGTCCAGGACGGATTCGGCTGGACGAACGGTGTCGTCCTCGAGTTCCTGGACACTTATCCGAATGCCCGCTTTGAAACCGAGGCCGGCCAGCATCCGGATTTGAGAAAGGGTAAGTACGTCCTGATACATCGGACGGATATAAGCCAACGTAACCCGGTTCGGCCGCCCGACCCCCTACCCCTTACCCCGTTCCCTCATCGTTCGGTTCGAGAACGTGTAACGACAAAAGGATGGATTGCCGCTCGGTGTATATTAGCGAATAATGCGGCCACCAACTGTTTCGCGAAGCAACACCCTTCCCTCTTATACGAGACGATCCAACACCTCGAATTATTTCATACTCTATTTTCCCGTCCATCCCTACCCTACTACTTATTCGCGTGCCAATTATTTATTCGTTCATTCGAGCTCCGACTCATACGGCCATTAAGGATTTGCTCGATTAATCAAGGCTCAAGCCTAAAGATTTAATAGGTTTGATATTCAAATAACGGACCTCGGTATATAGATCTAAGTTGTATCGGAGACTCATCGGAGAGCAGATCCGATCGCTGGGGGGGGGGGACCAAAAGACGTACGAAGTTCTTTCTACTAGTTATTTCTAATAATTTTATTAACGAGCCGAGAAATTAAGGATAGGGACAGATACTCGAGATCCCTCACGTCTCCCGCCCCCCACGCCACCCCACCTACCCCGCTACTGCGACGAACCACGATCCTATTTCCCCGCTATTATAAAGTTTGATGAATACGAGCTCTCTCGCTCTAATAAGGGAGCCTTAATACATCGACACTAAACATATGAGCGTTAACTCGAACAATTGTTAATATCAATAATTATTCTACTCTTGGCTCAATCTTTTCAACCGTCTCGCCCTTAAACAATCAAATTAGTTTAATTTAATCATTTAAACCCTTTAAAAGCCGAATAAACAACTTAAGCCATTATAAGTTCAAAGGTCCTATTAATTTTTTTAAACATCAATCAGGATAAAATAAAAGAAAACTTATTAATACAATAAATAATATTTAAATGTGTATTTACAGTAAAATCCAAAAGTAATTTAAGTTTCAAGTATCATAGAAGTACGGCTTCAATTACATCAAGTACCCTGCGCGAAATGGTACAAATGTTACAAACTTTTTGAATTTCTTTTTGTTTTTGGCGGTTTTATAAATAAATATTCATCTCTGTTTTCTTTAAAAGAATTTTCTTTTTCCCTGAAGACAAAAGTATAAACACTATCCTGCTATTGTCGTTATCATGGTTAATGTTTAATTTAATAGTTTAACAAATTTTCTCTTATACGTTTTTAATTCTTTTCATTTGCTTTTACTCTTTTCTTATACTTACCACAATTCATTTCAATATGAATTAATTCACTTTAATATCAAATGGTCTATTTTGCTTTCAAGTATATATAAAACTGCACTCTAATTAATCGATTAATTAATACTTGATCAGATAATTTACATTTAAAAAGAAACCAAGTATACGAATGCGTACGCGTTGCATTACTGTAGCCTCTTCAGAAACTATACGTATAACATTCATTGAAGCGAAAAAAACATAAAACGGTAGTTAAGACTAGCAATTTATTTATATATATATATTTTATGAATGTAAAGTTATCTGTCCGGTTTCTTAAAATTGTTTTTAAAATTTAGGGAAAACGTAGTACGTAATATAACTATAAGATTCTATGTGAAGAATAAATACGTCAATTATTCATTTTAATATATTTACCAATTCGAATTAGTGTATAAATAAGTTATGTCCTGTTTTAAATTAATTTACCATAATGTAAAGTACATTCAAACTTATATATATATGTATTTGATATTTTCAGTGAACCATATTCATACGAGAATAGGACTTGGGCACAACACAACGACACACCACAAGCGACCAGTTTTGAAATCCATTTGGAGTCATTACTGTAAATAACAAACTCATCGTGAGACAAAAAATCAAAATTACATAAAGAAAGTATTTTGACAAAGGAAAAATGGATTAATAATGCTTTAAATAATGCAAGAATAATATTATTTATTCTATTAAAGATCATTGTTTACAAAGTCCGGATCTTATTACGGATAACATTTCGCCCCAACGTGTTATTATATTAATATAATACATTAATTATAATACATAAAAAGGTACTTTATTATGTAGAGTATTAGATGCTATAGGTTTATTAGGTCTTGTGAATTTATTTCTATAATTAAAAAAGTCTATTATGTTAAGCATTATCAATAACGGTCTCCATTGTGAAATCCCAGTTGAAAAAAATCCTTCAGTACAACGTTAAATGTTACATTAACAAATCCTTCAACCTTCATCCTTGTTACTGTAAAATATATAAAAACTATTTTAAAATAATACATAATTTCTCAGATATCAAATACTTAAGTTTATCCAAATATTAAATTTTAGTATCTGAATTAATCTACATATATAGAGATATTCAACATTCCTTTAGATTAACAATCGGAATTATGAGTTTCATTACATCTTTCCGTTACGCTTTTATGTAAAAGTCCGGCATTTTTACAGAATAAAAATTAAATTGTGTGTACTTCCAATGTATGTTTCTTTATAATGAAAATAATCATTGTTAAATCTAAATTTAAATCTAAATAAAATTTATCGAAAAACTATTTCTAAAATTTTCTTTCAGAACGTTTCATAACTCTAGTGTTAACATTTTTTTTTGCAAAAAATGCTCCTAAACCCACTATTGCATTTAACTGTAATTATAGTAAATATAATTTACATTTTACTTTACGCCGACTTAGAATAATAACTGCCGTCTACCGTTTGAACATAAATTAAGGGCATTCTTCTAGCAAAAATAAACTCGTCCTCTCAACTTTAGCATAATATTAATAAATAAAATTAAATATACGTTTTAAGAGTTGCAGATTTATAAAATAAAAGTATTTTCATTATATTTCGTAGATTAATTAATAAAATCAATTAATAAATTATAGTCATAATGTTTGTCTATTTAATTTATCTTGATTATGTATTAATATTCTTAACGGAGAAATAAAAATTTAGTTGCTTAAATTCTTCTTTAAAGAGGATTAATCTAAGAGGAAAAACCACAACAAGACTTGGAAAAAAAAATTATTTTTAGAAAAAATCCGCAATTAAGCATAACAAAGAAAGTTATTCGCACATCATTTGTAATTGAACGAAAAACTTTTATCGGAACTATAATAAGAAGCATCGAAAACCTGGAAGCTATGAAATAAAAATAAATTTCGAGTTTATGATCCATGATCATCCCCTATTTGACCATAGTCACTATTTAAAGTAAACTTTAATATAATGTTCGTTTGAGTAAAAATGTGGAAGAATATATGTTATCAAACATTATTTTCCAAGGTAAAGAGTAATTTTTTTTTCCAAATAAGCTTCTACAAATTATAGTTGTCAATAATTCTGTATCACAGCTTGTACGATTTTACACATGATCTATTAGAAAATTTACGAAATTCTCGAGATTTTGCCGATTATTCTATTCGTGATGAATGTAAGTCTTTTAATAATCTTTTGTAAACCTCTTAAAATTACCAGATACCATTAGTTGTAATGAGAGATGCCGAAATTCTTATTTTATTCTTCCATTAAAGCTATTCTATATATACATTTGTAAAACTAGAACTGAACATTCCTACTTAAATTTTATTAATTCTAGCAATATGTAAACTATATCATTAATATATTCAACCGATCATTTTATCATTTTTATTCATACATTTATTCTATATCGATCTTAAAATCTTAAGGACAACAAATTCAAGGATTGAATTAATACATTTAAAAACTATTATTTGTATTATTTATTACGTGCAATTTCATGATTAGACAAATATTTATTTTATTTAAAGATAAATATTATCCCCATTTAAAATAACTGACAATCTCTGATGGTGAAGGGCATTATGGAATCTATTATAATCTCTAGTACAAGTCTTTCACTATTAAATATTCCTTTATAAATTCGAAAACATTAAACGCAAACCTTTTCTTCTGGGATTTACATTTTACATGCAAAAAAAATCAAAATTTTTGTTAACCGCTTAATTATTTTAGTAAAAATGAACTAGACGTAATTTTTAAATAACTAGTGATAGAAGAACATTAAATATAAATTTATGCATACCAAGTTTATTTACAATTATTCAAACAAAGTGAGAAATAAAGTGACTATTGATGTCTTCCGAAGGGAATAAAGTATCCTTCCTGTTAATATCCTTCAATATTCGATTCAAGTGACAATAAAATCTGATTTTAAACAGTGATTTTCTGGTCAATGTACATAAATAAAGCAGCTTAGTATATAAAGTGTAAAAATATTACGACGATTGAACTCTAATGTAAGGAAAGCTCGTCCCGGGAGGAGCGTAAGGATCGTCTGCGAGGCCGCGGCGAGGTCGAGAGGGAGGGTGGGGGGGAGGTAGGGGGAGGTCAAGTGAATGTAACGTGAAGGGGGAAGTGTCGAGAGGACGAGATAATCCGTAGCTGAGGCGGTGCAGCACCGTATTGTAGGAATATTATGGACGGGCAGAAGAGGAAGCGGTAGTAAGGGCGGCCGATCCTCGAGACATTGCATCGATCGCACCGGATGCCAGGATCCATCCCGACCCGTTGGCTGCAACTCGAATGCACATCCCGCGGGAGCCAACAATCGAAAATCAATAGACCAATTCTCGATTTCCCATCGCCTCAGCTCGCCTTTTCTCTCTTTCATGCCAATTTTCACCGAGAGTGTTAATTGCTTTAACAGATATAAGAACAGTTCATTATAGATGAAGCAATTACGGATATCATTTGCACGCAGGTTATTGTATTATACACGGCTATGTAATAATACTACAGTATATTGTATATATACTATAATGTCAATCATAAGAAGCTGATAAATTAAAGAAAATATATATAATAATATTCAAACTTTCATTCTTGGTAACAGGATTTTAAATTTAATTCAAACTCGTAATTATAATTAACCTAATGGACCAGAAAATTTATGGACTTAAAAAATTAAAAATTAATTAAAAAATCAAAAATTATCTTTAATATCTGTATTGTTATTATATATAATGCTCGTGCATATTTTATAATATGCTTTATAAAACTGATTACGTTCTTTTAAGAATAATTTGTTTAACAATATAAATGATTGTACATTGTATTGTACACTATGATCATATGAGACAACTTAGAAACGTTTACGTATACTGGATCTTTAATATTATAATTCACGCTTAAATGTACCCTGCAGATGTAGATATAGAGACCGTAGCGATTCCACGGCTGATATTATTAACAAAATACATCTTACAAGTAATTAACCGATTTTTTGCTCTTTGAGGGTAATCTCAGCATTCGGTGACTTAATTCCAAGTTAAAAATCAGCTCAACTATTAAAAAACTTCTGGAGTTCTTGGGTGCGCGAAAATCGAGAACTAATCTTATTAAATAAATTCTTGATTTATGCTTTATTGTTTATTAGACGCCAGAGAAAACGAATCCCCCGTGAATTTTAATGCCACTTTGTCCCAGACCATAACTATTTAAGGTTATTGCACACCTAGACGATCCAATGCAATGGATTCTCTCTGGAAACAAGTCCGGGTCTCTTATCTAGTAAATAATAATTTATCAAGTGACAAATGTATGGATATCTAGAGGGACAGATAACCGTAATATATTAGTTTTACGACACTCTTTAAAACTCATTCGTCCTCGTAAGAACATACAGAATACTAACGCATACATGCATAACCGTATCCATTTGGTTTCTCAGCTCCAATCTTTCATTGTACCCAATGATAAATAAAATACCAATAACCTTGTTTATATTTACATATACAAATATATTTTTATTGTAGTTATTCTAATAATTGAAATTTTCAATGATTACGCTAAATCGTGGAATTTATTTTATCTTGTATTTTTTCTTCTATGCTTACGATATTTTCACAAGCATTTATGTGAATGAATCCCGATAAAGTTGGATCGAGATAAATTTGGAATTCTAATTTTTTGACTTTTTGAAAATCTCTTCATTGAATTGATGTCGGCACAATTTGCCTCGTAATCTTGTCCATAATAAATTGTACATGCAACGGAGGACTTTTTTTTACCTTAAATTTAATTTTTCTAATCATATTATTCCTAATATTTAAATATTTTTATTATTATTATTATTATTATTTCATAAATATTATAATATTGGCTGCGTTTGAGTTCTCTGACTAGACATTTTACTTTTTCATATTATTAAACTATTCTTGAATTATTTGAAATTTATGTAAACGCATACAAACGTATACATATATATACGGATGGAACCTTAAAAAGGGTAGCGGGGTATATAAAAATTTTTAAGTTATTTTCAATATTCTAGAAATGGAGTTTTCAATGTTGCTCGGCTAAATTCTGGATTATAATCGAGAACAGGCTTTTTGTGATATACATTTTCAATGGTCTTCCTCACGAATCCCATTATATTCTATATTCGCTTCGATGATGCGATGGATTTGATGTATTGAAAACGGGGATTGACTATACGTCGCAACTCCCTGTCGATTTGTGACCGACAATTTTGAGCTTTATCGCGCTTTACATTCATCAAGAGACAATAGCTAGACTAAACACTAACTTTTAAATAGCGGACTAAACATTAATTGAGCTACGGATACATTTCGAACAAATGCTCTTTATTTAAAATGATAGTAGATACATCTTCTCTTTGTGACAGACGTGACTTTATACTTATTTTTATTTATTTATTTTTTTTTTTTGTTGTTATATATATACATAATCACGTTCGTTCACAATAATTAAATTTATAAAAGTAATATAGACGTTACGACATAGGCGAAAATAGTAAGATGGTGAGTTTTTATCCCAGGAATATGGATTTTAATTATATTGAGAATTTTATTCTTGGGATAACATTGAAGTCGATTCTTATTGATTCTATTCTACTTCAATATTAAGTTCCTTAAGAAAAGAATTTCGAAGATCGGTATAAAACCATATAAAACCCTGTAAACTTTGAAAGCTTCTTCACTAAATAAGGAAATTAAATAGATTTTATGAAAATATGAAAATAAAAAGTGATGGGTATGTGATAAATGTACAAGAGCTTGTGGGTACGGTTATAACTCTATTCAGTTCACTGATCTTTATCCTAACGCGTGGAACTTTAGAAGGAACAGTTTAGTTTATATAAGGATTGAGGGTTGCATTAGAGGCTAATTTAGAATTAACTCACGACACTGAAATCGTACATAGAATGTCAAATGGATTTCATCGATGCGAAATTAAAAAGATATTTTAACTAGCGGCTGAATTAAAATCTAAAAATGTAAAACAAAATGTTTATAGGTGTTACGGCGCAAATGGCTTGTAAACAAAATCGTCAAAGTGACCTCCTTGTCGTCTTGGCTAAGTTACAACCTGCGAGGCAAGGTCACTAATCGTATCCTTAGAGTATAATGTTTTCAGTCTGCGAAATTAGGCGCCGCCTACCCCGCGACCAGTATGTCGCCCAAATAACTAGTTTTCAAGAACGCATACAAGCAGTACACTCCCGTCCTTCAACAAGACTACTACTAAGCTCATAATTAGCTAGTGCGATAACAACCAAGTCTACTCTCTTCACATTGTACTCAAATTTCTACAATAAATAAATTCTAATCACTACAGAGTTTTCTTCTATTCTCTTGTGCTTATCCGAAAAACAACATTAATTAATAAATATCAAGGTTTGCTAACGCCAACCTTGTACAACGCGTCTAGCCTACAACTATACGCCCGAACAATAGGGAAATTAGAAAATAGTTTAAAAAACTATTTTAAACTATGACTACGTCAAGTAAGAATAACACTTATTCTAATGAAAGATCAAAATAATGATATTCCCCGCATATATTATTTTCATAATCGATTTTAGTTAAATTAAGAAATTAAAGAAATTAAGCATATACTTAATTATATTCATGGTTAATGGTGTTTAACGACGATTAACACTCTCGGTGAAAATTGGCATGAAAGAGAGAAAAGGCGAGCTGAGGCGATGGGAAATCGAGAATTGGTCTATTGATTTTCGATTGTTGGCTCCCGCGGGATGTGCATTCGAGTTGCAGCCAACGGGTCGGGATGGATCCTGGCATCCGGTGCGATCGATGCAATGTCTCGAGGATCGGCCGCCCTTACTACCGCTTCCTCTTCTGCCCGTCCATAATATTCCTACAATACGGTGCTGCACCGCCTCAGCTACGGATTATCTCGTCCTCTCGACACTTCCCCCTTCACGTTACATTCACTTGACCTCCCCCTACCTCCCCCCCCACCCTCCCTCTCGACCTCGCCGCGGCCTCGCAGACGATCCTTACGCTCCTCCCGGAACGAGCTTTCCTTACATTATGCTTTCTTGCACATTCGTAAAAAACTCTTTTCACTTTTCTAGTTCACTCACTTGTCACATGTGATTGTCTTCAATCAATTCCTCTCGCTCTCTCTCTCTCTCTCTCATTTGTTATATTACATTTTATTTTCCCCCTTCCTGTAATATACATGATTAGCATAAGCTTTTGTACTGTATTATTTTTTTTTTTTTTAGTACAGTATTACTGTTTATTCCGAGAAAATTTGTAACATCGATAACATGTCCAGTATAATAAAAAAAAATATAATTGCACAAACACTAATAAAAATATTATAAGAAATTAAATTTACTATTCTTAATCGTTATTAAACTAAACACACACCCCTAATTATTATATAATGAAAACAATATTAAGTTTCTTGATTTATGTGCTTAGTTTCATTAGATGTTAATTATAGTTATAAATTATTTCAAAAGAATCTTATGCCATAAATTTTCAATTAAGAAACCATGAAAATTGAAAATATAAAATAGTTTTATAATTATACTCCTATAAGAGATAGTATGAAATAACAAACAAAAATAAGAAAAATAAGACTTACGTTCCCTGCCTTCGCCGGTAGCAAGTATTCCAACATCTAAAAGTTCAGGCCTACGTCCTGTAATCCACGCAGCGAACTGTTGCAGAAGGGATGAAGACTCCGGCACATAAACTGCGACCCTGTTTCGATAGAAATCAGGGATCTGTAGTATGAGGCTATTTTCCAATGGATTTGCGTGCACTTGATTAATGGGGACTAATTCAAGGAAAACGTACACGAGAAAGAAAGAAAGAGAGAGAGAGAGAGAGAGAGAGAGAGTGAGAGAGAGAGAAGGGGGGTATTAAAATCTTACTCTATATTGTATTGTATTTCCTTAAAATTTTCTATTAAACTGTAAAGCGATTGGTCCCGCCATTTTGTTAAAATTCATCAATGATCACTTATTAAAAAGACTTATACTCTTTCTAAATTTTCTACTTGCGAGAAAAGAAAATTCAAAATATGATTTTATGATTTATTTTCTTGCATTAAATTTTAATGTCATAAGACCTTGAAAGATTTATTTCTTTAGTACGTATAAATTCATTTAAAACTTCTTAAAATTCTTCATAATCCTTGAAAAACTCAGAAATAACGTTGATGAAATTAAACATAAAAGCTTGCAATCAGGTATAATTTTTCTATTCAGATAAGAGTTATTTTTCCTCCTTCGTTCTTTTGTTACGTGTATAAAAATAAAAATTAATAATCTCAATAATTAATAAGCAAACACTTTAAATAAAACTTATATAAATAAGCGGCTAATATGGCACACGAAAAAAAACTGAGTTAAAAGTATAATCACTCGTACGTTATTGTTTAAAATAACCTCAAATAAATTTTAATAACATATCCCCTTATAACAAAATAATTTGAAAATATAATAATAATAGCGTATCGTTATTAGCGTTGTTTTTAACATATCTTGTGCTAAATATTAAAAAGAAAGTAAATTATGAGATTGAATAATTTACAGACCTAAAAACATTCGACTGCGAGCCCGTGGATGAAACATTATTTACTCAACAATAAGTTTTCTGTGTTGCTAATTTTCAAAATTGTATTCTATCATTACAAAAAAAATACGTTCGAAACATTTACAATAAACGTATCGATTTACCAGTAGAATTATTAAAATAATATATTTCTAGTGACGAACGTATGAGTTTTTTGTTTGCGTTAATGCCTGAACAATTAAAATTACGTTTTTTTTCTGTTGCAGCTATTGTTGATCAAAATTGAATTCAGAAAACATAATATTTACAAAAAAAAAAAAAAAAAAAAAAAAGGCGTCAGTTCTGAAATAAATTTTGATATCTTTTGAAATTTGTAAATGAAGTATAAGAGAACAAAACATTCTTTCGATAACTTCATTAGTTTATAATTT
The DNA here is from genome assembly GCA_018883505.1 of Ceratosolen fusciceps. Lineage (NCBI taxonomy): Eukaryota > Metazoa > Arthropoda > Insecta > Hymenoptera > Agaonidae > Ceratosolen > Ceratosolen fusciceps. Next base: position 6,872,623 of record RCIC01000008.1, read on the forward strand.
ATTATATCATGAAGAGATTGCACTAGCAGTTTAAATAAATATTTCGTTCTTCCTTCGATCTTATTAATTAGTAAGTGCAACTGAAATTTTAATTAAGCGATCGCGTGAAACTTCGATAAATAATAACGATTGGCCATTTTTGTTATAATCAGTAATAGCTTAGTTATCCAAGCGTGAAAGGCATAAATAAGCGTATACATAAAATTTGAAGTAAACGCGTGTGTGGGTGCGGAAGTGGTAGCATTACTTCCAGCAACGCTACCGAACCATACAATTGCCAACAGCGAATAAATTTCGTCCCTCGTGCTTTAATATAAAATATTAACGTACAAAACATAAATTTTTCAATAAATAAGGAAGCGCGAGAGTCGCGTTAAAAAGTATGATAAAATTTCTTAGATAGATATTGAATAGTTAAGCGGGCTTTAAAGTGCCATATTATCGAAACGCTAATATGTTTTCCCTCTTCCTTTCGATAAGGCTTAAAAACGAATATCAAATGATGTTTGAGTAATCTGGCAGCAGAGGGTGGCCTGAAAGTGCGCTGAAAGTACGTAGCTGGTGCCACATAGTCTTCAAAATATCGGCATTACACGGGCACATAAATGGCAAGACCTTCGTATCTATCGACAATAAAGTCGAGCCATACAATTTTCATGAAAACGCGAGCACATGCAAGAATGTTTATCGGGTCGTAGGTCGGGTCGGAGGTCGGGTAGGAGCTCGGGTCGGAGCTCGGGTCGTAGGACGGGTCGTAGGAAGCTCCCGAAAGCTCCAGCCAAACTTAATATCCTATTATAAAAGTACCCCCACCCTCCCTTATATTGCCATGAATATTAACAAGTAATTATGTTTTTGCGTCCATCCGTTGGAATTAGTCGGCTGAATCTCTTGTGAAAGCACGGGTTGGTTGGTCGGTTGGTTGGTAATAGCAGTAGTAAAAATACTAGCAGTAGTAGTAGTAGTAGTAGTAGTAGTAGTAGTAGTAGTAGTAGTAGTATATAATAGTGGTGGTGGTGGTGGAGCAGATAAGCTGTTGCGTTAGCATGCTCACGAAGCTCTTGAGAGGAACGAAAGGAGGTATACGCTGACGTAGAGTGAAAGAGAGTGAGTGAGTGAGTGAGTGAGTGAGAGGGAGAGTTGGGAGGGAGAGAGCGTAGTCTCTCTCCCGGTTGCGCGACTTACCGTCTCTCATGCCTCCCGGTAATTAACGGCAGACGACAGGTGCCGTAGCCCCTGATCACGTCGTGCCTAAACGTGTCCAATCCGTAAATTGAAAGCAGCAATTGCGGCCCTGCAATTAACGTCCTCCTCTTAACAGACCTGTTAACGTTCCCCGTATTTCCTTAACACCTTACCCAATCCCGCCCACCTCTCCGGCTTTCTATTTATTTATCTTTGTTATAATTATAAAGCTTACAGATGAATAGTCTCGATTTCTGGTCTTTATTTACGTTTCCATTATTCCATTTTATCCTCCCTCTCTCTCTCTCTCTCTCTCTCTCTCTCTCTCTCTCTCTATTACCATATACACAGCCTCTTCTAGAAATTTAAATTATGATCTTGGCACTATAGCTTCGCACGACTGTAGATCCGATGCGCCAGTGATTGAATATGATCGGATCCATTACAACATCGGTCCGTGAAATTCGGTCCGTGAAATTTTTCAATACATCCATCGGTACGACGAATAAAATCGTTAAAGAATTTATTTCATAACCCTTTTAGTTAAACTGATTTATTACCTTAATTAAAGGCATAACATAACCTTACGTACATATATATATATATGTATATATGTATATATTTTTTTGTCATACGAACAAATCGGTCGAATGTAATAACGTATTTATCCGCGGAATAAGCCGTATTGCCAAAATGTTCCGAGTGCATTCGCTTTAAAATTTCAACTACTTCGAACACGAACGACTTCACTTGAGAAACGCAATTAAGCTACGTCCTTTGTTCCTAAACAAAGTTCCTAAAATTCTAAGCGTTAACGTAGAATGAAGAATTATTATAACTATTGTTGTTGTAATTCTGATTAAAATTAAAAGAAGGGCATCGAAAACTGTGAACTTTCAAGTTATTATATTCTATAGTAAATCCTGATATTTTATCGTTTCGACGGTTGTCCATTGACGCGGAATTACTGAGAAACCAAATCAAACGTAAGATCATAATGAATTTTCCACTTCGTAAATACCACTTAAAATAAACTTGACGAATGAACACGAAAACGTTAATAGATATAACTCATTAGTTAATTTTCAGAATTGCGGTACAGAAAGCAACTGGCGCACGCGCGTTCGATCCCGTCCTTTGAACCGCGCGGAAATAATACGTTTCTGGTTCGTATGGAAACGTATTTGAATGCCGAAGGCAAGTTTCAATGGCGAAATTCTGCTTTCTGATTTAATAATCTATATAGTGCTGAATAATTACATAGAAGCAATGAATGGCTTTCCTTTCTCTCGAAGTATAGCAATGCAGACAATGGGCGCCTCAATTCTTAATAAAATTCGGACGTTACAAAAAATTAATTCGTTATTATTAGTCTATTCCGAATGAATTCCATTGATTTGTAAATTAATGTAAAAGCAGTTGTAGGCCATTGTTGAATTGTGCGGTGCCGCAGGAAATACTTTAAAATAACGATCATTAGACTGCGCGGGACAGAATAAAAAGTAAATTGAGCCAACAAAGTTTTTCGAACATTTCAAATCAATAGTTCGATTGACTTTTCCCAGATATTTTAATTAGGAGTTATATAATACATTTACAAATAAAGATAACTTTCTGTTTGAACCGTCCTGGAATTCTATTAAAAAGTTTAAATACGTTTTACGAGTAGGCAATCAATGTTTTTTAGTAATAAGAGACAAAGTGGCGAGGGAAACAAATACGAGTCAAGTCTCGAAGTAGAGAAGGCAAACGCGTCTGGGTGATTTGTCATTCTAAGAATCTTATCGTTTATGCAGATTTCGACAGAGAGAGAGAGAGAGAGAGAGAGAGAGAGAGAGAGATAGCCATCCAATGCGAAGAATCTGAGCGCGGGTCTGATAAGGGCGGAAAAGATAAGCAGCAAGTACGTTGGCTTACACCCGTGGGGATTCGTGCTCTTGAAGGCGACCTCGAGTGGAAAGTTCCAAACTGCGAGACGTCGGACGTCGTTGCTGCAATTGCTCATTTGTGACAAACCTTCCTCGATACCCTGAAAATAAATAACATTGCGTCAGCTGTTAATTGTCCGTACGCCAAATATTCATGCAGACTTTCATTTCAGTGGTACGAGAACACTAATTAATCCTTCTAAATTTGGCTAATAATGAAACTTTCACATCCTTAATGACATCCTAGGGATTCATACGTACTAAGGACTATTTGTAGCTGCATAGAGAGGTGTTCTCTCGATAAGCTGATATTTAAATAGATTAATGGTTGAAATGATAAAATGAGCTTAAATTTTTATAAGAATTATACGAAAGGGAATCGTGGACTAACAATACCGAAGAAACAGGGCTTAATTAAACTGAAACTGCGAAGAATACTGACAAGTTTCACGTTAAACATTCGGCGAACGAGGGCTGGGATTTTTTATTTCTTAAAATTGTAGTTTGAAAAGCAGCTCTTATTACTCAAGTTCATAAAAATAAATTAAGAGAATCTAATCAAGTAGAGAAAGTATGTTGAGCGTAGAGTTCGGCAAGGAAGGTTAGCTAATGAAGATAACCGAGTTTGCAAAGGATTTGGAAAAAAATAGTCCAGATAAGAAAATGGTTGGTGCTTCAAACTTTCTATTACTTTCGCGAATTTATTCCGTTACAACCGGCTACTCATTACAATTATCCGCTATTTAAGCTCGATTAGCTTACATTTCAGCTTTTTTAAAATAAACGGGAGGCAAAAATTTGAAAAAATTACAAAAATTAAGGAAAAATTTATTTCAAAATTAATGTTTACGTAACGTTATGTTTCAATGATATTTCGTTTGATCAGAATTTGCACAGAAAGCAAATTTCACAGCTACAAATCATAACAAGTTACTATATCATCTTTTACTTACGTCTTTGATTAAGACTATACGTATATATATATTAAATGTAAAATTTTCATTACTTGCAAAAGTTTACTGAATAGAGCTGAAATATTTTATCATTAAAGCACTGTAATGTTTTATGTAAAAGTATAAATCAGCTTGTAGCATTGCTCTTCTACTAAAAACATTTTTAAAAATAAAAAATTTCATTACCAGTACTAATAATTAATAAACATTCGTAATTAACACTGTCTTTTTACAAATCTGTTTTGTATTAAACGCGTTATTTAGTTTTTATTTTAAAAAATTTCAAGGATATAATACATTCAAAATATCTTTAATATTCAGATTTCATACGGTTTCTTTACCTTCTTACTTATAAAGCGTTAAATATTATGTGTTTTAAAAATATATTGTACGGGCATTTAGGCTTATTATAAAAAAACAAAAAAAAAATTTAATCTAGTTCTTATAACCTTTTGTTAATAGGTAACGTGCACTCATGAGATGAATAATTAAATATATGTTCATCGATTAATGAAAATAAATTCACTTTTAAAGTCATTATCTTAAAATAAAGATAGTACAAAGACTATTATAATTATAACTCTACAACTATCGAATGTCTTCAGTTGTAAATAATAAATAAATTACTTTGAACTATACGAAATTAATTCACTTGTCAATGAGTTGATTTTTATAATGATATTCTTGAATATTATGTTTTAATTAACATCTCCGCTCATTCAGAACTCGAGTTGTAAAAAAAATTAATATAAAAATGAATTAAAATATATTTTTAAAAAAATAAACTAATTTTTATAAATTATTTTATACCTAAAAAGTTATTTTATTTATAAAGTTTGTCGAGATCCTGTTTCATTTAACTTCATAAAGTTCACATAAGTTAAATGAATTAGACAAAAATGTTTATTTTTTCAAAAAGTATATTTTAATTCATAGAGCGAATGTACAAATAATTTATAAGAACTTTATGGTATTGCGCAGCCCTCGATTGATGATACCAATAACGATTAAATAAATAAATAAATAAACAAATGAATAATAGCAGTAGCGATAGTAAGTAGTAATAATGAGAGAAGGAGTAAAAGGCATGATATCGTTGAAAGTTTTGCGCTTGTTCTCAATAATTTTCTTCACGTTTTATTAAAAATGATGATGAGAGTGGTCGTTCGCTAATGGGATCTCCGGGTTCCAACGCATGCAAGTGGCAAGCACAATGGTCGAAAGATAAAGTAGTAGAAGAAGAAAAAGAAAAAGAAGAAGAGGAGTAAGAGAGTGAAGGGGGCGAGAGAAAATAATGGCGCGGGGAGGTAAAAGAAAAAAAGAAAAAGAGAAAGGAAAGTCTGAGAAAACAATTGAGACACGGTAAAACTCTCACCGCGAGGACACTCCATTCCGGTCCGAATTGGTAGGCGTACTTGCAGTAGGCGTTGCTGACCTCATAAAAGTCCGCCGACTCGACGGAGCCGCTGACACTGAGGAAGAACTCGCCCTCGACGCTCATCATCTCGCTAACCTCCTGGCGATCCCGTGGCGGCTACCCTTATCCGGCGGATCATCCGCATAACTCGCGCCTTCGACTGGACTTTCTCCCTTCACCTCGAGTTTTTCCGTTTACGTCTGTCTTCTGTTTACGTCCAAGGCGTCGTCATGGCGACCTCGAGCGCCTTATTCCTCCATACACAATCGCACGCATCCGACGCAACTGTGCAGGCCTCGCTCCTCCTGGGGTGGATGCCCTTATAATGGACGCTACTCGTCAATCTGCCGCTTCAAGCCCTATTTACCTTTAACCGTCTTCTACTGCTTCTGCTGCTGCTTCTGCTGCTGCTTCTGCTGCTGCTGCTGCTGCTGCTATAAAATAAAAAAAAATTAAGATTAGTCACAAGCACGTGGAGACGCTTGGAGACCGATACTGCGGCCCTTATGAATATGTATTTTACAGTTATCCGGAATTACAGGATACAGTTGAAAAATACCTTCCAAGAGCCAATAAGCGCTGCTGCCGTAAATTACGAAAAGGTAAAGAATACAAATAATTTCTTGTCAGCGGTCGGAAGCTACGAGTGCAGTAAGGAAAATTAATTAACATCATCATCTGTATTCATTCATCGTAATATGAATCCGCTGGGAATAATGTTTCCTTTCAATAAGCGTCACCGTGCCACGATAATGTCACCACTGACAATACGAAACACATCCTCATTAATTTGGACTTTAAATAAATTCTTACAAACCATACGTAGAAAATCTAACTATTTTTATTCTGCTTTTGTCAGAAATGCCGCCGCAACGCCAAGCACGAGTTAGTATTTACAAGTTTTGAAAAGGAATCCTGTATCGAAAGGAGCGGCTTAGCGTAAAAACTAAAATTTATAGTTTACACGAAGAGTCAGGGAAGTTTGATGGAATAATTCATAGATTCGTCCTAAGCTGTAAAGTTTAAAACTTTACAGTCCGTTCGTTGATTCCTCAAAGTCGTATTAATAATTCCCCGCCCAAGTGGGAGTGAATAATGTAGGTGCGAGCGAACACGCTCGAGTGCAAAAATTATACAATAAGATTCAGATTCAGATGCGGAGATAACGAGACTCGACATTTATTAAAAAAAAAAAAATCTTCTCCTTCCACTCGCTTTTATATTCTTAATTTTAATTAGCCATCTGGACTGTTAAGACGTATTTGCCGGGAATCTAATGAAATCTTTGAAATCTCCTCTGCTTTGACGAATATTTTAAGTATATTTTCATATCTTCAGTGGATTAATCCTCGCGGGCCGAGCGAAGAAACAGCCTCGCCTTTTTCAAATATTTGACGCCCATCCCGTCCGAATTCATTTTAAAAGAATTAAACTCTGACTCTGCGGTTCGTCGGGAAAATTCGTCGGGAAAATTCGTCGGGAAAATTCGTCGTGAAAATCCGTCGTGAAAATCCGTCGTGAAAATTCGTCGATATTATAATACGAATGGCTACAATAATCGAATAATGGACAAACAAATTGATCGGATACCCTTATCACGCGATAGTTTTCAGCCCGAATATCGGGATCGCCGATAGAAATTCTTTGAACATTAATTGATAAATATATGAACGTGACATGCTGCCGTGGATATAATAACGTATTTATTAAAAATAAGTAAAAATCTCTTTACGCTTGATATTTCTTTGACGGGTGCCTGTGCACCAAGTGTCCTTGAGATACTCGGATTACAAGAAGATACGTCCCGTAGCCGATGTATAGGTCAGTCTTCTTATGAAAATTGCGGAAGTTTATGTTTCCGTCGTACGGGGGAGAGTAAAAAGTACCGACTGGCTTGATGAAAAAGTGCCTTGGCCGTCATTACGGGAGATTATAATGATTATATTTGGAGCATTCGGGCGCCTAACTTTATCGACCTCGGCAAATCTTTATTAAAATGTGGGGTCAGCCGCGAGAATAGCGGCAATTCGCTGCCCGTCTAAGCTCCCCATTGACACCGTTGACACCATTGACACCACTGACACCATTGAAATCCCCTACCATCCCCCTACCCCCCACCCCTACAACTACAGGCTCCCCAATAATCTGCCGAATCTTTCTGCCTTTCGCGATACAAAACAACGTCGCCCGTCACTTTTTACGCTTAAGCTGAATATTTTCTTATCGAGCACCACCTTTCCGCCCGTTCGCCACTCCCCCCTCTCCTTACCAGACGATGGTTATCCAATCGGTTAAAGATGCTGCAAGGACTCGCAGTGTTAATCCGGCATTTACGGCGACCGATCCAAAGGTGCTAAGCCATTGCCTCGAGTAAAACGTCGGGGAACGAGCCAATTCAGTTGGGGATTAATTTGTTGGTTATCTCGTTAAATTCAGATAATTGATCACGGTAAGCACGGCACGCATTCGCAATGGCAAATGAATTCTTCTCCTGCGAGTGGTAGAGCGAGTGGAATATCCGTCGAGGTGATCGCGTCAGCAAAGTTTTAGAAGTAGATTGGAATTACAAGTAGTGACATTTACCCCAATAAGCGATAAGAGCAATCTATCGGTAAGCCAAGAATCTTTGACAAGTTACGTCTAATGGAGAGGTGCGCCCCAATAACCATCAACTGCAGCTCTCAACTTCCCTTGATGTATTTACATACAGATCTTACCAAAGTTATACCCATTGCAGAGCCAAGGACGTTGCGTCACTCAGTAACAGTACTTTACATCGAAGGAGTAACGTTATTTGAATAACATTAGAACGTGTACGTCTATGCTTAGTCGCAGGGCTCAAGACCAACATCATCAGGTATTATTAATAAATTATTGTCACGAAAGCTTATACAATGAAGCCTTAAGACCTTAAAATCTTTATGCGTTCCGGGACAATGGAATTTATAAAAATTTCTCTTTCTAATATTATTCTCAAAACACCGCTACTAATTAAACAATTTTTTTTTTTTTCGTTTTTTTACATTTATATTTAAAAGAATAATTATCTAATAACGGTGATATAATATAAATAAATAATTACTTGTTTACTATACAAATCCATCTTTCTTTTCATTTCCGAAATTAAATATTATTCCTTAATACGATAAATATTACACATTCGAATAAAAAAATTTTTATTTATAAATTTTACATTTTTATATTATTAGTCTTCGTTTAACATTCATATCTTCAATACTTTCGATTGTAAAAAATGTTTCCCCTCAATTCTGTAATCGTTATATAAATTAAAAAAGAAATATATAAGCGATGTAAATCCATTTTACAAGAGCCGTTTTTTTTTACGGTATTTTCAAACTGCCACTGTCATTTATTTAAAAAGCAAAAAAAAACAGCATATACGTATATAAAAGCTTCATCAAATTATCTTTATTATTTATATAAAAATAAACTCAAGCCAATACTGAGAGTCGACCAACATAATCATTTATAAATGCATATTATAAATTTCCAATGTTCGAGGAAATTTCCAATGTAAAGGAATAATCATTTATTCGATTATAGAAAATTGTTGTACTTATTAAAATATTTTCTATAAATTACTTAAATAAAAAGTAATACATGTACAATAATCTACTTAAAGCCTCTAGTAAGTAAACATATGATACGAAAATAATTTAAAACCAACTAGTTTTCAAATAGAAAACATATACTTTATGAATATGTAAAATAATTTACAGTAAATGTATGTTAATATGTATATATATATAATAAATATTAATAATGTAATTACTTTATTTTTTATAATTAATGTGTTTAGACAAAAAAAAGTTTTCTTGCGATTTTGTGTTGTTATTTCATATTGTTATAATACTTGTCTTGGACAAGAAATAATTCTTTTGTAAAATTCATTCGGATTATAGTGTGATCTTTAAGTGGGAAAAAGTATTTATAAAGCATAAATTACAAAATAATTTGTTAATGCTTCTTTATTCAGCTTTATTGTTCGAAAATATTAACAACGATTCCGTCTTTAGTTTACAATATGGTCACTGGTGCGATCACACGTAATTACCGACATGATAAAACTGTTTTGTATTACAAGCGTATGTATAGAAATCGAAAAAAAAAAAATAATAAAAAAATAACGAAGTCGCAGAGTTCGTACATTACATCCTGAAAAAATGCGACGATTTTTTAATGCACAATTAATTATACAGTAAATATATAAAGTTCTGCCTCCCTCTATAAAAATATATACACATAATTTGTAAAATCCGTAGGAAAATAAATGATTAAGCTTTAGTCTGAAAATTGTCACTACTACTACATAAACTATAATCTATGCTTTTGTTTTAGCTGTTTAAAGTAGATAATATCTGGAAGCAACAATTACGGATTAATTTTCTTCTTGCATATTTCAAGTATACGATCAATTTTAGTAGTAAAAATTTACTTAAGCCCATAATCTAATATTTCATTTAATGTATCAATTCTTTTCCCTTTTCTTTTTTTATGTACGTAAAATATTTTTTAAAAATTACTCTCTGACCGAATCAATGAAATTTCATGCTGTTGGTATATTTCGATAACTATATAAATTGTTCTAAATATTAAATATATTAGAAAAACCTTATCATAAATCATGACCCATGCTTTGATTTCTTATTAATCAACTGCAACTTCATAAAATAAGCGTTAAGCTTTTATAAATATACTTAAAGTGTGATATAAATCTCTGTTAATTCGCTTTAAATTTAGTACTTTTGTACATGTTTAAAGAACAGACGTTCCGAATGTCTTGCGTTGTTACACGACAGATTTTTTTTCATCTTTATACTCGTTAATCTTCTTATTACAATTGTTACCTATATAATTATTTATTTCACAGCTCATTCCTTGCGCTTGATTTCCTTGCGTGCGTTGGACGTTTGGATATTGTTTTTCGGAGGAAAAACCATCGACAGGAAATAAGGTACGTAAAATCATTGCCGCGATCAATTCTTCTAATATAAACCATCCCTAAGCGTAACTAGTCGAAACGTGTTCAATGTGTTGATTATTTTCCAAATGAAATTTACTTGCCAGAAGCAATTTCTTTCATACGGTTAAGCGCCGAACCGGCTTTGAACCACGTGATTTGCTGCTCATTCATTGTGTGGTTCAAAGAAATTGTATCTACTTTGCCATCTGCGTGCTTAATTTCACATTTTATCGGCTGAAAATAAAAAATTATTAATCTGTCATTGTCCTTGGCTTATCATCCATGCATGTAACTGATATTGAAATACTATTTTAAAGAATAATAGATAAAGAAAAAATAAAGAAAGTATTCCTTACCTTTCCAGGTGCAAGATCTTTTAGTCCGCGGAGGCTGATTTTGTCGGTCGGCTTAATTTTGTTATAATCGGCGGGGTTGCTGAATGTCAACGGGAGCATACCCTGTTTCTTGAGGTTGGTCTCGTGGATACGCGCGAAGCTCTTGACAATGATCGCCCGACCACCGAGATGGCGCGGCTCCAAGGCCGCGTGCTCCCGAGACGATCCCTCGCCGTAGTTCTCGTCACCGATCGCGACCCATTTAACATTTTTCGCCTTGTAATGACGAGCGACATCCGGCACCGCGCCCCATTCGCCAGTCAATTGATTCTTAATGTTGTTTATCTTGTCGTTCTCTGAATTTGTAGCTCTACAAATGATTTATGCATCGTTAGATTACACGACAATTTAATAAGAACAACTCTCCCTACGCTTTATTGAATTGCTTAATTTGGCATTTATAAAGGAGTGAAAAGAAAAAAAAGAAAAAAAAGAAAAAAAAAAAGAAAAAAGTTTGAATACGTGGGTAGTAAGAAAATGTTCCTTCATTTACCCAATGAACATATTGTTCGAAATATTGTCTAAGTGTCCACGGTATTTCAACCAAGGGCCAGCCATGGAAATATGATCGGTGGTACACTTTCCTTTAACTTTAATTAAAATAGTCATGTCAACTAAATCCTTGCCATCCCATTTATCGAACGGTTCCAGTAACTGTAAACGCTTCGATGCAACATCGACATCGACTTTTACGTTCTGTCCATCATCTGGAGGAGCGTCGTACGTTTCCATTCCAGGATCGAATCCTTTGGACGGTAGTTCATCGCCTGCGGTAATCAATTTTAAAAATTACATTAAATTCCAATTTCAAGCTTTCGAATAAGAAAATGTATAAGAAAAATAAAAAGGAAATTTAAAGAAGGTACCGTAAGGGCTATCCAAAAGGAACTCCTTTCCATCCTTTCCCTGGAGTTTATCAGTTCGAGGATCAAAGTCAAGACGTCCAACAATAGCTAATGCAGTCACTAACTCAGGACTCGTTACAAATGCATGAGTTTCGTTATTAGCGTCATTACGACCAGTGAAATTTCTATTGTAAGAAGTAACGATAGTGTTCTTGTCTCCTTTCTTGATGTCCTGGCGGTTCCATTGTCCAATACATGGTCCACAAGCATTGGCAAGCACGGTGCCTCCAAAATCTCTCAGAATTTTAGCCTAAGTATAACAGCAAGAGGTCGATTATATAATAAATGTTAGCTAATTATAAAGCAATATAGATGTTACCTAGATGCCCGATGTTTTTGACACCCTAAACGTTATGATTTTCTGATGATATGATATACAATGCCTACAAGAGTTAAATTTACTGTTAGCAGAATACTGTTGGCTCTTTACATTTTAATTTCATAAATAAGCTCAATTTACAATGTCAATTGATCACTATGTCTTAGTACTTTTAGTAGTCATACAATCAATTACTGAGCTTAGTGAAGAAGTTAATTTTGCATTTTTAACGAAAATTCCAGAGTTATGGCACGAAAACGTGTTTTGCTATACACGTTATGCACGATTTAAAAGTAAAAAAGAAATCATATTTTTACGACATTTAGGTACTGTTTTATATAAATTAAGACTATCGAGATTTCTGTAATTCAAATTTAACTATTTTTGTCCGTTACATTAACTAATCGTAATAATAAAACAAATTTGAATTGTAAAAATTAATTCAAAGAAAACTTTAATGTTAAAATAAAAAAACAATTTTAAACTTTCCTCTTTTCAAATCGATCTCTCATGAAAATGTTTAAAAAACAAAGTTTTTTATTATAAAATTTAATTTTGTAAAATGCTGAATCGTTGGAATTTCTTCGGAATGGATTCAAGTAATAAAATTCTGTTTTTTACGACCAAAAATTATGTCATAGTAAAAACAAAGTTATCGTCATTCGATGTATATTAAGATTTTGATACAAAAAAAAAAAGCAAACAAACAAAAAAATAATATTTTAAAATAAAAAGCAGTTTAAAACCTTGTAACAGAATATGGTTAAAGAAACTTGATCGTGCACTCGAGCGTTTATTTATTAGTAAGATAATTTTGAATATATGATCGCATTCAAGACGGTATTTCAATAACTATAATTGTTTTGTGAAATGCGAGTCATTTGGCAAGCGAGTTGAGCTGATGTCTAGAAATATTATAGGGTTGTTTATGATGCTGATTTTGGCAAGTGAATTCAATGATCAAAGATAAAATGCCACCACCGGCTTGATCTATGTATAGAAGATGCATTATAAAAGCAAGGGTACACGGTACGGTAGGGTACGTTACGGTACGTTACGGTACTATACTTACAATTCCGTCACGTTCAATGGTAGCACGAATCTGTTCTGAACCCGGGGTAACCATGAAAGTAGATTTGGCCTTGAGACCGTGTTTCATGGCCTGCTTGGCAATACTTGCGCATCTGCCCATATCCTCGTAAGAGCTATTTGTACAGGAACCGATAAGACCAACTTTGATGTCATTGGGCCAATTATTTTTCTTAGCCTCAGCACCTATGAATTTCGTTATTAATCTTAATAGCAGAAAAAACAAAAAAAAAAACAAAAAAAAAAAAAAAAGATCCACTACAAAGTACTACGTATTATAAATACATAATTTTTTACTTTTAATAATTCGACATTAAGTCCTCGTAAACTAATTATTTTAATCGAATTTCTTTTGCCATCGGACGATATGTCTTATAAAATCAAATAAATTTCTTCTGAATTACAAGAATCATTGCTTAAGCTCACTAACCCAAATCCGAAATAGGATTGGCACGATCAGGAGTAAAAGGACCATTAACGTGAGGCGGAAGTTTTGAGAGATCAATTTCAACGATCTTGTCGTATTTGGCATCGGGATCAGCCGTCAAAAGACTGCTCCTATAGTTATCAGCTTGGGAGGCAATATCGCCTCGATTCGTTGATTTAAGGTAATCCTTCATGCGATCGTTGTACGGGAAAACGGAAGTAGTGGCACCAATCTCAGCACCCATATTACATATGGTGGCCATACCAGTGCAACTAATACTATCAACACCGGGCCCGAAATATTCGACAATGGCACCAGTGCCACCTTTAACTGTTAGAATTCCAGCGAGCTTGAGAATTACATCCTTTGGACTTGTCCATCCTTCCAATTTACCAGTAAGTTTAACTCCGATAACCTTTCGATAAAAATTCATTTATAATTAATATAAGTTCAAAATATACCTATCATTGCTTCCAATATAATATTTACAGGGTATTTTTTTTATATTTCCAATTACGTTAGACTAACAAACTTATGATACCATTTTATAAAAATCCTAGTAAATTTTCTATTACATCATTTATCTATGTATATTTGCACATAAAAATATAAAGTGACTTTAAAGTGTTATATAAATAATATATAGTGAATTACATTGGCTAAAAATAATCATATTCATTGTCCTTCTAAGAATATAAATTTTTTATACCTTGAAGAATTAATAAATAGTACTTGTTTGTTATATAAACTTTGTTATATAAACATGTATTCATAGGTCATAGCCTCCACTAAAACTTTTCTACAAATATATCATAAAATACGTAATTGTTGAATAATTGAAAATTTTAATTGTCTTATCTTGAATAATTTTTGATTAATCAAGTTATTTATGCAAGAAATTATAAATATTTAAAGATTACTTCATTAATAAAAAATTAAATTAAAGCACAAATGCAAACCTCTTACATTAGTGATAATTTGATGGCGAATCAGATTGTACAATATTAACATAAAAAATTCGTAAATAAAGCATACAGCCTTAGAAAATAGGTTTTTAAAATTTTATAAAAAAATTTAAACTAATACAACTTCTTTAAAGACTCGCTTTTCGTTTTGCTTAAGTTGCATTTCGACCAAAGAGAATCTAAAAACGTGAATAAGACAAATAATAGTAACCTGCGGGCACTTAAGTTCCCAAGGAATGTCAGCCATAACGTCGACTGCATCAGCACCACCAACACCAATGCACAGACCTCCCAGACCACCTCCATTAGGAGTATGAGAATCTGTACCAATCATTAGAAGACCAGGGAAGGCATAGTTTTCGAGAATAATTTGATGAATAATTCCAGAGCCAGGATTCCAAAACCCTACACCATACTTAGCACCAGCTGTTTTAAGGAATTTATACACCTCACTATTAGTGCTTATAGCACGCTTAAGATCTTCATCACCACCTAACTGGGCTTCAATTAAATGGTCACAATGAATAGTTGATGGTACAGCTACCTTTAATAATCCTACAAAAAATAAAATTAGAAAATATAAGTTATAATTTCAAAAAATTAAATAAATTTTTTATCAAATTTTTTATAATACAAATTATTTATATATCGTATTGTTTACCAGAGCTGATGAATTGAAGCATAGCCATTTGTGCAGTTGCATCTTGCATGGCAACACGATCTGGTCGTAAACGTAAGTAACTAGTGCCCCGTTTAATTTCTTGTTCGTCAGCATCATCCAAATGAGAATATAGAACTTTTTCGGAAAGGGTTAAGGGTCTGTTTAATCTGTATATTATCGTATAAATAATTAGATTATTGAACCATTACGATATTAATCTTATATTTTTATTTCCTTTATTTTCTAATAATAAAAACAAATAATTAAAAAATATATTGAACCAAGATACAAACTTAATTTGAATAAAAAAATTTTTAGTAGATTTTAAATTTAATATAAATATTTGAATAAATTTACATTATGTATTTGAGAATAACTATTCAAACAAAAAGAGTTTATTTATACAGAAGAGAAAACAAATTTATTAATATTTATCACAGCTTGATGATAACAAAACAAACATCTGTAAGATAATATAAATATAAATTATAAAAAAATATCACTACCACACTTACCTTTTCTTTACAATAGTAATATTTTCCTCTAATTTATCATAAGGCAAATAGCTACTGCAATCAAATTTTGACATAGCCACTTTCGAAGCGCCATAGGCAAGGGCACTTTTGCTGAAGCATCTTTGTTGGATTTCAGCAGCAACGCCAGCAACTTTCTGCATAAAAAACATACATTTAAAATACAGTGTAAAATACCTTTAAATAAACAAAATTTATTTGTAGTTCGGGAAATATTTTATAAAGCATTCCTTTCTAATCTTATCTTTACATACTTGAGTTATTTACTTGTTAAATTAAATCATATCATACACAATATAAGATTCTTATCATATTAACTTCACATAATATAACTGTATAAGGCACTTTAAAAAAATGAATTTATATTTTAAAACAACAGACAATTCTGGAATCACATTTTTTATATATAGTTGAAAAATGTATACATATATGAATGTGTGCATGCACATAAGTGGATAATCAAATATACATAGCACAAACAAATACAAACATAACGGTTCTTATAAGAATCTCAAATGATTTAATAGAAATATCACATTGCAGCGAATGTCTTTTAAAATGAAATATAGATAAAATAATTATAGCTTTTTAAGTTTCAAAAGTATAATATGGCTAAAGTAAAGTTAATATGATATCTAAATGAAATTAACATTACAGAAATTTGAATAAATACGCGTATTATAAAATTTCTAAGTATTTTATAATTCTGAAAAGGAAAACAAAATTATAAGAATCAAATTGGAAAAGTAGCAGGAAAAATGATTGTCAAGATTAAGAATTTAAAAAATGAAGATAACTCGCACACGCATGCTTCGTGCATTCTTTGCGAAGCAGAAAGAAGACAAAACATAACCTTCAAATCATTTGCTGAGCAATTTATCTTAAATATATTATGTAAGTTTCATAATAAAATCCGACAGGCGTATTAAAAAGAAAAGACTAATAATTGGAAACCTATTATAGGCTTTGCGGAAGATAAGGAAGGGTGTACGATTTAATCTGACGGCAGACATTACTTCGACGGATCAGAAAGCATGCCAACTTCGATGTTAAAAATAACATGTAATAAATAATATGACTATAGGATAATCTTTCTAAATGAAAAGTTTCTTACATTGAGAGTAATTCATTTAAAAGTTCAAACATGAATGACACCAAGAAGTATTTATATCTCGCAAGATACGCACGACAAAAATAAACATCCAATATAAAAAGTTCCCTTTTAACCTTTACCCAATAACTGTGAAAAAGAAAGAAAAAAAACATTGTTTTTACTCATGATAGACATACGTCGGTTAAAACGTTTTTAAGCTTGTTAATTGCAGAGCTGCAATTGACTTTTACAATAATGGATCACGCGACAGACAGACAGTAATATAAGATAAATAATAAATAAAGTGAAAGAGAGAAAGCGGTTGACGTACCTGCGCTTGAATAATTCGGGTGCAGTAAGACATTTTCGTTTAATCGTTTAAAGTCGTTGGAAGAACAGAATTTCTTATTAAAATGCCGATTCCCTAATTAACGTGGGCGGACAATGAGTTAATTTTGACCCAGTCTTCTTCCCAGTGGCAGTCCTTCTTGAACCGGCCACTAGAGAACTGCTACTCCAACTTTTTTCAATTCCTCTCCTATCAGTCGTGCTGATGACAATTGACCATCACCCACTTTTTAGCCTCTCATGAACTGACGTTATTAAACTAACTAATGACGCGCACGCGCACTAGAACCGCAGCGCCAACGGAAATTGCTTTTAACGTCAGGATAGCTTAAAGGTACCGCGGCTCGGTAAGCCAGATCCCTATATTAATTGATCAGTTGAATCCAAGTGGCGCCACTCCCTACTCCCACAAAATTTACTTCCTTATTTACTATTAAATCCCATACCTTATCTTTCTTATTTCTCATCCGCCCCCTTCTCTCTTTAACTCTTTAATTTTACAATTATTCGTGAAGATAATTATTCAAGAAATACGAGACAAAAGGGACAACGACCAAATAAAGTAAAGAGTAACTCACCGACTCCTTCGCCGTGCGTACAAATGATTTTTTATATACCAATTTTTATTACAACAAAAGCTATATTTAACTTGGTCTTAAAAGTACTTAATATAAAATTAGTCCTCTTTACGCGTGTACTTTTCAGATAATTATTTGTTTTATCCTCCTCTTTGTTTTTCTCATAATAAATAACGAGCTTGAATGCATACTGGAAAAAAATCACGTGCTATCATTATCGATCACGAAATTAGCTTCGGCGATTACGAAGACGAGTACAAAATAAAAGTAAATGGCCATTTTTAATTTCAGCCACATGAAAGCCACAAAAGCTTTACCATTTGCGTCTTTAAAAAGAATGTGGCAATTTGTTAAATAATTATTTTAAACTTGTAAATTAAAAAAATATCAATGCTTTAAACAAGTTATTATGTGGTGCAGAATCCCATCAACTTGCGATTGAAAAAGATTGAAATAGATCTGGTAAAAATTCTATGCAATACCATACTTTTAATGATACTTATTAACGTGTATGTCACTAGACGCCTTACGTATAAACAGATTATTTATTTATTTATTGATTTCATAAGATGATATAAAATTAATATTATAATACATTTGACTATATCAATAATTTTACGCATTAACTTTAATAATGGATATTACTGAAGTTTTCTATTTATGTTGTACTATTTACAATTTTCTAAAAAATAATTCCAATATTTTTCGATAATATTCATTTGAGTAAATTTTTAATGAAAATAACTTATTAGGAATAACGATCAAAGCTTACCACACTTACCGTGAATCTATAAATGTTAAATAAATATAAATAATTAGCTTAATTAATGGCCAGTAAAATAATAATTTTTTTACTGTAGTTCGATTAAAGATGAACTTTTTTACTTAGCGAGTTGTTAATTAAGAAAATTTGATGTGAAAATGTGAATTTGATAGCAAACGTTATTTTAAATTCTTAACAACTTATTCTTTCCAATAACTGAAATCACTAATTTATTTTATTCAATCCTATAATCTTTTAAATATAGTATACCCAATTGTATTTATAAAAAGAAGTAATTTTAATAATACTGAAATAATATATGGTACGCGCAAGTCATACGTGCATAGGTTGACGACACGTTGTTAAATTCTCATTGGCATTTAAAAATATGTATTTTTCATTATTATGTTTATTTCCAAAATGAAAAATCAATAGAGTTACTTATACGTTTACAAGGGAATTAAATAAATGCTTGCTACAACGTATCGCTTATGTGGGAATTTTCAAACTTTCATCAATCAAAAAGCCATAACCGATCTTTAAGCAAGAAACTTGACTACCAAATGTTTTGTTACACCAACTAAACGTTTTATAGTTACGAACAGCCAAACATATTTGATCGTAAAAAATATTTCTCAAGAACACCGTGAAACCTTTCTCACAGCATTCGCAAGTGATATTTCTTTTTGAAACAACCGATTACTAGAGAGAGAGGTAGTTAGGCAGAGATAGATAGAAAGACAGAGAGATAGAGAGAGAGAGAGAGAGAGAGAGGAGGAAACGCGGCTATACTCATACAATTGCAACATTGTCTTCTTGACGATACGAATACATTGGCACAGCGATAAAGATAAAATAAGAAGAGTAAATCATACAGGTGAAAATGCACGCACACTTGTGTGCAATAAAAGCGGGTAAATTTAAGTGGCAATGGATGTGAGCCGATCGGTGAGCCTCGTTTTCCTTGAACCAAACCCATGTACGATTCTCAGCATTACGATTATGGGAGCAAAGTGGAACTCCTGGTAATCTCAATTTTGCGCCCTAGTGCCCGAGTATCTTCAATGCTTTCATTATCTTACTTTATCGCCATTTTCGTCTCCCGATGCGATCGCCGGTAATTCCACGACTCTCATTTATCTTCTTTTTTGTTCTTAGTAATGTAACAATGCTCCCCCATCCCATGACCCGACCCTACCCTTGTTCGTTAGCTCGCCGGTTGGATGTAAGCCCAGGGATAAGCGGGCTTTCGAACAGCCTTGACACGGATTTTTCGCGTATTCGCCGTGAATGTCGATACGTACGCTATCGTCTCGCCCGGATAAAGTTTCGATTGCTCCTTCAACGAGTCGTCTCTCCATCGGGCTTTCGACAACTTCCGATTACCGACGTTTCATAACTTTGGGGATGACTCCGCTGACTTTATTACTTTCGTACATCTTATATCTTATCTTTAAGCACAAAGGACGTCGTTGCGCGTCATTGCGCTTTATGCCTGAAAGTAAACTATAAGTAATACACTAACTAGACAGGCTCACGTAAAATACTAACTTCAATATTTTATTTATTAATAATAGCCAATTGAATTCATATATAAATCTTACTTTTAGCAATTATTTGTATAAATGAAATTCGTAAACTTAAGGGGAGCCCCCCCCCGCTTTTTTCTTTCTTTTTTTTTTCATTATATTATAATAAACTTTTATTAAAGTCCTTTCGTCCCTCTGATTTATTGCAATAATAATGAATGTAATCTATATTGGTCTTTTATTATATTGCTTTTGTTCAAAAGTATGAGATGACAATTAATTATGTAAGCCATAACCATAATTTCATTATAAATGCTTACCAATGTTATTATTACAACATACCAGTCGTATCGTTAAATTAATATGTTTATTCGTTCTTCTTCGAATATATTTATTTATGATTGATTAAATTAATAAATAAGATCGATATTGATAAAATTAATACCGTCTAATCTCGTTTTGGAAACAAAATATTATTACTAAATATTCGTAAATACTTTTGTATTGTATAAATATTAAAATTTAAAGAACAGCCGCTAATGTAATATGAAACAAGTTATATTATAATTTTACAGTATAATTACGCTTGTCTCGCTGTTGAAGCTCCATTATTTCCTTAAAAATGTATTAACATCTTCATAGAATGATTTGTAATTTTATTCAGACAGATAATGTAGTCTGTCAATAGAGGTAGTTGCTTTCAAGGGTAAAGATAATTATGCCCTTAACGCGCCAAAGCAGAAGAACTTATCATAATGATTTCGATGCTCTTAGTAGCCGCATCAAGTTGCGAAAGAATCCGAGGTGAGACGGATAAAAGTGAATTTTTGTGATGCCCGAATGATGCACTACGTCCTTTCACGGACGCTTAATTGCATTCACACGCTGCCGAGGAAAGATATGCTTGCCAAGGAAAAAGGTAAAAAGTAAATGCAAAGAGAAACGAATGAGAATATGTATCAAGGATAATAGGGGATTCGATGAGCGTGAGAGGGGCAGGGCGCGCGGGGGGGGGACTTTTATATACTCAAAAGAAAGTGCAATTTGTATGGTTTTGCATTATTAATGAGAGGTCCACGCGAGTACATTAAAATCAATTGGCTTACACTACCTCAACTTTTTTCCTTTCCGTAACGTGAGCTTTATCGATGAGCTTGATCTTAAAATATTTGATTTGGCAATGGAAGTATAAACGATCCGACGGAAGTAAAAAATTGAAGCTCAATAATGAAATGACAGTGAAAAATTATTTATGAAACGTAAAAGAAGAAGAAGAAGAAGAAGAAGAAGAAAAAAATAAAAGAGATTCCTCTGAGTGTCTTGGAAATCTCAAGCGCTAAAGGAATAAGTGTCAATTGACGGCCATGGGATTATAACGATAAATAATACGAGAGTAATACAAAAGGTTGAATTATTTATTTAAGAAAAAAATAATAACAAAATAAAAACAACAACGAGCCTCCATGCACTTACCAGTGGTTATCTAATACGCTTTTGCTTTTTCTAAAGTGCATTCGTATTTTCAAGAATACAGTTTAAAAGTGAATATTCAACGGAGTCATTTAAAAGGACTTCTTGCACAAGCAAATTTTTCCTCTTTATGACCTATCTACAATATATAATAAATTCGTAAGGTTTTTTTCTGGCTTATCCGCTTTCTTTTACGCAACAGTTTTAAATACTGTTTGATTTAGCTTGCGAGTGTCAGGAAAAAGCTGATAAATAAAATGAATTTCAAGTGTCATGTACGTTTCAATGTACGAATAAATATGCCATTATGATAGCAGGAGCTACGCAGCGCGTAGCTCCTCTAACTTAGTTCCTACAACTTTGAAAGCGGGCAATTACTTTCTAAATATTTATTGTTATATAAAAATTAAAAACCAAATAACCGTTTCATTTCATCAGACAAATAAATGTAGCCTTTTATAATTCTTTTTTTTTTTTTTTTTTTTTTTTTTTTAGAATATTTCAAAAATGTTAGAAAAAGAAACAAAAGGAAAAAAAAAAGAAAAACGAACTTTTACGTATTACTTAACGTCATTAACATACAGTAAATATGAATTTAATCCATAATTTTTATATTCCGATCCCTTTGGTTTTTAATCTTCGGTAAGATGAAAGAAAACTTCAATACCATGATTTCATATTATTTCAGATATGTAAAATTTATTTCACGACTTTATATAATATATTAAAATAAATAATATTATAAAACTTTTAATACATATGATTCACAGTTTAATTGCTAATTAGGAAACTAATATTGCAGTATAAAATGTTAGAAAACGTTTATAATAATTGACAGTTAATAAAATACTTATAAACATGTAATAGAACAGCAGCAGAATCAATATCAATAAATTATCATCTCGTATACGTTTATTAATATCTCGTAAGTTCATATAAAAAGCATTTTCATTATCAATTTATCATTTATTCTTATGCAAATTAAACTTAAACAATGTTCTAAGAAAAAATACGGATGCGTCGACCAAGTACAAGAGAAATAGTTTATATTATTAAGGAAAAATCTTAATCTCTTCTCTATAAAATCCTTGAGTGCTTACGTATCGGCATTTTTGTCTTAAAGTGTGATGTAGACAATTGTTGCGGACTCGAATTATTCCGATTTTACTAGAGCAATAAAATAGTTAATATCGTAACGGGCTCATTGAACGTACAATTAAGTGATTTTTAATAATTATGAAATTCACTATAATTTTCCTGCATCCTTCAATTTTTTTTTCTTCCTAACAATATGGCTCGAGGTTAGCGATAATTGATCAACAACAATTGCGCTTAGCCTACTTTCATTAGATTCTAATTACTTTCGTGCGGCGTATTGCCGAAACCTATACGAATGCATAGATTAAACGTAGATGGCACAGATGACATCCCGACAGCATTAATCGTCACCGAGTCAATGATAAAGAGGGAAGTCTCGCCCTTAGCCGCCATCGGTCTATGTAAATTTCAAGGATGCCAGTCGGCTCCGCCAGGTGCTTGGCAGTTCGTGGTTTGGAGGGGGCGCACGAGGACCCGGGGGCTGAACGTCGTTAGAACGAGATTAGAGCGAGCGATGCGACCAACGGCCCGACAGACCGACAGACAGGGGACCGATTTCTTTCCCGAGCGTCGGACAGACGAGATTGAAGGCTAAAATTTTTTAATTGTTATCCGACGACATAAATCTTTGCACAGAATACGCGGGCAAGAACTTTTAGCGGCGGCTAAAAGACGTAAGGCATGAAGACGAAAGGAACGGCCTCCCTGCCATGCAATAATACCCGATTTGACCTAAAATAAAGATTGTAATGCCATTATGTTTCGTTGTTTTCTTTTATCAGCATTACATTCTTATTTCTTGCGACACTATACGTATCCTAGACTACCTTATATAGACATTATTAATTGTACGAATCTTGGAAATACTTTGTTGCAAAATAAAGCCTTACTAAAGTTTTAGTCTGATTATAAAAAGGATCGGTTCATCGCGCACGCGCACGCGCATATCATCTATTGTCTATTGACTTTGGGTACAGCACAATTGGTATATTCATTTTATTTGATTTTTTAAGTACACTGCATCGTATTGAGCTATTGGCTATCAAATTATTGTCATAACGCAGCAATAAAAATGAAATCTAATCAATTTTAAATATTTGTGATGAATAATTGCACTTCCTTTTTTTATGTCAATATACAATTTCCAATGACCTTTAACTCATAAGCACTGTTTATCTTAAACATTAAAAGCTAATAAACATTTAGAAGTTTATCGTCTAATTCAATAAAAGCGCTTCAATCGTATTTTGAAAGAAGAAGAATTTATATTATTTCGATATCTGTATTTTCATTGCAGTATTGATACTTACGTGGAAAAATATATATTGTTCGCGTTTGTCTTTCGTTAGAATTTATAATCATTAAATCATTATGAATATCCATTTCTTAACATTTAAATAAAAATATTTTAGATAAAATCAGAATAGAGTTAAGTAGTTAACTTTCAGTTAAGCGGATAAGAAAAACATTCTTACGTTTACATTTTGAATGACTGGATTGTTGAAAGTAAAAATTTAGTTTGAAGTATTATGTACTTAGAGCAAAGATCAAGTTTATCTAATCAAGTTTTATAACTTTTGAGTTTATGGATTTGCAAATCTATACTTATTCATTAATATTTATTTCCTTAAATTATTATTAAATTCCATGAAATTATGTTTTACCGAATACAATGTATTATTATTTACGTATGAGCTTTGTATTTATATTGCAAGTATACACGATTTTCACTAAAAAATAAAAAAAAATAAATAAATGTGCTGAGAACCGGATTACATTTACAACCTTTTACATTTTTTTGTCTTATTTTTTTTTCCCTATTAACGATTTATTCATCCGATGATAAAAATATAACCAAATAATATATTTTGTGTATTTTAAGATTGTGCAATGTCTTCCGCTTCTCTGCTTGTCTCGTTCTATTTTTGTCGAATAAAATTTTAACGCTATTAGGATAAAATGTTCCAATTACGTACTAATATTATATTTTTCGTATTTTTCAATGAAAACGTTTTCTTATAAGTCTCTTAAATTTACTTCTCTATCATTAAAATTATTTATTTGCAATTATTTATAGGCTAATGATTTATAAATAATAATTAAAACTTTTTTTCGAACGTTAATTTCATTTTTTTTTTTTTTCACAAGCCCCAGAATTAATCTTGAAGAACTTTAGATAAAAATGATGATAAATGATAATTATGTATTTATACGAGCGCGTTAAGGCTACAAATGACATAGTAATAACTAAAAAAATTGGCATTGCTTAAGAAGAAAAGCTGAATGTTAGTATTAAAACGGTTCGCTTCAATAAAACATAAACGAAAGCTTAAATAAAATATTATTTAAAATGTACTCTATACGAGTGTAGACAAACTTGTACTGATTATTTTATCTATGTACTTCTTAAACCGAGGCTCGATCATTTTATTTCTTATAAAATTTTCGTGTACGTCATAATCAAACATTACGCGAATATAAATGCTACAACTGCTAATTAAGATGTGTTTTAATGATCTGTAGCTCTTATCTATTTCGTTGCTGTTAAATTTGTCGGTAATAAATCTCGTATTTCCAAAATATTTAAAATGCGTCGATCGATTCCAATTAATCTTTTATAAAAATACGTATTGGCAGTGTTTGTGTGGGTGCGTGCCCGCGTGCGTGTATTATCAATAATTAGATTTCAAAACCTTTATTTAAAAATTCCTTGTTATTGTTGTCGCAACGGTCGTTGGAGAATCGCTTCAAATTATCCGTATATGATAAAAATTGCTTTAATAAGAGGGAATATTTTGAAAATAGCTTAAGACTTGTGTGATTAGCCGTCGGGATGGTCCGAGGAAATACACAAATTAGAACTCAAAGCCTATTATAATATAATAAAGAAAGAAAAAAAGAAAGAATAACTCGAGAGTAATGTTTATAAGGATATTTGTATATAAGAAAGACTTTCAAATCCGTGGGTACGTGTAAAAAGTATAAAATGCGAGGGAATTGAAAAGTTAAAGGTAGCCGGAGTCAAAATTTCGCGGCTGTCTCCGCATTAATCCGATCGCAATCTCCCACTTGGTCGCGTAAATCTCGCGTATGAGCAGCTCGTCTCGAGCTTTCACCGACTTGATCGCCATTCCGGTCCGATTCGCTTGTGTACGACACTGTCATCGCGAAATTAAAAAATACGGCGAACGCGCGGCTTGAATATTTCAACGTAATCCTCGCCTCGAGCAACACCCCCGAGCTTCTTGTTACTCACTTGTCCGTCATTCTTGGCGCAATCTACGTTCCTTTTCTTTTTCTTCTTCTTCTTCTTATTCTTCTTTTAATTTATAATATTGTTCGTTGCTCTGAAATTCCTCTTTCCACGTAACCGCTTCTTCTTATAAATTGCTCGCGTATGATTTTTTCAAGAAAATTTATTATAAAAACTATTGGCTTACACGCGTACGTGTACATGTATTATTAAGTTTATTTTTATATCTGCGATAAATGTACTCCAACAGAATGTGCTCTAAACTTTTATGATTTACTTTTCCCATACAACGTAGCACATTATGCAGAAGAAAATCTTTTCTATTGTGATATATTTATATTGTAGACCTTTTTATCTATCTCCTCGTAAACACTATTTATATGTATAAATTTAGTGAAAGTACTGCTTGAAATTTACATGAAATTAATATTGATTCCATGTTACGCCTTGAATATTTTACTTGTAACATTCGCAAATATGTTGACAGAAAATCGATTGTTCCTTTCAAATCCCAGATTTTAATCCTTCAAATAAGAATTATTTCTACACTACATTTATTGTTGTACTTTATTTTTTAATTTCTTCGATAATACCGAATATTCTGTAGAAAAAAATTTGTGATATTTTATGAATTATTCCAATCATAACGCTTTATTCTGTCTAAGAAAAAAAAAGACTCATTGGAAATCAAGCTTAACGTGTTTTTTATGTTTTTTTTTTTTTTTTATTTGAATCATTAAAACTGTTTTTAATTTCATAATATCAATGAGAATGAAGTAAGTCGAACTTTTATTGGTTATTTTCATTACATGACTTAAGTAACGTTAGTACTAATAATAATAATAACGATAGTAATAATAATAATAGTAATAGTAATAACGATAATAATAATAATAATAATAATAACAATGATAGTAATAATAATAATAATAATAATAGTAATAATAGTAATAAGAAATAGTACTGGACGGCGATGACAATTATAAAGTAACAGTATCTAATATAACTACTTTATTCATGTTATTTTACGTGTATCTCTATTACACATAAGGCATTCTCGCCTTTCCGTCGAATATAAAAAAAGGATTGTCTTGATGGCATCGATGTGAGTACACGCTTTATTGAGTCTTTCCTTAAATTGCATTTACTGTACCACCCATCAACGCCCACTCTGAATACGCCTGATTTTCTAAAAACTCTACGAAGCTGCCCTATAAGCGGAAACGTCCTGTCAGACAATAATTATTATTCGCTCTGAATTATTACAGTTATTATATTCGTAAGTACAACTAAATTATTTAGTCCTACGTCAGTAATAATTTGCATCTTATTCTCTTATTCGCGCGGCAAGAAATGATTATAATAATAATTAAGAAAGGCATTTTAAAAAATCGAGCCAGAACTATTGAAAATTAAATTTATATTTCTGCAATAAATAATTAATATCCTTGAGATAAAAATAACGAATCTAGCTAATGTTATGTTACAACCTTTTCAACACATTGCAGCATATATTTTTCGTAGACAGGTACTTATCCAAAATCCAAACTATTTAAAAACTAAGTGTATAATTCACTTAGCAGTGTTTATCTGAAATGTAATATTATGCCAATACTACATACTACCGTGTACTTTCGATAAAGTAAGACCCTCGTGTTATTTGACATGTAATAATCAATTTGACGTGTAATAATACATGCATTTACCAATGTTCCTATAATACATATGAACAATATAACATCTATATACGATATTGATGATTTTTTTTTGTTTTTTTTTTTTTTTTTGAAATCCTAAACGCTTTTTCCCTTCTGCTAAAGTCTTTTATAATAAATTTTTTATTTTTACTGAAATTTTATTTATTTATTTATTTTTGTTTTGTTTTTTATTTTCATTTCAGTAGACTATTTTAATTGAATCTGAACTTGATGGGTCAACGATTAGATAAGACAATATTATATTACATGCAAATAACAGAAATTTTATAAATTTCCTGACAAGATCATTGTCTACTTATATTTTTAAGAAATATTATAACTTTCTATAAAATTTTGAATAAATGTAAGCTAATTCTTTTTATGTACAATTTTATGGGATTTTGAGACCGATTCGAATAACAAAATACTTTATCTATGATAATAGAATAACGAACATCTAAATAATACATAATTCAATGTGAATATCTTAAAATTATAATACCTTTTTTTTCATTTCACTTTATGATAATTACGTCAATAACATAACTCATATTGACACATGAGCCTATGATATTACGTAGAAATGAAAAACTGCTCTCGAACAGCTTTGAGCATTTAAATTTATTTGGATATTCATTGTTGGTTCAATGCGCTTATAAAATAGAGAAATCTATATAGATTTTCAGGATTTATCTATTTAAAAAAAAAAAATAACAACTATTCAATATTCACAATCCTCCAAGTTTTCTATAAATAAATGTTCCGAAATACCGATAAATTTTTATTTATGTTCCGATATTATATTTAGGAGTCTATCGCATTAATTATTCCGTCTTCATTATATTTATTGACGATATTATGACATAAATTTTAATAATAAATTGATGATAAGTAGAGAACTTGACCTTTCAAAAAGTCCAAGAAGAAAAAAAGAATCGTCAATTAATTTTTTTAAACATTACTTGAACATTTATAAAAATTCTTACTTTGTTCTTACGTCGCCAGAACAGAGCTAAGATTTTTTAATTATTTTGAAAGTTTCAAGCATCATTTAAATCAATGATTTTTACTTTATCAAGTGTGATACGTACGTACGCTCAAATAACGTTATATGCTGATACACGATACCATTGCTATTGCTCTATTTCCCCTGAAGTTTTTTATGAAAAATGATGCTACAAAGGAATGTATAAAAGTAATCAACATTAATTTATTGCACTTGTCCGATCATTTGTCTCCTACTTAAATTCATTTTCAATTAAATTTTAACGATATAACTCTGACTTAATTAATGTATAATTATTAGTTTTATTATTAAAAATGGAAATAGACCAACTAAATGTTTAAAATTTCAAGTAACATTAACTATTTGCATTTTATCAATAATTGATATGATTTATGTCTTGTAAACGTAGAGCGACTTTAAATTATCAACTTTAATTTATTATAATTATCTTTTAACAAGAAAGCTTATTAAAATTAATGCGGTATTTAAGATATATAACATAAAATTTACTTTTGATCATTCTATTCAATGATAATCTAAAATAATAAATTGCCAAATTAAGTATTTACTATTAATTTAACTTTAAAGATAAGTTATAACGTGTACAGTTATCTCTAACCAAAGCCTAATAGCATTCGTTTATAAAAATTTAGTCATTGTATGTAATACCAATACAATTACAATATATTTATTAACAAACAGTTGCGATAAAATGTTGTACTCACAAAACTCACATTCATCATTTATAGGTTTTTAAATGCGTAAAATAATATGTTTATCCGAGATAATATATCATTTATATGAAATATCTAATGTATTCAATATGAACAATCAAAGTCCAAGGTTTTCTATTGAATTTTTAATGATATATTTTTTATAATGCTTTTAATATTATTGGGAGAACTCCTTACTTTATCGTTTTACCGTATCGTAAATATAAAATTATACAACGCTAATAATAACGTGGACGACGAAAAGCTTAGGCATTATACTTTGCTTTATTAAACAAACGATTTATTCCTTTTATTTTTAATTTCTTGTATATTTTACGGATTCGCTAGATAAGTATTCATGAAAATGTATAAGTATCATTTAAAATACGACCTGGTAGAGTGATATTTTTATTATTTCTCGGTAAATACGAACGGAATTATAATTTGTCGTTTAGAAATAGTCACTACTATTTGTCCAAGCTCATGGCATACCATAAATCAATAGACCGGGGAAACGAGCAAATACAAACGAATAAAATTTACAAAATAAAAATTACCTGAGAGAGAGAGAGGGGAGGGGATTACGAATTTCAAACGAAAATGATGGTTTCTTGCGATTTACATTGAAAAGAATTTATAGTCTTTAATGATGACAAAAATAGACGGTTAGAATCATCGTAGATACGGACTTTGTTTGAAGGGATTTTCATAGTAACAGTTTGTGACAAAGTGTGCCAATCAATGGTGGACTATCATAGCCCCCGATATTAGTTCATAAAGTGATTTAGAAATTTTCATATACAGCGATCTGAGGTGGAAAATTATTTGACAACTGGGCGCTCAGTGCTGAATTGCGTAAAATTACGAATAAATAACGCAGACAAGAACCGAGCGGACAGGTATTTTTCCTCGTCTCGCCTCGGTATGTCTATATATATATGGCTGTGCGCGTGCGTTAATCTTTATTTGCAGATGCACATTAGCGCGATGATGAAGGAAAAGAAGCGACGCTTTTGTAGAAAACGCCGGAGGTACGATTCATGCGCGTGTGCACCGATCGAGTTTTCAGGCGCTTTACGAATAAGGCCGGCCTCGCGTGTACAGTTTTTTTTTTGTCTTATTTTATTTTATTTTCTCCCTTCCCGGCGTGCACTGCATGAAATTTCATGAAGCTCGCTTTCATTGTTTAGCCGGCTCTCTTTCCCGCGTCCGAGCGAAATTCGCACATAAAAATGCGCGATGACATAACCATTCGGCTTATTTAGGATTTAACGGCTTGCCGGTATTGCCATGAAAATAGTTTGACAATAAAGTTATGCCTTCGCCATTCATCGACATTCAACGACATTCATCGACATTCATCGACATCCATCGACATCCATCGACATTCGTCGAGCCGGGATCGAAAGAAAGCATTTTCAAATGATCGGACGCGCTCCGAAGTCGGTACCTGCTTTATCGGTCCCTGCTTTATCGACCCGTAGCCGCCATGACTCTCGGCCGACGATTCTTTCTACGGATTCTTTAATATGCCGGCCCCGGCATTCGACTTAATATTATCAATACAATCATAATCATGGGAACCAACAGTGACGGACTTTACGCATCCGAGTATTTATAAAAATAACAGTCTCCGGTCTAAAACTAACGCAATAGCGGAATCAATAGGATAAGATAAGAAAGTACGTTACGAGATGAAAGTCGCTCCTAGCGCATTCATAGTTTATCTCAAGATTTTGAAGTATTTTAAAATGTATGAGCACAACGAACCCCAAGCACTGTTGTCTTAACATAATTAACTAAAGAATTAACGAATAATAATTACAGTGAAACGAGGTAAAAATACAGTGCCGTTTCTGGAAGGGTAATAATAACTCGCGGGAGGAGAAAAATATAGGAATATGCATTAAGGATACATTTTTCGAGATGATAAAGGTATTAGGTAAAAAGTAACTGAACAATTTTATTTTATTTCATTTTATTTTATTACAGTAATCGGCAGTAAAATTTTTCTCAATGATGTAATGCTGCAAGCTAAAAAAAAATGTAGCATTTCATTTAAAATAGTCTTTTAAGTGAAAATGTAAGTGTTTAATAAAAAGGTTATTGATCAATAGGAATACTCTAAAATAGGTAAAATAATAACCGTAAATGATAGGCTATTATTAAAAGAAAATATGTACGTCGATCACGTGGCTAGTTTCAGAGAAATGAAGGGTCAAGGTAAGGTGGGGTAGGTAAATCATGTGAATTTTCATACCGAGATCATAGGATTCGGCTTTGATCGCAACAATTCAAATCTCCTCTCCCCCGTCCCCTCCGCCATCGTGCAGGTCTTTATTAAGAAATCAAAATTGGATTCGAAAATTTAAAATGCCGTATTTCATCGGACATCTGAACTGCCAAAAATGCCCCAACGAGTATAATTTCAGATAATTTTTTTTTCTCCGAGAAATCGGCTCTCAAAGCTTTTAAAAATCGTTACTGATTTATGTAAACCCCATTTCAAAATACAAAACAATTTATCCATTGCTAGCAATTATTAAACAAAATCTGATCTCCATACGGATTTTAAATGTCTTTGCTTCACATTTAATATTAGCTCTTTCGATTTTAATTATTTGGCTTAAATTATATTCTATAATTGTTTACTTGTAACTTTTAAATAGTAATTTCATATTCCGCGTAATAAATTGGAACGAATTATTAAAATTCCTAAAATTTAATTATAGATTTTACATCAATGGCTGGAGAAAATTTCTAGTAATCAATTTTAAAGAAAATTGGATTCTTATTTGCTAATATCAATTTTATCTAATCGCACTAAATTTTTAGTTTTAAATACTTGTAATAGTTATTTATCAATTAAAACGAATGCGAAGCTGTTGAAGAATTATTGTCAAAGTTATAATATATTAGAAGATATATTTGAATTAAAAAAAAAAAAAAAAAACAATTTCCTCAGAAATTTAAAAAAAATTTTATTTAATATATAATTTAATTATATTTCTACTTCAGTAAGATTATCATCACCAAGTTTCGTAAATTAAATTTATAAAGGTGCATTGTCGATTTAAACGCGTTTAAAAAATTTTAGTCAATTAAAATGAATGATTTTATCGTTAATTCTATAAATCGATTAAAGCACGTATCCACAAATCATTATAGTATTCACGTGAACATTAATAGAAAGATAATCGTAACGGCAGAAAAATAAAAAAATATTTAAAAAAAAACATTCTCGATGCATAATTCGATTAAATTAAATGTGCACTAAAAGACATTGCCACGAAATTTTGTATAACAACAATAAATATACCAAATGAATAATCGATTTATTATTTCGAATGAATTGATCTTTGTGATTTTAAAAATATTTTCGACTTTCAATTGCATAGATAAAAAGTATCTTCAAAGAGTGTTTATCGTTAATGTCTTATCCTACTTAAGCTTGGCAAATACTTTCAAAGTAGATGCACTATAATTATTAAGAATTTAGAATTATGCATTAAAATCTTTTACTATGTTTACAATTGAAAATAAACTATGTAATCCTTTCGGAAACGTCATAAAACTACAAGATAATTACTTCAAAAAGTAAATAATATGTCATGAACTGTTTAAAACTATTATACGTCGAATACATAAATTTTGTACTGAGGCCGAACTTGTGTATTATAAAGCCACAATATTTGATAAATTATTTATTAAATTGTAATAATTGTGTTTCGCCAAGAACTTTTACGATCCTTCGTTGTCCTCATTAAAATCTTTTCAAATTACTCATAAAGCCTCTTGACCAAATAATTATTGAAAATATTTTTAAAATTTAAAGTCATAGTGTTTCAATTTAAGAGATTAGCCGCATAATATTATAATTAATTCATAAAATTCTTCCTCGGCAGTTCTTTGTATTTATCATTTCGAGTCTTTTCCAACTATCAACTTTCACGGAACATCAATTTCAATTAATCGAGTACAGTAGACTATTTAAATTACACGGGGATGGGGTGATTGTAACCCTAATACGCGTGAGCATCGAATGATTGACCGTGGACATAATTTATACGGTTGTACAATCCCTCAAGGAAATTATGCAACTCTCTCTCTCTCTCTCTCTCTCTCTATCTCTTAGTCTCTAGCACGGTCCTCTTGAACCCCTTAAACCTCACGATATTTCTTCATCTTTTGAAAGGTACGATTTTTTACTCGATATCACACGCGGCTAATTAAACGAGTTGGCCAGTCACGTGATATTACATCCCTTCGGAATACAATAAATCATTAGCGGCCAGGTGTATTAATATGATTAATAACGTAAAAGTGGGTCGATGCATTTTCCGATCGATTTCCAACGAAAAGAACAACTTTTACCAAAATCTTAAAAAAAAACGTATAGAATACATTGCGAGCCATTAATGATCCTTTAACGGAGCCTCGCACGTTTCGTAATGCTTCAATTTATTTTAAATATACCCTTTGGCAATAATAATAATAATAATTGTCCCATTGAAATAATAATAATAATAATAATAATAATAATAATTGATAATTGATAATTGATTACAAGAATATAATTTATTGAATAGAAGCAGGGATAATTTTGACCCCTATTCCCGTAGCCGAGGAACAGGTAATACAGATTTTTGTAAAACTTTAAAAAAAAAAAAAAAAAAACATTTTGCCGCGCTTATGATTGTTTTATGCTTTATGGTTGGTGGGAATAAATTTTAAAAAATAAATAATAAAAATACTACCTTCATTATGGCGAAGCCCCGGGTTGACCTTCGAGCGACATCACAACTCAAACTCAAGCTCTCAATAATAAGATTCTCGTTACTTTTATCGCGAGCCGTTGCATACAGATGTAATTGCAGGCATGTTACGTTCTAAAATTACGACAAATGGACACGATTTTATTTAGTAAAATATCTCATAGGATTTTTTTAATGCTTTAATGGCCGGCTGCGCGGACTTTGCATCATATTTTAAAATATCCCGAACGAATGGACGAATGGACGAATGGACGAATGGACGAATGGACGAATGGACGAATGGACGAATGGACGGGAAGGGACGAACGGACAGACGGACGGACGGACTGAGTAGATCGTTTAAGAAAAAAAGAAAGGAAGAAAAAATAACAGATTACAACGAAAAGTATTGGTTGAGAGATTTTTTTTTTTTGTTATTGAAAAAACCATTAACGAATAAAGATAAACGAATCGAGTGCTTTATGTGATTTTTTATTATTCGCCAGAGGAATTAAAAATCATTGAAAAATTCCATTAAGCCACATGCGCTTTAACGATTAAGCCTATTTGCTTATTTTATTACAGTTTTAAATTCATCGTCGGTCTATCAAAGAAATATCTCGTCGAATGGACATGGACTTTAAGGCAATTTACCCACATAATAATTAATCCATGCGGTGTTCGTATTATTGTATTATTCTTAAAGAAATAAACTCAAGACGTACTTGACAGAAACAACAACAACAACGACGACGACTACGACGACTACGACGACTACGATGACTACGACGACAACGACGACAACGACGACGACAACGAAAGAGAACGGAGAAGTGAGCGAGGAAAGAAATTTTCGGAAGACTTTAGAAACACGTTTACAGCGGTTAAAGGCAATAATAATAAGACTGTCGGTAAATCGAGTTCCGCGGTCGAGTTGAGCATTGGGTCAATGATGCCGACTTGCCCTGAACACGATGTCGCCTAAGTCGGGTAAGTTGTCATTACTTAGGCATAACTAAGTGAGGCAAAGGTACAACAAGCAAAGGCAATTACCTCGTGAGAGTAGAGACGAATGCCCACGGAATAATCCGCTCGCCCGTACAAAACTATACGAGAGTCTGAAAAGAGTCTGAAGGACGGGTTGGAGAAGGGGTGGGGGAGTAAAAAACAGGTGAGCTCCGTACGAGACCCGATCGTGACGTAATTTCAGTGCCAGAGAAAGTGAATCGAGAACACGCCCGAAAGCAGCGAGCGCCTACGGCATTACGTCCCCCCCCCGCCCCCGAGCCTGTATATTGTACGCTCTTTCGTCTCCTCTTTCTCTCCTTCTCTCTTTCTCTCCTTGTATCTCCACGTCCACGTCGTTCATTATCCTTTCCTCTTTTTTCTTTCAAAATATCCGCTCTCTCATCTCCGTTCGTACGGCCCAGCCTTATCTCGCTCGACCTTATCCCGCGGATTCTGGTTTAATTTACTTGTCCGCCTCTCGTTATAAATACCTATTTCAACATGTGCAAATACACGTGTGTGACAAAGTGGCCGGGCGAAAGTAAGAGCCGAGGGATACCGATCGAGGATCCCTGCGGAAGACCTTAGAACCTTCTCACCTCCTTCTCTCGTGCTTCTTTCCTTGCAGGCCCGAATAATCGTACAATAGCGGATTCCGTTGCTCCCGAGGAATGTCTATCGAGTTATCGGCGGCCGGGATAGGGGCGGCCGACTTCCAGCCACGTCGCAGTCACCTGGGAGTCACCTTTCCATTCCATTTGCGTCTGATTGAAAAATATGATTGGTCATTTGGCATCGCTAACGCTCCCCCGCCCTGCTCGACTTTATTTACCAAAAGGTCTTTTTTCTCTACCATGCTGATAGAGAATACGAGGAAGGTGGTAGATCCAAGTCATCGATCCTACAGCAACGTAGCTACGGCAACGTAGCTACGGCAACGATCCGCGTAAGATCTAAATAAAACATGAGAGCAAATTTTTTACTTACATTTCTGAATAGAAATAGGCTAAGCGACTCCCTTACTTTGCCAATGAATTTTAAAATACATTTAAACTTATATTGTTATATTGTATAATTTAAAATCTTTAAATAAATCACAAGCTGATTTATTATTATACCTCGATGCAATTGGATCGTAGCACACACTTCTTCATTTACCCTATCAAGTTCGTTGTTTTATTTATACGATACACAGGACAAACTATCTGAATAGCATTTTTAGACAAATTCTTATTCCGTTTCTATTTGCTGAAATTAAAATAATTATTATGCAACGATTCCTTCAATCTACACATTGAAAATCCTTTAATCACCATCTCAACGAAATTGCTGTTCGTGATCGTCAATTCGGGGTATTCAATAATATTAAAATTAATTAAAACAGTTAATCCATCGTCGCATGAAGAATTTTCTTATATGTGTATCATTATGAATGTTGATATTGAAGTAACGTATTATGATATTAATGAATTGCACGTTGTGTTTATTAGATATTATAAATTTTTTTTACATCATCTTTTCGCACCAGTATAATGATTATTGTGTAAATATTTTAATTGATAATGTTGGTGAAATAAAATTTTATTGTATTAATTTTGAAATACGAGTCCCAATGTCTTCTTGTGGAGAGAAAATGTTGTTAAAATCTTTCCAAGCATTGCTAAATTATTTTCAAAGCTTTATATAAACCTATAAAAGATTATCTCGTGCGGAATGCATGAAAATGCCTTTTGTGTTTTACCTTTTTAACTTTTTACACGGACGTAGAATTTGTAATAGAAAATACGAAGCCTCGACAGTATAGGGAAATAATTACGTTAAAGTTCTTTGTGAATAAGAAAAAAATGGTTATCAGAATTCAAATTTTTATATACGAGTTTTCGGGCTTCGTTTGCAGTTGACCTACTAAATATTAATAACGTTAAATCGGTACCAATAAGTTCGTCCTTATATAATAGATACTACAACTGGTTCGACCACATGATAATGTACGTCTAATGCAGGACTCGGAAGTCTAGTCGTAAAACTTAGTCTCTTTGTTATTCCTTATCGAATCCCACGCGTGACTCCCCCTCCCACTCTCCTCGAGTGCATACATATATAAATATATATATATATTTATTATAATTTTATCTCATCGTAACTATATCATTAATATATAATCGTTGAAAAGATATAAACATTATAGATACGCGTCAATATTATTATATTGGTGGTATTGATGAATTTGGTGCTAAAGTATTCGATAAAATTCGATGAAGGAGTAATAAATTAAAGGTATAATTACTTTCGAACAATAGCCTAAGAATTATTTGAAACAAGTCTTCTGAACGCTAAAGTCAATGCGATCAAAAAATAGTTTTCCGATATTGGCAATAACTGCTTTAATTCCGAAAGTACAGAAAACTCCTTGTGGCTACTTGCTATTGAAAGGAAGAAAATTTTTCTATCAATAATCGTAGTCGTGAATTATTTTCATTATCTCGCCCGAATGGCATTACTACAAATTGATACGAAATATATTCTACGGTTCATAAATCATTGACCGTGATCCAGAACTAGACTCTTTACAAGAAACGAACTTACTTATTATATTATTAATAATTGTTATATCCATAAAAACAATAGAAGTACAAGCGTAATCATCATGTTAACGTAATCATCTGCAAATACATAATATTTTTAGAAGAAAAGAACATGCGTCTTTGAAAATAACGCGTTTAATATATATATATATATATATATGTATATATATATGTGTGTGTATATTTTTTTTCTTTCTTTCTTTTTTAAGTGACGGATATGATGAATAGGAAAAATATTTTAAGCACTGAGGTATCGACGATATGCTTTGTAGATTAAAACTTCATGAATAAGTTTTATAACATATTTAATAGATATTATTAATTATAATATATATTATAAAATTAAAAGGCCTTAGTCACTGTAATTACCATTAATAACCGCATACAAATAATTTTTTGTAATATCTAAAGGCAAGAGTAAAATATAATAAATTCCCATTAAATTTCTGTTCATTATATGCCACTAAATAATATAATACAAAACAATAAAACAAAGCTCATAATAACTGAATATTGCATACTAAAGTGACGAAATGAAGATATATATATATATATGTATGCTCTCTTAAGAGTTATTCTCTCAATTAACTTATGAAAATGTATTAATAATAAATATATTTATTTCAACCATCTTTTTTTTCTCCAATAACAATTAATGCTTTTAATTAGCTTTCTCAAACGCCAATTCGTTAGAATGCATCTTTATTGTTAAAACTATCTGATTAACAATGGTCGTAAGTTATTTAAAGAATTTTTCCTGAACGTTGCATAATAAGATAGATAGAAAAACGTCACTTTTAATAGAAAAGTTTCCGATACGTACACATTATATCTCAGCCACGTGCGTGCGTGCGCGCGCGCGCGCGCACGCGCTTGTGCACACTAATCGTAAATTTTTAATTAAACGAATTGAAATGTTTTACTAAAAATTTATGTATGATATATAAGATATGTAAAGCATTAAAATTCGTTGCATAAGCAGTTATTTGTTTTTCTTATATAAATATCAAATAATGAAGTAAAGTATTACACACGCGCGCGCGCGCGCGCGGACATAGGCACAGATGTGGCAAAGTGTAACGAAAATCGACACGGCCTTTTCGATCCGAGCCAGTAATTTACGCGCAATGCGTGTTTCAGCACACGGCGAACTTTCACGTGTAACAATAAAACCATATATTTTCGTCGATCGGCGATGAAAAACCCCAATGAATTTACAAAAAAAAAAAAAAAAAAACCGTAAATAAACTGATGCCATCGATCGAGTAATCACGGACATGCGCATGAACTGACCCGTACCATGGATTTTAGTATTCGCTCTTTGTCTGTGCCAGAACGTAGCGGCGAAGAGAAAAAGTATGCGCGAGAAAAAAATAAAAACCCGATGGAACCTAAAGGAACGTAAAGGAACCTAAAGGAACCTGAAGAGGAAATCGATAGGGTATATAATCCGCAGGTCGCTCGATTCTCTCATAAAGGAAGCATAGCTAGGGTGCACCGAAGAAAAACCTATAAATTCCAGTTTATAGGTTTAATCCTTTAACAATGATCTTCAAATTTAAAAAAAAAAAAAAACATGTATAATCTACTGCCCTTATCTAGATTATAATATTTTATTAATTCCTTATTGGATTGGCTTCTGGTTGTCGATGGAGCCGCGAGTTAATAATGCTACTTGTTGTCGAATATATAATTTTCGGACAATGAATTCATGCGAACGGGGTTGGCTGCCCATTCCATCTGATTGAAAGTAAAATTGCACTCGGTCGGGAAAGAAGAAATTAGTAAAATATGAAAGTGCCGCCGTTATTAGCTCGGAGGTTAAAAGAATATTTAAATTGACCGTATATAACGCCGAGCTGACTGTCACTTCGAATCAAAGCTATTTCTTCGAAATGCCTCGGCTTAGATCAACATTACGAGCGTGCACAAAGAATTTCATGGGATTTGCGAATTTCGGATCGAGCGCTACATTTATTGCATAACTCAGGGGGTTCCACAATTTGAGAACGTATACGAGACAAGGAGCACGTGTACGTGTACGTGTACGTGTACGGCCGGTATAAAGATATTCGTACATGCCTATGTGTACATATATGTATATGTATGTATATATGTATATATATATATATATATATAAGGATGAAATAAGATTAGCGATTTGAAAATCGCCGGTAGAGGCTTCGGTATCCTTAATGGATAATAATTAAATTTTGAAAGGAAAGTAGAACTTTTTTTTTACGACTCTCGAACGTGTAATTGTTTCATAATCGTTCATACGTGTGCCCTTCCCGGTTAATTCGTCTTTGTTTTTTTTTTTTATTTTTTCCTTAGCATCGAGGTTTTTGTCGGTCGTTGCAAGTAAGTAAAAAGCTAAAAAGCTAAAAAAAAAAAAAAAGAAAAGAAGTATGACTAGGAAGTTTAGAGGGTCCGCGACGCAAGTAAAAGGAATGCAGAGTCGAGGGGGCTAATTAGGCGAATTAAAATTTCGGATCGACCGGATCGTAAGTAAAGAGAAATCAGAATCGCCGGGTCCGGCGATCCTTAAAGGCATGATTTGACAAAACGAATATCGATCCGGCTCTCCTTGTCCTCTTAATCGAACAAAATGCCAGCATACACACGAAACTACCCGTGCCGTTTTTGTTTATTGATCTTTTTTTTTTTTCTCCTGCTGCTCCGGGTCGCGGAACTCGTGCCCCTAATGAGTGTTGCATTGGCCGCTTAGAACGTGGGTGGCTCCGGATCAGAGAGGGGGGGGAGAGAGAGAGAGAGGGCGGGGAGAGAGAGAGGGGGGGCGGAGAGGGCAATTAGGAGTGAGCGTTGTATGTGTGTGGGGGGGAGGGCGACCGCGGATCGAGGCAGATAATCCCTCTCGAGGCAAATCTTTCGTCGTCGTCCCCCTCAGCCCCGAGCCACCAGTCCCCAGTCGCCGCAGACGGATCCGGCGCACGTACCGGCCATTCTCTTATTTCACCTGCTGAATAATGTAGAGGCGGCACTTTCATTTCCAGCTAAAAGCGATGCTCCCTGTCGTGCCAATGAGGCCGCTTTTGACGAGCTGCATAAGCCCTCGGCCCTCAAGACAGTAACGAGCCACGCTTCCTTAGCTCCATCGACGCAGATCTGGTCCAGCGCTTACCCTTTTCAATTACAGATGAAAACGGTCAAATTACCAACACCACCACCCCCCTCCCCCGCCGAGTATTATTGCAATGATTTTTTTTAACCGAAGCCCGTTTAAAGGATTATACAATCGGCGCATAATAAAATATTGGACCATTTTATTATTATTATTATTATTATTATTATTATAATTATAAAACGGCAATTGGTTATAAATAATTGTATTTAGGAGTATCCGATATTCGTGATTAGCGTGGGTTAGCGGCCGAAAAGAAACAGTTCGCGTTAGTCAAGTCCTTTGGTTATTGGGGTTATTGGATAAAGCCTCTGTGTCGGGGGCATAATAAATTAAGAATAAAAAATACTTTTAGTCGTTCAAAAGAAAATTTTGCAAATATAAATAAATGGGCAATTTGTATGCGACATTTGTCATGCCTAGTTTTGTCTACCACCTCGGTTCTACCTCAGAGATCCCTCTAAATGTCCCGGACATAATTCAGAGGCCGTTTCGAAAATCCCACTAAAAATCAAAATGTCAATGTCGTGAATTATGCCCGAAGGTAAGGTAATTTTTTTAAAAGAAAATGAGCGCTCGCCCATGCTCTATGTGCTGCCCATGCGCAGGCCGCGGTACGTACAAGCGTCCCGACATTTTTCATTTAGAAGAATAGCGATCCTTAAAGTCGTTAGTTTTTTTTTTTATTTTATTTTTTTCGGAAAATATCCTGACTGATTGTAATAATTGAGAGTAACTCGTTAACTTTTAAATACTATTATACAAGGTGGAGCTTTGGAGCTGTTTTTTTTTTCTTTCTTTCTTTCTTTTTTTTTCTTCTTTATTTATACTAATAGGTCTGCTCGATACTTATTCATAAGGTAGAAATTCAAATTGCCCTCGTTGTACTTATGAATGTTGTATCAATGAAGCAATAATGCGGATTCTGTATGTATTCTGAGGTATTAGCATATTTTAGAAATCGCAAGGAAAGGAAGGAATCCGCGCGATGGCAATATAAGGAAGAAAGAAGGATAATAACGTATTGTAATGGGTGAGAGCGAGTCGCGTAGGATGAAAAGTATGATTTTCGATTCAGTAATGCGACTTATCCGCTCGTAAGGTATACGTACGCTCGTTTTTTTCTTTTTCTTTCTTTCTTTTTTCTTTTCTTTCTTTTTTTTTTTTTTTTTTTTTTTTTTTTTTTTGTCTCTTAATCGAAAACCAACAATAAGAGAGCGAAGGCTTATAATGCATAAGCGCGCGCGCGCGCGTTGTTCTTGCCTGCGTTTGAATTACAGGTGGCGCGCAATAATTTGAAATGTAAGCCGATGAACGAATAATATATCGGACTCGGCTCGAGATACGTTTTAAGGTCGGGATAAAGGCGAGGACTCGAGCCGAATCGAGAAAATCCACGGGGCTGGACAGTTTAGCGGGGTGGAGCGATAATCAGGCTCGGAGAGCATGAAATCGCGAGGAAAAGCCCCGTCGACGAATACCTACGTAGTAGAGCTAAGGAGCAATTATATTGATACCGAGTACTCTTGGGCGCATTCACATCGTCCGGCCTCTTAATGTACCCTATTGAGATTATCGACTTTCCCAACGTATGAAACAAGAGGCGCGCTTATCCCACTCTTATCGCGACTCCTAGAGAGTACGGAGAAGGCCCAGCGCGTGTCCGGCTCGATCTTCGATCTCTCAGCCGGAGCCGCCCTTCTCCCATCCGTACTCCACTGTATTCAGTTAACCGTATTGTCTCGATATTGCCGGTATCGTATCCCCCTCCCCCTACCCCTCCCCTTCCCCTTCCCACGTTTACCCCAATAACCTCCTTTACCAATGAAAATGCCTGGACTTATGGCTTGAATTATGGCTTAGAGGAGCTTTTGAAAGGGACTCCCGAGCCCGAGGTTATCTTTTTTTCCCCGCTATACACTCCTTGCCAACGCGTTTTTTCTCGATACTTCCGTACTGTTTTACGTTTTATTCGGTTACGTCTCGCCAATGTGTAAGGGTCTCACCAGCCCACATCGGCTGGGATAAAATATGCCGGCAACTTTTGGGCGTTCGGACATCGTAAGACGTCACGATCGATCCCCTACCTGAATTTAAGCTTCGTTGCATTCGAAAAGGCGAGTGAAACGAATAAAGATAAAGATAAAGGTAAAGGTAAAGAGAAAAGAGGACTTTGGCGGTCAGAGTGACTCAACGTCTGAAATATTAATTTAACGAATCTAACGAATATAACGAATGTAATAATGATCCGCGGGCGCGCAGATCGATGATAAGCCGTATCGCGAGCCTCGATAATAAATGGCTTAATCTTATAAGACACGGGCATTAACGGATCTGCATAAATGTTGGACAGTATAATCATTGGTTAATTTAACAACTAATGTGCCTGCGAGCTTATGCAAGAAGCGCAGCGTCCAAGGCCAGCCGCCCGCAGGAATGCATCCTCGATCCCATAATGCTAATCTTAACGAGCCTCGGGGACGTTAAGTCGAATAAGCTTCTCATTGAGATTCAGACGTTCGGGCGTTAATAGAGCCGGGCCTGTAGAGATAGATCCATTAGAGCAGGAGAGTCCGAGCGGAGGAGCGATGCCTTCCGCTTTAGAAGGGGAGGGAGCATCGTTATTGCGACACGTGCAGTGCGTCTTGCGCAAAAACCGACGACTCCGGCGAGTGATTGTCGTTGTTATTATCTCGCGCGGCGCCTCTCTCTCTCTCTCTCTCTCTCTCTCTCTCGCTCACTCTCT
The DNA here is from genome assembly GCA_018883505.1 of Ceratosolen fusciceps. Taxonomy (NCBI): domain Eukaryota; kingdom Metazoa; phylum Arthropoda; class Insecta; order Hymenoptera; family Agaonidae; genus Ceratosolen; species Ceratosolen fusciceps. Next base: position 6,916,167 of record RCIC01000008.1, read on the forward strand.
CACTCCCACTCGCTGTCACGGTGGACGGCGTCGGATCAGTCGCCAAGTCGTTTTTCGACTTTTCTCGTCACTGTGAGCCTATCGCTGGAATCCAAACGAGCATTTCCTCCTCGGAGGCTCGACACACTTCGTTCTCGTTTCATCTTTCATCGTTTCGCCGACACCGAGTTATGGCTCTAAGCCCGGGTTCAATGAATTCCTTGCGTCGCGGATAATTCGCTTCGCATCTGGCCGCTCGGAAATTCCATCGTTGCTTCCTTGATGAATTCGACGTTCCTGTAATTCAATTCCCTGGCTAAATAATTGCCACGCCTCCTCCTCCTCCTTCTCTGCAGCTCAAGGCAGCTAATGGAATCATTCCGATAATTGAATTACACGCGCACGACTCTGATTAGATATTTATCTCGGAGCTAATCTCAATCATCGCGTCTACTTTATATTCGGCCGGAACACTTGCGCCATTACCACTTCATCCCTTATTGGCATACGTTCATACTAATCCGATACCTTTATTACAATCGTACAAATTAGCGATTTATTGCCGACGATAAGTATTCGATAAAACCTCAATGAATAAAAAAAGAGTTTTATAATGGTCGGAAAGGTCGACTGGACGATCTAAATCCATGCATGATATATAATAGGTTATTTCGATGTAAAACACGAGTCGAGTAAAAAAGAATCGCTTCTTTCTTCCTCCACCCCCTCCCCTTCACTCCGCCCCCGTAACCTCCATGACCTATTTGTAGCTCTGCATTTAAATCTATACTCTTGGAATTACATTTAAATCGTGTACCATAATAATTCATTATGAACGTAAATAAACATTAAAAGGTATTCAACTGGACTTGCTAATTATCTTGCGAAAATTACAATTTTCGTCAATGAACAGATATTCTCCGCCTTGACCGACGATTATTCCTGATAATTTGACGATCGATTATCATTTACGTGACAATAATTGATTTATTTACGTTTGCTGGCTCGGATTAGATCGCAAACGTATTGGAGGAGCACGTGGGGTCCAAGAATCCAATAGGCATTTTAATAATAATCCCTTTTAGCCGAAATTATTTCCGAATAACGCCAGTCACCAGCTCGAGATTAAATTTACTCTCTGGCGAAAGAGAGTGAATGTTCGAGCATCGATAATCTCGAAAGATATTTGATTATGGGTGGCTCGGATCTACGTAGCGTTAGCCGACACATTTTAAATAATTATGTTATGGTGATTTATGGCACCTCATAATTACAGCTTGTAAGATGACGAAGTAAATGCCTTAAAAAAACTGGAAAATACGGCTTAGTTTCCTATCTGAGAATTAAAATTTCTTTAGAAATAGAAATGAAAATGGAAATGGATATGGAAAATTTGCACAGAATAATAATAATTACTGGGTAGTTATTAAATGCGTATAAAGTATACCATTAATGCCAATATTAATAGAAGAATTTTATAAATTTTAATATTTAATTGGAATATTTACGTATTAGTAAGTAAGCGTCTTATCCAACGACCATCCAACGCTCCTGATTTATCTACAAATGTTTTCTAGTCTAACTATTTACGGTCCTTAAAATGTCTGCTTGCACCAGAAATCTGTGAAAAGAAACGTCCTGTGGCTTAAAACAAGTCCCGTAGTATAATAATACGCCTTACGAGATTAAGTTAACGTGAACGGCCCAGATTCGCGTAATTCTCTTTTTACAATTTGTAATAATAATAAAAAAAAAGTCTACCTAATTTGCTTACCTTATATCAGATAATTACCAACGATAGTTACCAACTAGGCGCGCATACGCGTATATGTGTGAAATCACCACAAGTCCTTATAACTAATTCATTTATTATTTATCAATCGCACCCGAAGTGGAATTTATAATTCTTAATAATTATCCTTAAATGAGCTGATTGAATAGCTGACAGATGAAAAGGTGTAATTTCAACGTCAGGATCGTTAATAATTTTGGTAAATAAATTTCGTTAAGGAAATCGTAATGACTTTGTCAGAATGGAAAGTGCCGGCAGTCAATTTAACACGTATATTACCGACAGATTTAATTTTTAATATTATTATAAATCTTGGCTAAGCGACCAATGAATACTGATTGGGTTTGTTTGTACTTGAGCGTAGAAAAATAATATCTTCCTAATACTTTATCGAGTGTATATGTTATTGATGCCGGTATAAAGATAAATGCCTTTAATGTTTTAGTGACAAGGCTACGGGAATTATTTTAAAAATAAATCTTCTCAAATTTACACGGAAGCGCGAGAAACGTTAAATCGTTCGAAAAATTCTTGCCAAAGTTATCGAAATTGAATCTTGGGACGTTGGATTACGATTACATAGAAAGACGGATTGCCGTGGTGGCTAAAAGCCATGAAAGTACATCGAAGCTTTTAAGCTCGAGGTACAAAGTATCGGCGATGGAAGGAAAAAAAAAGTACATGGAAAAAATTGCGTAAAGAGGAGAGGATTTAGATGGGCGCGGCTACGGTAGCAGGACTTTGGCTCCGCTCCATGTTATATCAGACGCGCCTCGGGCTCTAAGCTGTAGATCATTTAACAGCCATAATCTGTTATTATTGGTCGAGGCATATAATTCATAAGCCAACGACGCGATATGCATTCCGGGTAATCGGGAAACACAAAAATACAGGAATATGTTCTTACTGTTTGTTCAATCCAATTGGGATTTTCTTCTACTTTTTAAAATGCAAAATGCTCCTATAATTATCGCCGAGCAATTCCTTATAGATTAAGTAAATGCTATTACGTGCTCTATAGCATTATTATTCCGATTTTTCATGACAACGATAAAATTTAATTAACCGACTACGGGATTCCATATTGTTAATAACTTAAGTATTCTTGGTCATTTTAAGTTTTCTCCGGGCCCTCCTTTCTCTCTCTCTCTCTCTCTCTCTCTCTCTCTCTCTCATGTAAAGTCGGGCTAAGTTTTTATTTTATTATTCGTTTGTCAAATTGTCTGTATTCCACCCGTATTCCATTACATAGGCGCACCCGGGTGCTTGTTTATGTGCGCGCCCATGTGCTTGTGTAAGGTAAACGAGCCTCGGGTAATGAATTCAATCTACTTTTTTTTCTTTACTTTAATAAATAAGCTGAAACTTTATTAATCGGCTTCCATTGCACGTGAAGTAATTACCGTCCGATTTGTCATTAAATTCGAGATGGATAGAGCCGATTATAAATCAGATCTAGTAAATGAATCAGTATCTGATGGATTCACTACTAGATCCGAGAAAAACAATCGGATAATCAATGGCTAAGCTATTGTCTCGTATACGTTCATTTTTTTTTTTTTTTTTTTTTTTTTTTTTTTATACACGTAGGAGTAAAATTTCTGATGCTAGCGAATAAACTGTGGGCGTAGGCTCCTTTCAATAAGAATCCCTTGGCTTAGCAGTTTAATGGCAAGCGGCTGTATTTATTACGGAATACTAAGCACGCATTCTCGGACGATTAATATTGTTTTTACGATTTTTCACTTAAACAAGATTCTATAAATTCCGTTCGTGTCTATTGCATCGAACGTCCCGCAGAGGATATACGATCACATTATGACATGTAAATCATTGGCATGTCGGTATACTGATTTTTTTTCTTTCTTTTTTATTTTTCTTCTTTTTTTTTTTTTTTTTTTTTTTTTTGTTCCTTAAGTGTATATTAAATCTTCTGTGAAAGTTATTTCTATTGCTTGTAATGGTAAATTCATGTGCTTGGCGAGCTGAGACTAGAAAAACATTTTCCACCTGGCATTAAGCAAAATATCACGAAATACCTGATGAATATAAGGAAAGCGGTAAAAGCGAACAAGAGTAGTAGTAGTAGTAGTAGTAGTAGTAGTAGTAGTAGTAGTAGTAGTAGTAGTACTAACAATAGGAGTAGTAGTAGTAGTAGTCGCGAAGGAGATGATAATAATTTGCCTAAATTATAAATTATAAAAAAAGGGGGGGAAAAATTAATGATTTTACGAGCGTAGGTCGGAGGGACTTGGGGAGGAAGTCGAAGCCGGGGCGCGTAAAAACCCGTAATTTTCCTTAGGAATGTCGAGGAAGACGGTATACGAGGATACGGGGATACGATTCCTGAATTAAGTTTCGTTAATTAAGCCTCGAAGCCTTGAGGCGAGCAGATTTTCGGCTCCTTATAATTTATTCGCGCCAAAAGAAATCTGTCTCGCGAGGCATGAAAAGTTTCTCGAGCGCTCACCTCAAGCTCGAAGGAAAACAGAAAGGCGTTCTTTCTAACGACAAAGTATTTTCACAGATATCAGAGCATTACGCGGCGCACTGGGTAAAATCCTCACATGACGGAACCACTTGGACAGTAAGTTCATCGTTGAGCTTCCCGTACCAGTAAACTACGTTCTCCGAGCCGAGAACAAGTTGCGGGACCCGGAGCTCGGCCGTGTTCCATCGCTTTCCTTCTTCCTTTTCATTTTCCTTATTTTCTTACTCAAAGTTCTGTAATTTCGACTCGGCGTTTAACTGTCACCTCTTACTTATCTATTTTGAATTACTCTCGCGGATGCTGGACTAGTTGTTTTTACGCGGCCTGGCTTGATGGCTTGATGAATACTGCTTCAGCGTTATTTATAATGGTTAACCTCTCAGATTGCGGTAGACCTTATCCAATGCACACGTATCCGATGATTTTTAAATAAAAACGTGCCCAGTGGCGCGTGGTAAGTTTTAAGGAAAGGAGGTACAGAATCGCTCGAGTCCATTTCGAACGATAATTAATTAAATAATTTAATAGGCTAATTATATTTTTCAAAGGGAATAATAATTAAGGTATGACATCATAAACGTAAGAAAATAATATTCCAATCGATTTAAGATATTACTTAATTTATCCATATCATTGATAATAATGTTTAAATAACCCCAATAAACCGAATTCCCAGCTGCTGAAAGTACGTATCGCATACAGCATTAACGTTAATTATGTAACGACATACACACGTACGCCGGGCGCGTACGCATAAAATATATTATGTAAATAAAATGTGTATCGAGGATCGTATAAGAGCATGCGCGTTACTTTTGGAAATTATCAACCTGTATGCAAAAAGTATCTATTGAGTCGCTACTGTGTAATTAAAATAACATTTATACATTTACTCCGAAATCGCGTTACGCAATAACCAATCTTTCGAATCTTTGCTCTGGCTAAAAAGAAAATTAAAGGAAAATATAAGGCGTCAATAAAACCTGTTTATTATTTCAGTAAACATTCGATTAATAAGCCAACAATATCCTTCTGCATTTTCCGAGTGACCCTAAACTTTTATATACTACTCAAAAGTAATAGTATTGTTTTATTAAACAGTACTCTTTAATTAAAATGTAACCCGTTTAATGTCTTACAAACCACGGCTTTTCTGTTTTTCTTTTCTTTTTCTTTTCTTTTTCTTTTCATTTCGATATATATACGTATGTATGCGTGTATGTATGCGTGTATGTATGCGTGTATGTGTGTGTGTGTGTACGTGTGTGTGTGTGTGTACGTGTGTACGTACGTGGTTGTGTATGTATGCAAACACCGCGGGTTATTAGATTGAAAACGAGTTCAATATTTTGACACTCTTGACCAGAATGTAGAAATAATGAATTAAGGTATTTCGAAAAACCTTAGCATAACTCGCGTAATAAGCGAATAATTTCTGAGCGCAGGCTAATAACATTGACAAAAATAAGAAAAACGATTGCTAAGTCCAATAATGAATCTCATTTATTCCTTTCCCATTAGGGTAAATCACTGAGCTATTAGCATTACAAAAACCTCATGCTTTATCTCACTTACTATAATTAATAATAAGTGAGCAATATTCCTAGGTTTTACTTTTACAAAACCATTAAGCTAATAAGTCACGATAATAATGGCTTAATTCTATTGTCATTTTTACGTACATTTATGATACAATGTCTTTCTTTGCCTTTAATGCTAAAAATTTACGGATCCCTTAGCCTCGCGAGCAATATGGATTCGTAGGTGGATCGAACGCTGCCAGATTTCTATTTTATAAATATTTGATTAGCGGCCAAAAATTCGTTCGATTATGGATAAAACTTCAATGCGCTCCTAATAACCGATCGTCTTTTCTCTACTAACGTACGAATCCCGTATGTTTATGGATCGTAGATCGATTTATTCGTTGGTAAAAAAGAACCTCCGGAGGGCATTTTAACGGCACCTGTCACCTACCCAAGCGCTTAAAGATGGAAATGAGGTGCGCAAGATGAGGACGGCAAAGCGTCGGGCGCAAATTGAATATCCTGAAAGTGAAGATAAGTCTTGGTTAAGCCTCTGAGGGTCAAGCTCCCGATCTCCTACCAATGTCTCCTCTCGTCACGTTCACTCTCTCTCTCTCTCTCTCTCTCTCTCTCTCTATCTGTCGGGCGAGTCCTCGCAATATCGGCAAGGTACGGTATGCGGCTGCGGTCACGGCGGCGGCTCGATCCTCTCTCGTCCCTTCCCTCCTCGTCGCCCGCGGTACATACACACGACCGCTCGAGCCGGCGGACAGAGTCTTAAAGTCCGCGCTCGTGGAATCCCCGACTCCAGTCAGAGCTGAGATCCCGGCGGGCCGCGATCAGGCCCCACCCAAAACCGAAGGAGAGCTGAAAGAGATTGATAGAGATTAAGAGAGAGAGAGAGAGAGATAGAGAGACAGAGAGAGAGAGAGAGAAACAAAAAGAGAAAGAAAGAAAGAAAGAAAGAAAGGAAGGAAGGAAGGAAGGAAGGAAGGAAGGAAGGAGAGCGTGGTACCGATGAATTCGACCGCGCGCGGTTAATAAAGGGCCGAGTCTCGAGCTGCTGCTACCTCGACACCGTGTCCGATCCAACGAGTTCCGATTTAACGATCGAGACTTCCCATCGAGCGGGTGTGCAAGATTGCGGAAAGGGCAGCCGGAAAGGCAGGATGCCGCGTTACCCGCGCGTCTGCCGCCTAATCGGACTGTTACTACTGATTTGTGCGACCGGTCCCTCCGACGCCCTGAGTAAGTGTCCTGGGGTTCACGTTGCCCGGGCTACGAGCACGAGGTATGGGTTAACAAGGGACTCGCCGATGTCTTTCAGTGTTGGGTCCATCGACTAGGAGTTATCTCCGCCCACGTGATCGATTGCTTCGATTTTGTGATAATGCAATCTATCGGGACAATTTGGTAACGAGGGATCGGATCGGATCGGATCCTTTGTTCCGAGTAATTTGTCTCGACAGGTTGCAACAGTGGCTTCTCATCCTACCCAGCATCCTTGCGCCCGCCTTCGGCTTCCATAACGTTTTCACGTCGAGTAAATATTAGCCGTTCGTTAGCGAATCCTAACGTCGTATCCATTATAATTAATAATCATTTTATTTGCTGTTGTTGTTTTTATTTATTTATGTATTTTTTTCCCCTTTTACTACTTGTTGTTGTTTTTTTTTGTTTTTTGTTTTTTTTTTGTTACGTTACGTAACATAACTTTTGCTGCTCGTACTGCTCGTGTGGGATGACTTAACATGTTTTCCACATGCACATTACATCTTTCATATAAAGTACTCGCGATGAAAATAAAGGGAAATGGCTGTAAATTGCGTAAATACGGACGGACGTGCGATATTCGATAATTAAATAAACATAAAATCCCTCATGGACTTTATCATCGTCATCGTCCTCCTCCTCCTCCTCCTCATTATTATTATTATTATTATTACTACTACTACTAGTACTACTACTACTACTACTACTACTACTACTACTACTACTACTACTACTACTACTACTACTACTACGCGTGGGCTATTATATAAAATTAGATTCGGATTTTGCAAAATATCATTTCCAACCTATCATTCTTTGCGAATAAATGAATTAGAATTTTACATTCTAGACACATTCGTAACGCGGAGAGGCAGCGAAAGCTTCTGAAATCCATCGCATGCGAATCACTTCCCTTATCCGGCTCACTGTTTCATAATTGTTTTTTACGCTGCCGCGCGTTACACCGTAAGCTCAACCTTCCTTGCATTACCAACAAGTGACAAACCACTAGGAATCCAACTATACACGACTATCCCTATTTTTTTTTTTTTTTTTCGCTACAATCTCACGTCGGATGAGATGTTTACCCGCTAACGGAATTTCCTTTTTCCCCTATTGTTTCCCGTCCAGCTGGAGTCCGTTTTGCCTTTATTACTTCGGTCTGGCCGTTAGAGAAAATAATGTTTTAATTACACTTAAGTAAAATACATATGTAATAATTTCTATTATTAACCTTACCTTTTGCTCTTATTATGCAATAACGTGTAATATAAATATAATAAAATCTTATCATTACTAATTCATGAGCTACCGGAGCCGCTTAAACGAAATATATTATTAATAATTAGCCTTGTAAGTGGATAGAAATGAAAAAAAAATAGAAAGAAAGAAAAGAATACGAATATGTAAAAGATATTTTTTCGATCGCCTTTAAATTTCACTTGCTTCCGATTAAAATGCAAATCGTTGCGGATTAAAATTGCACGCGAATGTAAATAAGAATACTTCGCGCTGGTACATTCGGCAGTACACGAGCTTTCTCGATCGCTCTAATGATCGCTAATGATCGATTTTTATAGAGAAATTATGTAAAAGATTTGCTCCGTATAGTTGAAACTGTCGATGATGGAGGCTGGCCTCGGTAAAAATATCAGACTGCCGACAATGGAAAGATAAAGAGCATTAAGGAGCTTTTCCTTAAATGCATATTTTGCCAAAGTCCGTTACATAAATCTGCCTCCCGTCCCGCCCCGCCCCATTCGTAAATAGGATACGTAAGAAAGAGCGTAGGTATTGATCGCCGGCATAAGTTGCCAACTTCTTTAATAATATCATTGGCCTCCGCTCTGTGCGTGGCCATTGTTACCAAAAGTATAATAGTGCTGGGAGGTATAAAAACAAAAAAAAAAAAAAAAAAAAAAACACACACACACAAAGAATTCACTTTCTCGGAAAAGTCTGTCGGCGCGGCGGCGCGGCGGCGCGCCACGAAAGCGCATCTGTAGTGTAACTCCTTTGCGGTACTCCGGCGAAGGCTCGGGATCACCGGAGCGCGAATTTTGCTCCTACCTAATCGGCACCCGCGAACGTTGAAGGAAAACGTTTTAGTAATTTTTACCGAATATTGGGGGGCTATTACGTGTCTTGGCAATCGTCCGAGGATAAGTTTCCGCGGATCGTCGGCATTATCGGACATTCTCTCTCGATGCCATGCTTTACGACATTTATCATCCACATCGATCCCGGTGCACACTGCATTCCCTCCCATTCCACTTTCCACTCGCCTACAATTCGCTCTCGAAAAGACAAATTTATTTAAGGCAAGCGATTCGAGTCGAGCCCCGTAACTGCGCTAAGCTTCCCAATATTTACTTGCGATTGCATTAGCAATATTAAATAACATTTGTTAAATACAACGGCAATTCCACGTGACAATTAATTATAAAATTAACCAACGGCCAGTAAAATTAAGAAATTCCGTCGACTGTTCTCAATCGCCTTCGGTGGAAATTAATTCAAATATATATTATTACTAGTACCTCGTAGGCGTAATGCCGGATTATCGTTATTACACGGGACTTTTTGTTCTAGCCTGGCACAAATAAATATTTTTCCCTTCGTTATTATTAATAAAGCAAGAGAAGAAGGAAAACCCCAAGAAGCTTTATGTGCTTAACCGTATAAATAAGTGCTGCGACGAGGCTAAGAAAAAAAAAAAAAGGATTGCATTATGCATGACATCACATACCTACCAGTTTTCCGACTCCTTAACCTTCTTCCGTCGAATACCTGTAGCCAAACTATTATTACGCCTTTATTTCCTGTAAAATTGTCGTAAAGCCATTCCAAACTGACTATAGTCTTTTTACGAATACTCGCAGATCTAGAATAATTTATATTTATCGCGGTGTTTAGTAAAAACATTTTTACTTTATCACCTATCAATGAATCGATGAGATATTTAAAACCCGTCTACGTTATAAATTTCTCATTGAATAAATTCCAAATTACTATGTACACGCGTCACTAGCTTTCCGCATTTCCTTTAACATTTTAAATAATACCGCAACTTAACACTAAAAATAAACAAATTTAATATATCCTTTCTGCACTAACCAATGTACCTAATGATTACGGAAACGCTAACATTCGACTTTCATCTTTACGCTGATTAAAAATTTATTACATTTAATGAGCCGGTATTTCTGTTGATACCAATAAAAATTTGTCTACCTACAATCGCAATATAATTCGAAATGTTTTAATAATTCAACAGGTTTGCGAAGAAATAATTATTAATCTAAAGTAGGGGCAATTTAAATTTAAATCATTTAAGATGATACGGTGAACAGTTAACGCAGTCTATAATGTTATTCGTTTAAAATGAATAAAAATGAAGCTTTATCATTTAAATTTAAATACATAAATGCTCAATAATCATAATATTTGTATGGAATATTTTATATACAAAGGAATAAAATTTGTCGTAGATCGTAGATTATGGTTAGAAGTTATTTTCAACATTATGTTCTAAACATAATATTCTAAATAAATGCTACAAATGCTTGGATTTCAATAAACTTGAAATTTATTATTTTACCGTAAGCTGATCGTGCGGCTAAGCAAGTCATACAAAAGAAAAAAAAGAAAAAAAGAAGTAAGAGAGAGAGAGAGAGAGAGAGAGAGTCGACTTAATGAAGCAAAAGTAAGCATGTTCGATGACTTTGAGATTTTTCTTAATCACCGACCTGGATTTAATTGAATAAGAAATTCATCACGCGTAATGCGATGGCACTATTAGATTAAAGAAAAATATCTAATGAAATGTAATACTTTGACGGTTCGCGCGAATCCTTGTGCAATTTATCAAATTCAATAATGTCCGGACTTTGGTAGGTGAATTAAAAATCCGCAAACAGAAGGACTGAGGTATTAATTCAGGGTTTTAATGAGAAGAAAACTTCAGCAGGCGACCTTTTCAATGGTGATATCGAGTCGGTAAAATGATAAAACTAGTGACCGTAGCCCGTTATGGTAGTGGTCAAATCTTATAAATAAAATGAAGCAGGCAATTTGAAAAATCCAAATACTTTCCCACTCGGCAGAGATATGCTAATTGAAGGGGAAAGAGAGAGAGAGAGAGAGAGAGAGAGAGAGAGAGAGAGAGAGTGAGTGAGAGTGAGTGAGTGAAAACAGTGTCGAGCAAACACGTGAAAATCCGGCTTTCGTTAAACTGTCCGTACTCTAGGAAACTCTAACGCAATTGGAATGCATTTCAGAATGCCCGGGCCGGCGCAGCTCACCCGGTCGAGAGATCACCTGCTTCACACGGAGCAGCGATCCATCGCGCCTCGAGGAGGCCATATGCCAGTGCACGTCGATCGTACATCAAGGCCACGACCTGAGGAGTCTCGATGCTTCCGGTGAGTATGGAACGGAACGCCTCCGTGCGAGAGGGACGTCCCCCTCCGGTTCGTAGCGCGTGCGTGGGCTTACGACGGATGCGGCAACCCGGGGGACCGAGGACTGCGACGTCGGCTACGGGAACATGATAGAGAGGGGACCGTCGCTATTTATGGCGATCTCTCGCGGTTATATTAATCGCGTGAGAAAAGCGACAGCGCTAAATCCTCTCCTCGAGTCGACGCTCGATCCTGCTTCCTTCCCGTAGCCGCGCTTCTCGTACCCCCGAATCGGCCTTTAAATCAAGTGATCGCCGTGTCCTGATATACATCGCCGCTTGACATTACGAAATCGTCAAATTACATAAAGATTTCATTTACAAACCCGTATGCTAAACTTATATAATCGACATTCAGTGGCTCCAACTTTTGCGCTATTCCTTTTTCTTTATTCCAATAAGATACTTTATTTATTATTTACTATGTGTAATTCTATGTTCTATTCATCTATGTGTGATTGCCCTCACTGAACTCGCTCCGGCTTGACATTATAATTCACCAATAACCATTCAGCCGTGCTTTTCTATGGATTTTTAATTAATCCCGTATATATATATATATCGTCTCTATAAATTTAATGCGTTTCTTGCTCGGTATATTAAAACAATTAACCGCGAAAATCGTTATTAATACGACGATACGATGAAGTGTATATGTAGCCGATGAGTTTTCGTAAGGACATTTTGAAATTTTAGCCACGTGCTCCTGTCAGAATGACTCATTATTACGCTACGGGACACTTTTACGTAGAAAAGAAGAATTCGCGTCGAAAGAAAAGTGCAATGAAATGAGCAAAAATTATGTTATCGAAGAGAGACGTATGTGCTTTATATATATATATATATATATGCGTCGGTAGGGCGAAAAAGCTTGACCGGAAAATAAAATTTCAAGAAATTAATGATGCATCGTCGGGAATTTATAGTTTGAAAAATTAATTTCCAAACGAGTGATGCAATGAATGGCCGAGAAGGCGAAAACTTCATTTAAATACTAGGTTTTCAGTGCCGAAGACGGAATCGCGGGGGATACCGAAAAACGATCGGCCGCCGTAAGGCAAATTTTTTTTCATGCACATTTCGTAAGATTAAATTCTACTGAATTGTAGAGCGAGTCGAGTAGAGCACTATACTAGAGTATCCATAATAGATTGTAATGAATGTGAAAAGAACTCATGCATTCTTCGGAGAGTTAAACTGAGCCGTTAAATGCCGCTCGGCAGCGCAGATTAATACCAGCTTTGAAGAAAAATAAAAAAAAAAAGAAAAAGAAAAAAAAAACGTATGCTCCTCGATCCCCCTCAATAAAGCCAGAGGCTCGACTTTTGCGGAACGAAAAAAGAAAAAGAATAAAAAAAAACAAAAGTAAAGTTGGCATACCAAGCGATAATTGCCCCGGTAAGTGCAATTATTCCTCGAGGGGCGCGCGTCCATCCCGTGCCCCCCCCCACCCACCACCCTCTCCCCTCTCCCGACACCGATTGATCCGCGAATTTCTCCGCGGCGAACGCCAACGGCTTTACGACGACGACGACGACGACGACGACGACTGTCGCGAGGGTTGTCATGTGGAACGAGGACGGCCGTCTCACCCGTTCGTTCGTTCGTTCGTCCGTCTCTCGCCTTGCGCAATAATTACGTGAAATAATTAGCGCGTGAATTGGCGAATTGGCCTCCGAGCGAAAAAAAAAACAAAAAAAACCGATGATACTCTCGCGAGCTTTTGAACTCATATCACCGATGAAAAACTAGCCTTCCGAGGCTTCCCACCACTTTTTCTTCATTTTTCCATTAAAATTTTTGCCCGATTAACGACGCTGCCCAAACGAGCACGATTTACTCCACTTAAGCGCATATAAATCCACGATGCGAGCCTCGACTTACGTACTGCGCCTACCTTTTTTTACCTCTTTCAATCTTCTCTTATGTATAAAAGCACTTCTCTCGTAATCCCTCACTACTGTATGGATAATAAGGTTTCTCCTTCGTATTCCTTTATTTTTTTTTGTTTTTTTGTTTTTTGTTTTACCTTATTCATTATCACGGGGATACAATAATTTCAGTAAAATCCTTGACCGAATCCAAGTAGTAAAGCAGATTTTTAATCTGACAAAATAAAGCTGCCTCCGTGACGTTTTTTTTTTTTCTTTCCTTTTTTTACCCGTCGGACGTACGATAGACGTTTAAGAGCCGTTTATGAAATTTGACCGGTGACTCTTTGCCGAATAATACGCGTTTTGCAATATTATTATTGCCTGTCCACTATAAGTGGACAAAAACGTTCGGAACTTCCGGCCCAAGTTCATCAAAGTCCGAGACCGACGAGAGAATCGCGGACTCGCATACATTGTTCTCCTCGCCGATTGATTAATTTTGCATTACGCAACCCGACGGCTGAAAAAAATTCCCTTTGTACGATTGATCTCGCTGACGACCCCGACGATCCCCGACGATCTCGACGTCCCCGGCGTCGCAAGAATATGAATAATCGGTACAACAATGATCGTAGCATAGTACGTAAGGACGAATATCGGCTCCTCCCCGGTACACCTCACGTGCTTTTATTTATTCCTTCATTCAAGAACTCATTACCAACTATCATTTGCGTGAAATGGAAAACCTTCGTAATGAAGACGAGAACGACTGCTGTTATATAATTCACATGCATATAAAATTATTTACTTTATATGCCATTAATAAACCGATCGATACTATTCTAATGCATGGATTCTAGATAGACGATAATGTTAATTAAAGATATATTTTGTAAGATTATAAATTATTTCATTATTTAACAAATACAACAAACAAGCGCAACGTTACATTCGTTACATACGAAATTTATTCAAACCTCACCGATTACTTTACTCCATCAGATTCATGAAAGAAAAAGAAAAAAAAAAGTGTAATTATTCACGACTTAATAGATAAGCGAATAAACAATGATTTCAAGAAAAAGTGTCGATAAATAATAACTTTCGAATTCTCCGTTTACATTTGACTTGTAGATGACGAGCTTTTTTCATTCCAAATATATATATATATATATATTGTATATTTTACAGAAGATTAATTTAAAAACATTATTTTTTGTCGTGCTTATGCTACACGCATTCGTAGATCGTGGCGATTTCGAAAATAACAGTGCTCGAAATTCTTAATATCAAGGCAATATGATAAATATTAAGGTATATTGGAAATTTCCATTACAATTACTTAATGCAGCTAATGATAAAAAAGTAATACGTAAACATCGAAAAAGTAATACATGGTATCGAAATACTGATAAAAGTTAATTTTCAATTTCTAAAAATTATTATTATCTGTATTATTCATTTTTATGCATATGCAGACTACTACATTAATTTGCCCTATCCATTTATGATGTGATACGTATTTTTTATTTACTTACTATCGCCGCTTGAACATAATTTTTATAGTTTATAATACGCAACTTTCACTTTTTGAAAAGAAATTTTATATCTTGTAATGATAAAGTACTTTCTACGTACAAATCGAAAAGAAATTATAAAATTTTATGCACTAGACTATGACTAAATGTGTGGGTGGGTGTAATGATTTCGCCTCGATATTAGGAATATTAGGTTAAAGAAATTTATTATTAACTCTATTAATTGATAAATAATAAATACATTAATTGATGCGAGATTAAAATTACTTTGTAAAATGGTCATTTTTCTATCAGGGACATTCACACTGTATTTAGTTTATTACTAATGTTTCCAGTCAGTTCGTAGCTTTAACAATTACGATAGAATACACCGATAAAATACATTTAAACGCGTACGCGCGAACGTGTTATTAGCATGTTAGTACTTTTGCCATATAATCATTACCGAATGTACTGATTTTCATGTAGCGAGGAAAAACTCGAAGCGCTCGAGTGGAAGTATAAATTTAATAGTATAACAATATAACCCTTATAATTATCATACATTTAAATCGTAAAAATGTATTAAGGCGCTTTATATTGCAAAAAGCTAATAATTAATACGTGCCTGTATAAATTTTTAATTGTACAATACGGCTGGCTATGATTTTTCAGCTGCTACAATTGTTTGACTTTAAGTGCAATAAAAAATGAAGCGAAGCGAACTACTAAGTACGAGGATGAAAGGTAATGTATTTGAATTGGGAAAGTAACGACGATTGCATTATTATTATTTATTATTTTTTATTATTTTTCTTATTTATTGTCATTTATTGTCATTTATTGTCATTTATTGTAATTTATTGTTGTTGTCGTCGTTATTGTTATTGTTATTGTCGTTGCTGTTATTGCTATTATTATTATTATTTTTCGGGATTTCGTTTGTACCGGTAGACGCTCGTTTATTTGCTCGCTCTACATGCTGACACGTAGAGCGTGTTAGTAGCCTAAAAGGAATACGGCGCCGGCACGTATTTCGGGACTGGTTTTTGAATAGGCGCTGCTTACCTGCGAATGATGTTGCCGCTCGCGAAAAGTGAAAGCTCATTCATTATTCGCGGACCCGTTGCTCTCAATAAGCAAATCATTGCGTGGGGGGTGGGGGAGTTGCGCGTCCTTCGTCGCTTGTTTAATCGGTATTTCGGCATGGAGAAGCATCTCTATGCATATTACGTGACTCGTCACGGAATCCTCGACTGACTTTAACTTTGACTACTTTGACTTTAACGGAGTATTGCAGAAATTAGCGCCACGGCACGAAATATTTTCTATTTACACCGTCGGCCCCGACAATGATTTACCGGGAAAGCGAAATACGCTTTAGCGCAATTTCTGAAAATATTTGCCAAGATAAATTAATATTATTCGCAGTAATATTTGCGCCTCAGGTCCTAATAAGCGTTGGCACAAGTCCTTTGCTATTATTGGCTTTTCCTACCATTCATCATACCCTTTTGGGTTATTGAATAATTTGGAATAATTTATAATAAAGTAAACGAGATTCGTTTATCGAGTGCTACGGTCACGAATTTTCTCATAAATAATCAACGTTTTATTTGACAATAGTCGAGGATTACTGAGAAGCCGAAATAAAATGTGCGATTTGATGTTTAGCGACGTGTAAGCGTGTGTACGAACGAGGTAAACGAGGCAAGTGTGTCCTATTTCGATGTTAAAGGCGATTAAGCACGAAACATCCTCGTATCCTTATCTTAAAATCAACTATTGCCAATTAAAATTCATCATACACAAATACAAAAAGAAGAAAAAGAAGACGAAGAAGAAGAAGAAGAAGAAGAAGAAGAAGAAGAAGAATGTCGGCTCGAATGCGAGAAACGTGTGTAATTGTGATACACGTGTCCCGACCTTCACCTTAATCTAACAAAACCGTTTGGGTTGCATCACTCGTACAAGTCATCCATCGCCTTTCCCGATAGTTCTGAATAAGTGCACTCGGGCTCATAAATAACCACCTGATTACCCGTACGTACTAATACGACCACTAAAGCCACTTGGGATATTTAGAATCCTGTAATTCATACAATTAGAGTTGGCCGATGATTTTAAAAATTGCTCATAAAACGTGAAGAGAACTGTTAATCGGATACGTAAATGTGCCACTTGCTTTACATTTCTCTTCATTTTTTGCTCTCCCGGATGGCTAACGCGATTCTAAATCGTCCATTCAAGGCTCGAGCAGTAGAATATCCCCGAGTATTTCTACTTACGCGCATAATTTTAGCCTTTTTAACTTTCTAAACATAGTACGGGAAGCTTTAAGCTTCCAGTTTCCTCAAACCCTGAAATATCGCGTATCCCCAAGGAAATATTATAATCCAAAGTATTTATGCATAAAGTCGTCAATGAAGAAATCATTTTTTTTATAATAAGTACTATATTCTGCGCACGACTATGTTCGTAAACAGATATATTATTTACGCAGAGGTATATTATCATTAGACGAGCTCGGAATTATTAACACTGCCTCTATGAATTCATAGTAACTCAGTCTACAATTTTTTATCAAAAATAAAAAATTCAGCATTTCGTATTCTAAAAATAACTATTCGCATCCTTCAAATTTGTAATTTATAAATAATGTTTAACACACCAATTGACATTATCTTTTTATTTAACGATATTAGTTTATAAAACTGGATATTTATTCATTTGGATTTGTTCTTGACACGTACGTTAACTGAATGATAGTTAATAATTAAAAGCGTTCGTACTCTTTCTTTCAGCATAATGAAAATAAATTTTATTCTTTCTATCTTGTTCTTTTTTTTTTGCAATAAGTGCATTAATAAAATATTAAACTTTTCCAGAATTGAAAGATCTCCGATCCGCTGCGAAAGAAGCTAATTCCAATCTGAAAGTGATGATGTCCGTTAGCGATAAATACGAATTGCTTAAAGATTCGGCGATAACGAGGAAAGAAGTCCTTGCAAATCTAACGAGAGCATTAAAAGACGTAAGTTTGTTTTTATAATCGATCGGCAGTCGTTTGTATGAAATTCAAATTCTCTCTGATCGATGCTTGTAATCCGAATTCAATT
The DNA here is from genome assembly GCA_018883505.1 of Ceratosolen fusciceps. NCBI lineage: Eukaryota > Metazoa > Arthropoda > Insecta > Hymenoptera > Agaonidae > Ceratosolen > Ceratosolen fusciceps. The sequence goes on from RCIC01000008.1 coordinate 6,934,199, forward strand.
GTTTTAATAATCGCAATTCTATTTCCACATTGAAAATTCACTTCTTTAAGCATCAAGCTTTCGAATATTGATTCAAATAAGCTAATTCGAGTAAGGGTACTAAAAAAAAAAAAAAAAAAGGACAGTAACAAAATTTTTGTATATAACCGTTTTTAAGAAATCAAATGAAGAATCAGTACCGTAAAAGGTATTAAATCCATTTGAAGTAATTAATAAAATTAATAAAAAAAAATCAGTTTTATAAAAATTGCTTTCTAATTGTTGTCGTTACTTCCAGGTGGGATAAGGTATAAAATACTCGTATAAAATAGAAAGACTTACTTTAATTAGTAACTGACATACCAATTGTATTTATCATTATTATTATCGGTAATAAATAATTCCAGTTCGTGAAAATCAGATGAATTCAAAACGGTTTTATCTGCGGGGTAATGCCCGCGGTAATAATGCATACGGTAAATCGTTAAAGGGATATCTAAGATAATAATTGATCCGAAAGTAATTGAGTGATTAGGCCGTATGTACGGAGCAATAAACGTTTTCTATGTTTCCACAGGGGATTAATTAAGACCTTTACAAGTTTTACGCCAGTTATTATCATTAGATGTAATTATTGGCACATTAACATAAGCAAAATCATTTTAAAATACACAAGTTATTTCCCATCTATGCACACTTTACACGTGACGTTAAAAAAAAGTAATTGCATGCATAAACTAATAATGTCCTTATTTAAGTTAATTTCCTTGGGAAGGCATGAAAAACCGATAAAGCGACCGCCGCCAGTATCACCTAGCCGTCATACAATAAATATATATATATATATATATATGACAAGGCTATGCAATTTTTACATTGTATTTTTTATGGCGCATCGGTACGTTCGAGTACGAAGTACGTTAATCATGTGTATTATTACGCGCAGAGATTCGGTACAGTGCGTCAGAATGTCTTTAAAAACCGGACAATTGCAATGTTTTGTTCCGAGCCTTCCCTTGGCGATAAAGAGCTTCCGAAGCGTCGAAACGATCGCTTACTATTTACTTTTTATAAAACGTCAAATCAAACGAAAAGACAAAGACAACGCATTTTTATAAATCCTAATCGTTGGATTATGATAGTAGCGGAAGAGTTGAAAAGAGCCGCATCGATCGTTCGCTCGTTCCTTTCATTCTTCCTTATATAAACTGCTGTTGGTATTACGTTTACATACCTTGATGAATTGCAATTATTTTATCAGGGTATGGCCGAAAAGAGGGCGGAGGGGGCGGCGGGGTGCGTGTGCGTGGCGGGATGAGATACGGCGAAGAGAGAAGAGAAAAAAGTAGTTGAGGTATTCATGAGAGTTACATTACATTCGAGTGTAGGATGATTATATAAAATCTCATTAGCCAGAGACTTCTATTTTTCAGCGATCGTGGAAATAGTTTGTTAAAATCCTTGCAAGAGTAAAGTAACGTGAAGTAACGGAAGGGGGAGAGCCGGACGCTCGGTCATGTCGCCACGGCCGGTGGGATGAAGAGCGGGGCTATTCGGTTGGGCCGTGGCGGTGTGGGTCGGGCTGGGGGGGGGGGGGGGGGGTCGAGAGAGTAAAAAGGAAACCGAAAGCGAGGGTAAAAAGTGCGCGGAGAGCGTTTATAAATTACGAGAGGTCGGTGGTCAGCCTTAGCGCGGATCCTTCCAGCGCATATCCATGCCAGCCCGGAAAATTCTCTTGGGGAGGCTCCTTGGTGATGGATGGGACCGCCGCGGGAGCAGAGGGAAGAGAGGCGAACAGAAGCAGTTGCTCGGGCGCGACCATGAAAGCGAATCGATCCGCGAGTGCCGTGTGGGTCGACGGCCCGGAGCTACTGCGAGAGTGACTTCCTATACACTTTTTGTACTTTCCTCCGATTCCCTGTCCACTCTCTCTCTCTCTCTCTCTCTCTCTCTCTCTCTCTCTCTCGCTCGCTCGCTCGCGCGCGCCACTGCCATTTGCGCCTCGAACCATTGCTTTAAATCACTCTCAATTTTTTCGCGCGCTCGCACCTTTTCCAACTCCCGTGAATTACGTCTCAATTGTAACCAGAGTTTTTCTTTTCCTTTTCTTTTCTTTCTTTTCTTTCTTATCTTTCTTTCTTTCGTTCTTTCTTTCTTTCTTTGTTTTTTTTCTTCATCTCTGGACACGTATGACTTTTAGATAAAGACCGGCAATGCTTGGGACTCGGGAGCACCGTAATCCCTCGCCCTTCACCCGAACCTCACATTTCTCAGTGACATTCATCCATATATTCATTCGGCAGCTAACGCTCGAGATTATTCCCGCCATATTGTTTTTCCCTGCCTTATTCCTTTTTTTTCCCCTCTTTTTTTTTCTTTTTTTACGCTTGAAAAGCCAGGTTAGTCTGTTCCGGTAAATGTAAAAGATTTTTAAGAGATTACGCGTGGCTCTTGATTGATTATACTTTGACAGCTTTTCAACTAACTTTTCTTGCCAAATGATAATTCTCCAAGGGAATGATAATAATTAACTTCTGAATATCCTATTACCTACCGCGAGACCACAATGATAAAGCAACTTTTTCCCTACATTTTAGGTCTTAGGCCTGTAATTTAAAATAATAACCTGAAGTTATTAATATATTATTAATTGCAAGTTTTTTGCTAAGAATTATTTTTTGTCTCTCTCTCTCTCTCTCTCTCTCTCTCTCTCTCTCTCTCTAACTATTTATAGATATGCATTATACTTAATTCGGCACTACTCGCCCTCTCGGTAATTAATTTCGGAGCTATTTTTCACCCGTTACCTTACCGAGTCGAGCATCGACGTACAGAGTTTGTGGCGCTAAATTATTGACTTACGCATTAACTGATTCCAATCATTATACTTTGAAATTTGTTGAAATACAAGTCGCAAATCAAATTATTCGAATTTGAATAATAAAAAAATAACTTTCTTCAGGGCTTAAATTTTTCATAACTTTATAATACTAAAAATTATCGAAAATATTGTATTTATAAATTTTCACTTCTAAATTATCTGACTTTATTCTTGTAGAAGAAGAAAAAGAAGAAGAAGAAGAAGAAGAAGAAGAAAAATAAATTTTACAAATATAGCCTTTAAACGTGTTTGTTTTTTTATGAATATGTTTAATAAGGAAAAAAAGTAGCGTGGCTTCGTATTGTAATATTTATTATTAATAGTGTTCATGATTTCATAATGAACATTGTAAGAATTTTCTGAGAAACGAGTTACACGTCATGTCTAATAAAAGCCTCTAACTTCTAATTTTCTTCTCACCATAAAGTTTTATAAATAAAAAATTGAGTATTACAAAAAGTAAAAATCCTTCATAACCGCCTGGGGCGCATACAATGTTCTATATATATATATATATATATTATTACTATTAAAAATCTTGAATAATACGAGCTATGGCTACAAGAAGCCGTAATATATTTAAAAACACGTTTGCTAGATCCGTTATAATGCATATAGACTGAAATAATTAATAATAACGAATTAAAATATGAGAATGAGATTGAAGAATATTTGATCTCGTAATATAATAAAGCATTTCTTAAGCTCCGAAGGAAACGTTGGTTGATTTTATTATCTTAAGGTCGATGGTGTCGAGCTCAATGTGACATCAGGTAACAGCAAGGATCGACTGGTATCCTTTATCAAGGACCTGAGGCACGAGATAGCCAGCAAAGGCTTGGAAAAAACGATCCTTCTGGAATTGCCGACGAAACCGGAGAAGTTGGCTAAGCAATTTGAACTTAAAGAGCTCTCCAAGTACGTAATACATGGATTTATTTTTATATTAATACGTATTTGTTTACGCGCAGAGTAATATTACAACAACAGTGTCGTTTTGCTCCCCTGTCACAAGCTTAACGACTATTTTTATATTTTAATCTGCATTTCTCACGTCCTTGAGGATACGTCGATAAACTTTTATAGATTCATAATGAATGACTCGTCTCTCGGAATACATAAGCTTCCAACTCGCTTTACGCTGCACATTAAATTTCTATTTTGTAGAAATTTCATTCAAATACTCGTGATTAGCTGAAAAGCATAAAAATCAACGAACGGTCGTGCGATGTTGATGAAAGTCAAAAAAGAATATAAAATTGTATTTCATAAATTGCTTTGTTGCGGCAATGAGTCTAAGGAGGCGAAGCGTTGTATTTATAAGAGATTGATTAATTTATCCTTCTGACTAAGCTACCAATGTAAAAACGGTACGCGCACACCCTCTTCTTTAAAACGATAGAGAGAGAGAGAGAGAGAGAGAGAGAGAGAGAGAGAATCGATCGAGCCGTGACAAACTGCCGTCGATGTAGGCGTTTCAAAGCCAAGAAGATCGAGGTGGAACGAGCAGCATCCCCGGAGAACCGATCGGCTAAGTATGGTAAAAGCCGACGTAATCCACATCAATCACGAGAAAGCGATGACGGAGCCGTGCAAAAGGTCGAGGAGAGTCGTTTGAATGGACGCGGGATCGCGTAATCCAGATCAGGAGGCGTATCCCTGAGATCGTCCCCGTGAATTTGGCCTGCTTCGGATCGAGCTGCTGCTGCTGGGTCTAGGTCACGTGGCTGGAATGCGAGATGCTGCAATGACCGGCTGCACCAGTTCGCAGTCGCGGCCTGTTTAACGGGGAAACCGAATGTCATCTCGTCCAACCGAACGCGACGCGTTTCCTCAGATTTCCTCCTTTAACGTGGAAAGGTCGATCGAGACTACGACTTGAACGCACGACATTGATCAGCGCTCCAGAATACCATTCAGCTTCATCGACACGAACGCGACACTCCTTTGCGATTCTATTCTAATTTCGATCGATCCTTATAATCGGAACGACTCTGACTCGGATTCGGTGTTCGGGAGGCCTCGCGCTCCCTCGATTGCCAGCATCTTTAAACGATTTTTCATCTGCTGCGAGACGTAATTCACGCGTTACTCATCCTTTCGGCTCCGACATTCTTACGTCCCCCCACCCTCTCTCTCTCTCTCTCTCTCTCTCTCTCTCTCTCTCTCTCTGTATATATATATACAAATATATTTACGTTACACTTGTTTTCGCGGCAAATTCTTAATTTTTCACAAACTCCCAACTGTTGCTTAATTGTTTTTGTTATTGAGCTTTGAGAGCCGGTTTTTAATGGAGTTATCAGCGACGGCTGCGGATTTTCACTGGCGCTCGTAAGAATATTCTTCACGGATATAGACAATTATATAAATGTAATAATTACGCTCGACTAAGTCCACATTCGCGCTCTATGATAAAACGGTAGCAGACGCTTGCGTAATGTAAATATACACTGGCTCGTCCGTCTATTCGTCCGTCTCGTTTTTTTACTGAGAAATGATAGTCGGAATCTTCCAATGGCATGTGAAAACTCACCGTTTTCAGCTTCTTATTCTACAAAAGCCACGCGGACTATTGGAATATTATGAAAATCCCAAAGGAAAATTATGGAGCCAGTAAAAATTTTTCTTTTTCAGATACGTCGACGTTTTCACAGTCTCGACTCATTACTTGAAGGATAAGGACGAGGATTACCGTACGTTCCATCCGTCGCGATTGATGGGCCTGTTCGACATGCTGAATACCGATAGTCTCGTGGATCTTATCAGCGGCATGGGCGCACCGAAGCACAAAATACTCATTTCAGTACCGGCGAGCGCCTACAGATTCACCCTTAAGAATCCTGATAATAATACGCCGAGATCGTTAGCGGCGAATAAAGGGCCGCAGCTCATGGATCGTAAAAAAGTACAATATTATATTATGATCTTCCGACATTGGATTTTGTTGGATTACACCATGTCATGCCCTTTTTTACTTAATAAATGTCTTTTTTTCTTTATTTGACTTTTTTTTTTTTTTTTTTTTTTTTTTTTTTTTTTTTTTTTTTTTTTTTTTATAACATAGTTGTGCGAAGCAATGAGTAGCGGCGACTGGACGGTGGAAAGGGACGAAGATCTTACGGCGCCTTATGCATTTAAAAACACAACGTGGATAGCTTTCGAAGACGAAATTTCGTTAAAAATTAAGGTTCTTCTATTTTTAATTTTCATAAATATCCGCAAGATCCGTTATGACATGCTTTTTTCTTTGAAGAGATTTATCCTTTTCAATTCAAAAAAAAAAAAAAATTTAAAAGATAAGAATACTGACTAAAAAAATTTTATAAACTTTGATGGAAAATAAAAAATTTATCATCACGCTTATAATTATGTTAAAACTCATCTTTGTCGGGAGTTTATTTGACAAATATGATTTCATCTCTTTAAACCGACATGTAATTTTATCAACAGAGCAAATACGTTATATTACGAGAATTGTTAGGATTGGGATTACGAGACGTAGAGAAGGACTTTAAAACTAATTGCGGAAAATCTCTGGTTCAATCGATACATAAATCCTTCTCGGACATGAAAAGGAAAACCAGAGCAGTGATACTTTCATCTTTAGAAAAAGATTTGAAGGTAAGAATGCTTGGGAATCTACTGTATAAGATGACGGACATTAGGGAATTAACTTTCGCTTATCCTCTGAGCAAATAATCTTACCCTCCTCGATCGGTATATCGTACAAAGTAATGCTGAGTTGAGAAGAAACGAACGACTGGACGTGTTAGATTTCTATCTTTTTAGTGCGTGACCGGTGCTGCCATCTGTTGAAAATTTATCCGAACCCTCGTTTGTATTTAACATAATTAAAGAATGTGGTCGGTTGATCGGTTATTACAATTAAACTATTATTACAATTAATTATTATTAATAATTATTAATCATTTGATTATATTCTATGCGCGAAAGGAAATCAGACCAGGTTTCGTTGCGAAAATACAGATTTTAATGAGCAGACATTCAATTTATCGACTAAATTTAATTTTATATGATTTAGTTATTATGAACAATTATTCTAGGGCACTGAAAGCACATATCCAAGGCACGTTAGGTCGTCGGATTTTAGAATCGTCCGCGTCGTTGATACGGAAGGGAAGATCCGAGCTGTTCGGGAAAACACCCAAACAGCTTTTACGTGCTCACGGCAGGGTTACTTCGTTCATCCGAAAAGCTGTAACAGGTAAGTTTTATTTAATCCTCGCGTTACGTTTAATAACGAAATATTAAAATGGAATATAAAAATTCGTTCTTGAATTCGCCAAAAATCTTCTATTTATTTATATTTATTTATAGAACAAGCGCGTAATCGATTGTACATTTTATACAGATTTTACCGATGCGTAAAGTTTAATCAGGATGTCGACGACTACTCGGTTTTTGAATTCGACTGTCCAGCTGGCTTAGCTTTTGACGAGCGAACCGAGGTTTGCGTCTGGCCAGGGTCCGTCTCGAAAGGTTCAGCCTGCCCGGGAAGCAGCGAAATCGAGCCGGTTTCTCGAACTAGGTTCCGTTGTCCCAGCCAACCCGGTTTTTATGCGGATACTCAAAATTGCAGATGGTTCTTCGCATGCTATGACTTGGGTAAATCGCCTCCGACATATTTCAATACGAGCAGCGACATTTAATATATATATATATATATATTTATTGAGAATATACACATGCGGGAAAGAGGTTCATTGTAATGATAATGTTTCAGGTGGACCAGAGATGGTGCCTTATGAATTTCGATGCCCGTTCGGCTTGGTTTTCGACGAGCATAATCTAATTTGCGAATGGCCATGGAAAGTGCCAAATTGTAATAGTCCCGAATATAGCCAGCACAGTACTTACAATTACGGTAATTACGATGCCCTACAAAAAGCGTATGCTGCACAAGGGAGAATAGTCAATAATGGGCTTCTTACGCAATATCCTGGACAAGGGGCCGATCATGTACAGAATCAATTTACCAGTGACAAGTACAATACAAATGGAATTTATAATGCTTTCAATGGACAAATTTATAACGGGACTGGAGCTTTCGACTTGGGTACTGGATCTTTGTACGATGGGCTTAATTACAATCAGCAAGGAAGTTCTGGAGTTAATATAGGAAATAATGAAAATAACTATAATTCGGCTAATGGCGGATATCAGGAGAATAATTATAATAACGCAGGTGGCGTTATTTCCGGCGGAGTACTAAATAGCCAAGATAATATATATAACACAAATGGCCCTGTTAATCCCTTATTAGTACAACATGGCCAAACATACTATCCCGTAAATAATCCTCAAGGCGGATTGGGATTCGAACCCAATTACAATGATGGTAACGCAGGTGGTACAGGAGTCAATTACGATTCAAAAATTTATGACACAAACGCTAACGTTAAACCTTTATTTAACCAAAATGGACAAATTTTCAATCCCGGGTTAGGTGGCCAAACAGGATTGGGATACGAGCATAATTATAATACCAATGGTATAATTGGTGCCGATTACAATGGAAATGTATTTAACGTCAATAATGGTGTCAATTCACTGCTTGGACAAAATGGTCAAATTTACCCAGCAATCGACCCTCGAGAGCAGGAATATAAACCCGAGTATAATACCGCACTTGGTACAGGATCCGGACTTCACAGCACTAATGCTGATGAAAAACCGGTTGTGGTTCATCTTGGACAAGCCGTTAATCCTGTAAGAGGTCCTGATACCGGGGTCGGATACAATGGACACGATTATAATACCGGAAGTAATTACGATCAGAATATTTATAACAAGAATGGCGTTAAACCATCGATAGGACAGAATAGAAATATTTATATTCCTGCAAAACCATCAGAATCTGGTGTAGAAGATACCTCGAATTTCAATAGTGGCCCTGCTCTATCACCGGGAGAGCCTTCCGATAAATGGGACCATAATACAAATTATAATAAACAGTCAGCAGGCGGTCAGGATGGACACAGTTACAGCGGTTTTGATGCAGCTTCCGAGGCAGGAAAACAGTATTACGGATACAATTACAATACAGATGGAACGATTGTTGCCGGAGTCGTAAATAATGGCCAAGAAAACAACTTGAATACATACGGATATAAAATTCCATTGGGTTATTTACCGGGAGAAGATCCAGCTAATTGCGATAAGAAACAGGAAGCCGAAGTTCCCGTACCAGAAGTAAAATACAACGATGATCACCATTTGAGACCGTCCGAAGGTGGCTTTAACCACGGGCAACAAGACGTGTACTCCGGACCCGGATATCATTATCCAGTTTATAATAATCCTGAAATTTTGTACGGACCGAGTGTGCCTACCAGCATTGACCACAGTACCAAAGGCATTATTAAACCAGACGATTGCGATAACAAGAGTAGCACACCCGTAAACCATGACAACAAGCATAAACAAAGCACTATCTTTAGCAACGATGGGCTCAAAACTACACAATTTAATTCGGGAGGCTTAATAACTACTACCGAGACAAATAACTTTAACCAAGGCACGCATGCGACCGCCGGATTTACGGATAGTCCAACCAATTTTGCCGACGAATCGATTTCAACGAAGGGATATACAACGGAAAATACGAACGCCTATGCAAAGGATGAATTTACCGATTTTGTAACGGGGACGACGTACGGCGGCCCAGGACTTGTCACTAGTGGCTATGCATCAAACACCGGATTTACCGGGAATAATGGCCCTATAGACCAGTTCAGTAACACAGATTTAACGAAAATCAATGAAGCTGTGACTAATAATTTCAATGCCTTCGATTCGACAACAAAAAGCGATGCTTACGGTGGGACAGGCGGAGTTGTGAATATTGGAAATACCGAATACGGGAGTACAGTCGGTCAAAAACTATACAATTCCACGTACAATGCAGCTGCTGGATTCCCTACCTCAACCATTATCCCATTCTTGGCTAATCAAAACACATTTGATACGGAAATTCCGGGAGGATCGACACCCATAAATTGTAAGTTGATTTCTATTATTAATATTATTAGCAATGAATTGAAATCTATAATTTTTGTATCCAATATAGCTGTAATTTACCATTCAAAAATAGCTACGGGACTCGCATCTACGGAAAGCTTCGGTAACGAATATACCAATGAAGCAGAAAAAAGTTTTACTCCTTCAGGACAGACGTCAAGAGGATTCACGGCTTACGGGCAAAATCAAAATGGCGAAATTTTTAATACGCCGACTAATGTCTATGATTACTCTAGAGTCAATTTAGGTGATTCTTAAAATTTAATATATCAAACAATAGGTTAATTATGACTAAGTCCAGCTGCCCTAAATTCAATGAACAAATATTTTTTACGTTTAACGAATGACTGCCCGGTTTCCAGTATGCCTTTTTAAAGGAAATTATTTAGACTCGTCGCCCCGTTTTAAATAACCCCAAAGTCCTCGAAGCTCAAAACTAAGCCTCTGGTCAACAATTATTTTCATCTCGTAGCTCGCATTCACATTCACATTCACATTCGCTAAAACGTAATATCATAATTACTTTTAAGTAATGTCTACCAACGAACGAACACGTCTTTTGCGTTTTATTTTTAAAGTAGTACGTGCACTCGGAACGTCACGGCAACAAAGATTATCGGTTAAATTTGTTTTCAGATGACGGCGTAACACCTGCGATCACAGTAGTACGAGATGGCCAGAATGAAAACACTCAGGACTACGTGGGAGGAACGAATTACGGAGGATCGACGTACACCACTGCCAATTACGACAGAGGCGTCCTCGCCAATGGCATTGGAAATTCTCCGTTTATTGGACAGAGTATTCCGTCGACGAATAGCAAAGTAACGAAATTCAGCGACTCGACAAACTTACCATTTAACGGCGATGGCAACACCGCTACGAATTTCATACAATCATCTGGTTCATATTCCGGTATTTATGCAATTATTACGTGTAAGCGTTTAGCTTTTTTTTTAGTCGCCCTTTATAATAACATTTCGTTCGCTTTTAAAGTTAAAAGCAAAATTGATTGTTAAGAAATTGCGCGATTAACGTAAATTAAAGTAAAATAACTTTTGTTGTAAAACTATGAGTTATGAGCATAATGATTAATGAAACTTTTTACATTTATATATTGTAATATATTGGAATATTTATGGGAATTTGTAGGCTCGACGCTGCCGACAGTCCAGCCCGCGAGTAACGGGCCCGAAGTCGAGCTCGATAACTCCGGATTATTATTTGGCGTTAAAATTGGGACGTCGACGACCCCCGGACCCGGTGGCTTGGGCAGCGATTATCCGTCCACGGTGACGCCCGATACGGGATATAAGATTCACGAGAATTACGCGGAGAACGCGGATCGGGGTACTGTTAAGTACAACAACGGCTTGGTCGCTAATAAGGCCGGGGAGAATGATATACAAGATTATAGATCATCGGGTTACACGAGCTTGCCGAATTCATTCATCATAAGTTCTGGCGTCGACCTGAACGACCAGTCAACGATTCAAAAGCCAAGTGACGCCGACCAGACTCAAGGGGTCTTCACTAAGGAAGGTTTCACTAAAACGGGACCGACAAAGACGGGCATCACGACCGCTCAAGTGGGCGGGAGCGGCAGCTACGTCATCGGGAGTAACGCCATGCGAAGGAAGCCGAACCCTCAGTACATCGGTGAACAAGCGTTCTCGGGGAACTTTGGCGTAAAGGATAATCCAACTAATCCGGAAACGACTGTAACCAGCCCCGCCTCGACGAACAGCGAATTGCTGAAATTCACCGCGACGACGGAGGGGCCTGAATTCACGGGCTACTCGTATCCGAGGCCTTCGGCGCAAGGAAGGACAAGCCTGCCGAGCGATCCAGCCCATTCGGGTATTCGGCCGCTTGGCAATCGAAATTCTGTCATAATACAACCGAGTCGACAAAACAACGGGTACTTCGGCACTGCTCCGGCAGTACTCGACTACACGACCAACCACCCATTACAAAGATTTAGATCTACGCTACAGGACATCGGCACGCTCTCGCAGACGATATCTACCGTGAAGCCCGAGATCGAGGCCGAATTCGGTATCGAAGGCGCGGCATCCCCTGGGCCAGGAGGCCTCGTCACGCAGAGACAGAGTTATCAACCGAATCTTCCGTCGACTAATCCCAATACTTATCTGGATTTTGGGGTTTCGTTCAATCCGGACGGTGATTACATATCGACAATACAGGGCTCGACTGGAAGTTCCGACTATTCGGACATCACGTCGAACTTCGACCAAGGCAATTTTGGGCAAAAAATTGCCGGTAAACCGATACTCTCTAACGTTAATTATCAACAGCCGACTACGAACGCTAAGCCGGTGAGACTTGAAGCATTCTATTTACATTCCACAAATGTGAATTTTAAAGAGAATATTGTTATGCGTTATGCATGTATGATGTACGCATGCATGCATATATGTATATCTATGAAAGAATGTTTCTAAAACATAAAAAAAAAAAAAAAAATTCTTTTCAGCTTAATCGGAACAGCCAATTGATTAAATCTACCGAGAGCGATTATGATTTCTATACGCAGGCTAAAATAGATTCGGCGGCGCAGTCTGAAATTTTACGCTCCAATCAACCAATAAGTTACATATCGACGACGGTAAATACTTTTAATTTCTCCGACTCTCAATATGGGCTTAACGGCTAAGTAAATTCTATTCAAAATTTATATGAATTCGTAATTTCAGGTGAATTTACCATCGAGTACGAGATCTCCGTTAGCTGACAATACATTCCGAAAGCCAATCGTCGCCGCTGAATTTTCTGAGAATCGATTGAGCGGATCCTCGAGAGGAAACTCGAATTCGGCCAACTATAGGATCTTATCGAATCAAGCTTCGGCAGGATTTTCCCAAGATCTATCAAGCAAGAAGCTTTTGGCGAATCAGGCAATCGGGCCAACTGGCCTGCGCGGACCGTCGGCTACATTTTTAAATAACCAACCGTCAAGCAATATCAATCCCCAGGAATTGAATGCCCGACTTTTAATTAATCAGGCTTACCCGAGTACTGTTTTCGAAAGGCCCTCGGGCAGACTGATAAATAAGCAAAACTCGAGAGACTTCGGTTACGATCGAACGCCATCGAACAAGCTCATAAGTAATAATTATTCGCCGGCGACCGGAAGCCCGAGTCCCTCAAGGAATCAAGGATTTAATGGCCAAAGGACGTTAATAGGATCGAGCGTTATAACGTCGATCGGTGGAACGGATCTCTACAACGATTTCCTATCGCAAAACGGCGAGAATTTGAAAATCATATCAGAGTTCGACGGGCTAAAGAAGAAAAACTCTAGCGGCAAGTACCAGAGTACGACCGTTGCGCCGGAAGTGACGACTTACACCGGCTCGTATGGGAAAGCGCAAACTCGCTTGCCGTCAGGGAATCAAAATAAAAAGGTTATCGTGAAGCTTAGCGACTTGCATCCCCTGATCCTCGGGAAATTGAGCGCCGAGTGCACATGCAAGGCCGATCCGTTCTCAATATTCAATATTCCCAACAAACAGGCCACGCCCATTAAATCCCAGAACGGTGGCCAAGTCGATCTGGGAAATTACGACGAGGGCGACGTTTACGTGGACATAGACGCGGAGAATGTGGAGCAGCGGGACATCGAGCTTATTAAAAATATTCCATCGAGCGAGCCGATAAAGCCTGGAAAGCTGCAAAGGGCGAACGGGGAGAGCAACGATAGAAGCGTGATAATAACGTCGAGGGGAGAAGCGTTAGCGAGTGATTTGCCAGCGGCGAGATTATCGGAAAGCCCCATTACGCCGGTGTATAGGAAGAATCAAGCTTCCTTGGGCGCCGAGAGGCTAAATCGCCAACCTCTGTTGATAAACGTCGGAGAGGGTAACGGCGTCAACAGTCCCGTGATACCGTCCAGGAGATCCGGTAAATCTCTGTTGGTTAATCAGTCGGTCAAGACGACGAACAACCTGAACAATCTTAATGATCCGAATGGTCAAGGGAAGAGATCCGATCCTTACGAGTCCGTAGTCTCGAAAAGCACCGACAGCCCGCTTAAAGATAATTTAGAGTGCGCCAGACCAGGTCTTTTCAGGCACCCCAAGTTTTGTAACAAGTTCTACGCCTGCCACTGGGACAATTGGAAGAAACGCTACGCCCTCCATGTTTTCAATTGCCCTGTTCATTTAGCATTCGACACGAGCGCCGGAGCCTGTAATTACCCGAGCAAGGGCCCAGCTTGCCAAGACAACAAATTGCTCCTATAAATAAATGACACTGCCATTTGAGTTGTCAAGATTTTAAACGCATTCATACCGTTCGATGACGCATTAAATAACGCATTAAAGTGACGGCAACGATTTTACACGATATATACATACGCCCGCAATTGAGCAAACACTGCCTTCGTCTGTTTAATGATACGAATGAAAAGCAACCGAACCGAAGTGTCTCTAATGATTCACAGAAATAATGATTCAGGCAGCCATCCCTGTTCTATTTTAATGTCAATATTTTATTTATAGTCAATGCAGCCTCATTATACTTAAAAATAAGGATTTATTACCACCTAAGTTATTACATTTTAATGAAATTTCATTAATTTAGGAATAAGGATTTCATTGCGAATTCGGCAGTGTAACAACGGACAGGATTTTATTAATTTCGCTCAAAAGGGAAATTGAAACATTGCAATACTCTGTAATTCCTATAGAAATCGCAATACTCGTCAATGCACCGTTTGTTATTTCGTAAAAGTTTATCTGAAATCCGTCTAAATCCATAAGAAAATCCATGATTTATCCGTAACTCAATCACTAAGATCTACGTGTTTTCTACGTCAAAATGATGGTAAAAAATGTAGTAAAAAAATAAAAAAATTTTTAATTAATAATATCCGTAAAGAAAGAACTAAAGATTTTTTTAGCAACACTGTGTATATAAATAAATACGTGAATGAGGATAAAATTGTAAATATAAAAATCCGCATTTTCTAAAAACATGAATTTTAAATGTTAAAAAATGAAATCTGAGATACGATAAAAATGTGCCTAATACTTGTTAATACATTATACTTTTAATATGTAGCTCTAAGTTTGAATATTTTGTATATAAATATATATCCCATATGTCACTAAACTAAATATTGTGCTTATTTTCCTAAATCGCTCTCGCTTTAATATTCAAATGAATTGCTTTTCATTGCTTTATAATAATTACATGTATAAAGAATATTCTTAATCCTCGATAAAGAAAGAGCGTGAGAGCGAGTGATGGGGAGGAGCGGGGGGGGAGGGGTGCGGATAGTTCTATCATCGATGTAGGTAATATTATTAATACGTAATGAAGATACTTGTATAGTTCGCAATTGACTTAGTTAAAATAAAAATGCTGCATCCAATAAAAGTATGGAAAAATTGCAAGAAAATGTTTCAAGAATTCATAGACTTAGAAATACAGTCGGGATGAATAAGAACTTGTAACGTCACAATGTTATGTAACGAAAATTACTTAATTGTAAAAATTAAACTTGCAATAAATAATAGTTCGCGTGCGGCTACAGCCGTTGCAGGATAATGTATCTCTATGTATCCGATATTAAAGTAGAGTGGCATTGGCTAAGGAAATTTTCTAACGTCGATCTAAGATACTTTTATATTCATTAGGTCGAGGAAAGAGACGGTAGAACGAGTGAATCCAATAGTTATGAAATGGAAAGGGAAAGATAAACGTATGGCATAGCGTATGAATAATTTAGCGATTACTTAAAAGGAGCCATTTAACAATAATCAAGGTAATTATCATAACGAGTTGTGTATTATATAAAATAGTTATGGAAAGCTCGCGATGATATTCCGTGAGATGATGTTCTCGGCGATGAAGAAACGCGATGGAGTAAGGCTTCAAGCAATTGACATCTCCAATAAATGGGAAATTGTTTAGTAAAATTTAATTGGAATGAAATTTTAACGTAGTAATGATTTAAAAGTTTCGCGTTGGGCGGGAAGACGGGATGAAGGGGGCACTAGGCTTCGTGGCTTTTATTTGAGGGCCGGGAGGTGAAAGGACCGAAGCGTCACTACGAAGCTGAATCGGGGAGGACGAATGCGCGAGCAAAGAAAAGTGAAAACAAAAGGAACGTGCGCGCGCGGGAGCAGGTGAACCGAGGAAAGCCGAAACGGAAAGTATGTCGACGGCAGCGGCGTCGCGAGGGTGCTCTAATGACCCACTAGTACATTTACACATTTAATTGTCTTTAATCAACCAAATTGATCATAAAGACGGCTTTGCCAATTAATCAAGACACTTTGTTTGCTTTTAAATCGACGCGATGACATTTTTGTTATCCCTCCAAATGTAATTATCCATATTCTTATCAAAGAGCCAAGCTCTCTGACAGATTATCCACTAACTCAAACGTGCATCGATAACACGGGTTCGATGTCGAGCGGCAGGGGACGACAGGGAGAGGGGGTGGGACGCGGCTTCCTACTCGAAAGAAAGTTATCTTTTCGAGTAATAGATTTGCGGTTCCGATCGATCGGTTCTCTCATTCCGCTAATCGTTGAGAAAACGCAGGCTACATGTACTGTATGTGCCTTAACGAACGCGTATGCGCGTGCAAAGAAATTACGCTCCCGGGTAAGAAGAGTTTCTGTTATAGTTTTAGATTAAAATGAGTTTTATGGGAAATAATTGCGTACTAACGAGCCTCGGACCGTTACTACGTTTGCATATAATGAACGAAGCAGCGTACGGCTTACAAGCATTCGAGCGCCACAATAAACGTTCGGTCGCTACGAAAATTAACATGCAAAAAAAATGGGGGGGGGGAGGAAAGAAAAAACTTAAATAAACAGTAATCAATATCGCGGCTCGAGTGGATTCTCATTTTTTTCCATTCTTCGCGCCATTCCGAGAGCTAAATTTGAATAAATTCCAATTTATAAATGCGCCTTTTCTTTTTTAATATTCACCACTCGCGCCTATAAATTATTTATAATAATCCATAAAGTTATAAATATTTATAATATTGGCGTAGAAACTTTCGTAATTTTAAATTCTAAAATAATAAATCTAATATAGTAAACGTGTCAGCAGTCAATCGAGCTTTTAGAAATCTCCGGCGGTGGGGCGGGGGTGCAAAAAAAAAACCTTGTGCATTATACCTTATTTAAAAAGAATTATACAATATTTATATAATATAATGTTACAAAGTGAGTCGGTAAGCGTGTAATATGTTTATATTGACACCGGCTTAAAGACAAAAAGTCTGCTTAAATTATTCTGATTAATAACGCGGGCAGAACTAATATTCAGGCTAATCGATACAATGGCAAACGTTTATAATAAATCCAATAGAAATAAAATAACAAGCAATGACTTTGGTTATATAAAAACGGAAAATATTTAAATAATTGTATGGAAAAATAAAATCTATGCCGCTATATCAAGTGAAAACAATTCCTTTTTAATGTGGTCTTATAAACTGAGAAAAGAAAACCGTAATTGTGGTCTATTAAATAGTGAAATCTGTAACATAATGAACGTCTCTGGAAAGAAATGGGAAAATTACGGCCAACTTATATTATTTGTATCTAGAAAATATTTCGGTCGGTCTATTCCTCCCTCCCACCCGCCCAACCGCCCCCACGGTAACCGTATTTATTTTCCGTTTCTTTCTTTCCTCCAAGTTTTTTATTTATTTATTTATTTATTTATTTGTTTTTGTTTTTGTATCTTGTTTTTGTTCCATAGGCTGAGTGGAAAATGTTTTCGTTAAACTTTAATTATGTCGAACGACGCCGGGGGAGATAATAATTTCTACATTAATGCTCGGCTCTTTTACAGACTCGTTAAATTTTTTTCGAAATCGATTTATGAAATTGGCTCGTCGACGAGTTTCCGAGACCCGGAAACGATCGCGAGCAACGAATTCAAGATTCGAAGTGAGATTTATTATTTTGAAGGTGGTATGCGAGTGTGCGTTGGGTGGGGGATCGGGGGGAGGGGGACGAAGCGGAATAAATTGTTATCGAAAGGACTCTGGTCTCGTTTTTGAAAAAGGAACAAAAAGATAGACGGCCCCTGTCGAAATAAGGTTGGGCGGGGGTGGGGGGGGGATGAGAAGCGTGGAAGCTATGGGAAAGAAGCGATGCGATGCGTTGCGATGCGATACGATGGGATTGCGTGCAGCCGTATGGGGAATAATGCTGAGATTTGAATACAAAGTGCAAGAGGATCGCGTTGGTGTGGAAATTTGAGAGGATAATGATTCTCGAGGTGGAAAATTGTGCGATCCGCGATCCGCGATCGGCAGTCGGGAGTGGAGAACTCGGAGCCGATAGGCTTTGGCCAAGCGGCGAGATAACATGAAAAGCGCGTTGAGAAAAGCGACTGGGGAGAAAATTGAAAAACGTCCAGCTAAAGCGGGCTGGCTGGCAGTGGGGGTTATTGGGGATTACGAAAGGCTAAAAATCACGAAGCTCTGATTATGAATGAGAAAACACTGGAGGATAGTCCGCCCCGGCTGCGCGGACCTCCGAGCTAAATTAGCTCCGAGCTCGAGTAAAATCGATCTAAAATAGGAAACGTCGGCAGGAGGATGGTGGGGGGGTGGCGGCGAAGGAGCTGGGGGGGGATTGCCAGCCGCCCCCGGAGGCGAGGGGAAAGCGATCCTTAGAAAGGTGCGCGAGCGAGGAAGGCGGGGCACCGGCACCGAGGGTGTGAAGGAGGGGAGCCAGAGCCGCGGAAGTGATATAAAGCGAGGCTCCGAAGGCGCCGGAGTCCGAGGTGCAGCGGCGACCGGGCGGCCAGGGGACCGGTGCCACGGGACCGAGAGATCTAGTTCCAGTGGCCGAGGACACCGGCCCCACGGTTTCCAAAACGAGCGGAGAATCCCCGGACAGACAAAATGTGAGTATACCTTTGCCTGTATCGAGGTCCATGCTTTCCGGTACCATCGTCTCCGAAGGCAATCGGTACTGGATCACTGGCGCCAAGGTTCTCTTCTCTTCGCTCGCCTCACACGCGCACAACTTCCGTACCCCTAAAAACCTCTTTAGGGTATAATTCTTTTCTTCGACTGCACTTCATTAACGCATTTTTTTTAATTTCATGGATCTTTGCTTTCTCCTGTATCGAGGATCCGAGGCTTATGAACTTATTCTATACTTAGCATTGTATATTAAGCGCCCATGAGTCCTTCACTCTTATTAAATGAAGCACGTAATCGAAGTTTTTATGTTCTTTATAAATGAATTAATGTCGTCTATACCGATTCGTGTACATACATATACATATATGTGTCTTTGGGGCGGGGGGGGGCATAAAGGAACGCGCTCTGATCGTTTATGGTCAATGATTATTTATTGTACGTAAAAAATGTTAACTATTAGCAAAAGTTCGAGAAAAATTGATTCTTTGTTGTGTTGATCGAATCTGTAACGATGGCAGTCGAAGGATAATTTACGTGTTACGCAATTAAAGTAACAGTTAAAGTATAATTGCATGGTTAGTGCAGAGGTACAGTAACAAGTGAAGTAAAATTAATTATAATGCGCGATTGCGTAAGGGCGAGGAGGCGTTTAATCAAGCCCATACTACATAAGTATAATAATAACAAATCGGTTAAGCCATTGGTAATAAATCCCGTTGATTTATTTATAGCGAGTAATAAAAATCTTGCGAAATATGTTAATATTGACGAGAAAATGTAAGAAACTACGCGAGTAGTCAGTCGCCAGCACCGGTGGCAACAATTCGGAATTGCGAAATACACTTGCACAAGGTCCGAATCGCGATCTCGAGCGGCCAGCGTGGATCCTTGTTACTCTGGCAAGCCAGGAGAGCCGACGAAACGGGCAAGCGAGAAAATTATTTTGCAAGCTCGGCTCGCCAAAGTCCGACTCTGACGCGTCGGGGCTTCGCAATAATAATAGGAATAATAATAATAATAATAATAATAATAATAATAATACAACCTCTTTATACAAAAGAAAAAGGATTGATTTAGTCTCGCGAGAGCGGGGTATTGTAATATTCCACGGGTGCGCGGATTTTGCCTTGAAAAACGCGCTCGGGAAAGTGAAAGGTTTCCCTCGCGCGCTACCCGTCCTACGTACACGTACACGTACACGTATTTTTTACGTATTCTCTCTCTCTCTCTCTCTCTCTCTCTCTCTCTCTCTCTCTCTGTCTCTCTGTCATGCCGAGCCACGGTGCTTTTTCATCCGGATGGGGAAAACAAAGTCGGGCCGTTATCGTTCGTCGAGTCCTGGTCGCGCGGAAAGCGTAACCTCGAATGGTAACTCGACTCGCGAGATGATCGGCTAGATATGCGGGGAGGGGGGCGTAAAAAGAGGTCCGAGCGACGCAGCGAGAAGTACTTTCTCTCCAAGTAGAAAGCGGAACAGCAACGACAACGATAGCAACAGCAGCAGCAGCAGCAGCAGCAGCAGCAGCACAACGACAACAACGGGAATCTTGCAGTGGCTTCGAAACCAATGGGGGTCCTGAAGCTACCACGAAGCAGACCACGATTTCCCGCTCCGACCGCCGCTCATTAGCCTTTCTTCTCTCCTCTACCGCGGCCCATCCCGCCGTCGCCACTAATTATTCGCCCTTTTAATAATAAATAACCCCAAATAACGCGTGAGAGGCAAACGTCATCAAGGCGTCTGCCCCCAGCCACCTTCCCACATCCTTTTTACTCGAACGCGTAAATAATAATGACGGGCACTCATAATCTTCTGGATTTTTAAACGAGACTTTCCGTTATAATTAAGCAACTTTAAAGCCAAGTCCGATTATACTTTTCATGCTACTTTGCGCCTTTAATTGCTCGCTCGGCTCTCCGCTGCTTTACGGCAACTTAGCCAAAGTCTTTAAATAATATTTTCATGGCTCGACTATTTCACTACTGAAGGAAACAAGGAGACACAAGAAAAAACAGAGTCGGTCTCTCGGCTGAATTTAGAAACTGCAGGGGAGTCGTTAAATTCATAAAATTCATAATAATAATAAAAAAAAAAAAAAGCATGCTCCCTACGAGGAATGTGCTCATCGGCATATAATTCCTATAATTATTATTCTTATAATTATTCTTACTGTTACGCGCTAAGTGAAACTGTAATTGAATAGACATTAAATTGTAAAAGTGTCCGATGCGTTTCGTCAGTCACTTAAAACGAACGTCGCGGAATACTTACGCCGCTCGGGAACTCGTATTCCCGATAAGATACGATTTTTTATTTTAATGTAACTACTCGGCTCTTGGCTCTTGGCCCTTCGTGTACTGCATTGCCTTCAAATAGTTATAGTACAAGCCGCGCATAAACGCACATACTTTAATTATTCGAGGGTTATTTTGGAAGTGGAGGAGTAGTAGTAGCCCGAAGTATTAGCCTTTGATTGGCGATTGGCGAGCCGTTACGGTAAAACGAAGGAACGGTTAACGGTCGTCCCAACTTCTCTACCGAGCTTTGGATAAATTTCAGAGAGATCCATAATAGCTAACGGGGTTATTGGGCTCGAAGGAGCATCGATCGCCCCCTCCATTTATAAAGTACGCAGCAGATAAAAAGCGAAGGTTATTGGGCTTATTACGGTGGATAATAGTACTCGTTTATATTAAGCGCGTAAATGTGGAATAGCGTGGAATGCGGAATAAAAACAACAACAACAAAAAAAAGGAAGAAGAAACGAAATTCCCCATGGTCTTGGTGTAAGATTTATACGTGCCTATTTATAGAAGCCGTAAAAATGCCCATTGGTATATAATCTCCATACTCTCGCGCGTATAAGTCCGAAAGAGGCCTGGGGACTTTTCCAAAAAAGAAAAGAGCACGCCTTTCACTTGGCCAGCGATAAATAACAGGTCGGTTCGTAAATCTAAAATAATTCCGTTCGCGGTGCTACGGAGGTCATTGGAATTATTTGGGGTGGGCTGGGAGGGAAAGAGGTAGAGGGAGGTAGGTAAGGACCTATCTCAGGTACCCGATAACCTTTGTCACTTGCGGAGCAGAGGCAGACCTAACGGCTAACGAGTCGCTTTCGTAAACGTCCGACAGTTCATGTATTTTTCACAGGTGGAAGTGGCCCGTAATAGTGTTGGCGGCGGCAAGTCTCGCGGCCCAAGCCGCCAGTCCCAATCCACCGGACAGCATAACGACCGTCGGATCGCAAAAATTGGCCACCGCTTCCGACTGCTCGAAACCAGTTGCATTCTCCGGCTCCCACGTTAAGATCAAGGTACTCCCCCCCCGACCCCACTTACGTCACTCGCACGCTCCAAACTCTTCTCTCCTCCCCCCCCATCTCCCCCCCTCTCTCACTCTCACTCTCTTTATCTACACGCACATCTCATCTAGGCTGAGATTTAAGGGGAAAACGTAAGGGTTACGTAAAAGTCCCGAGATTACTTAAGCTGAACATTTATTCGCGTCAATTAAAATCCTGTTTAGAGAATTCGTAGTTGGGATCGGAGGGACTAACTAGTTTTCACGGATCGTGGAAACCGCGATATCTCGATGATATCCGTTCGGGGATGAAGAGCGGTGAAACCTCTTCATCCTCGAACCCCACCCCACCCCCTTACTCATACCCCTCCCTCTCTACGACCACGGATCGAGATAGAAGAGCGTTGGCGTCGACGAGGGGGGGGAGGAAGGGTTAAGCGAGGGCGCGAGGATCGAGCTTTTATTAAAAGTGAGATTTATCTAGGACGACCAGCTGATCCTGACGGAGACGCTGCTGGACCAAGGGGTCGGATACGCAGCGTCGACGGGCATCTTCACGACCTACTGTCCCGGTCTCTACCAGTTCAGTTTCGTCGGCCACGGGGACAAGGATCTTCGACTCAGTCTGAAGCGGAAGCTCAGCAAGACCGACGAGTGGCACGAGGTGGCCAAGTCAGGCCCGGGCTCCGGCTCGAACCTCGTCCTCCTGCGGATGGCGGTCGGACACCAGGTCGCCGTATTCGTCGAGGCCGGCAAACCCGAGGATAGCACGACCTTCAGCGGCTACCGCATCGCCAAGGAATGAAGACGCCCTCCTGCTGCCGATCCTTTAATTATCGATCCGAGACCGGCCGATTTTCTTCATCTCTTTTTTTTTTTTTTTTTATTTTATTTGTTTGTCTGTTTTTTGTAACACGCAACAGCTGTGCTAACTTTTACTGTGATAGCTACCTTGCACTTCTGGCGCCATCCTCATCCAATCATCCGAAGGCTCTCTTACTACCTACTATCTGTCCCCTACGTACCATTCATACCATTCTTTATCCGGCAATGTTCTTTCTCGTGCCCTACCAGTTCACTCTTTACCCTCATTATTTACTCTTTGTCTAGCCTTTAAAGGCGAGCATTGGAATTTTATCAATTCTTTCGACACTGTTACTACGCTTTACCAAAAGGCTCTATCTAATCTAATCTAATCTAATCTAATCTAGTGGCGACCTAATGCACTTCTTCTCACCTTCCACTCTCTTTTGTTTTGTTTTGTTTTCCTCTCTCTCTCTCTCTCTCTCTCTCTCTCTCTGTAATACTTCTCTGTAATCTTATGTAACTCTTTACTATTGTATATAAACGTCTTTCTTACTCTGTCTATTATTCATACATATATTTTCCTCTCTCTCTCTCTCTCTCTCTCTCTCTCTCTCTCTCTCTCTCATATGCCTCCTGTACATTTCTATACTCTCTAATTATCAAAGCTCTTTATCTTTGTCTCTCTCAATATATCCGCACCGCATACCGCATACTTCTTCACCTCGAGACTCTACCTACCAGTATTACGATTTTAACGCTTCAATGGATATTAAATCTTACCGATTCAGTCTTTACTTCTATTCTTGTTTACTCTTATCGGGTCTTTCGATCGTTAGCCTTCTGCTCGCTGTATTCGCCTACTTCTACCAATCCGTCTATGACTTGCTTCACTTCCTCTACTTCATTCTATCATCTCTAATTGAAATCTTTTGCTTTCTTCTACTCTTTCTATTCTTTTATTTCTTCGTTTTCTAAATCTACTACGATCTTACTTAATTCCTTTCGCATATTTTCTCTGTTTGTACTTTAGACGTATAAATTGTACTTGCTTATACATTTATATATATATATATATGTTTTATCTGAAATACTGTTACTTTCTTTCAAAATCTCATAAAAAAATCTACATTAATATCTGCTTTTAAAAGACATCATTACAAGAACTTAGCATATCATCTTTATTGTACCATATTTTCTTTCTTTTCTGTATTTCCATTTCCAAATTTTCACTCTTTATTATCTTGTATAAATACTATACTCTTCTAATACTACTACTACTACTATTACTACTATTACTACTATTACTACTACTACTACTACTACTACTACTACTACTAATACTATTACTACTGTTACTACTATTACTACTACTATTACTACTACTGTTGCTACTACTATTCTCTATCTGTTCTATATTCTGTTTCAGTTTGTCTCTTTCTACTTTCTACTCATGAAACTTACATTTATG
Source organism: Ceratosolen fusciceps (assembly GCA_018883505.1). Taxonomy (NCBI): domain Eukaryota; kingdom Metazoa; phylum Arthropoda; class Insecta; order Hymenoptera; family Agaonidae; genus Ceratosolen; species Ceratosolen fusciceps. The sequence goes on from RCIC01000008.1 coordinate 6,958,614, forward strand.
TTCTTACATTACTACTAATTCCTCTTACTCGCCGTGTAAGCATCTCTGTACTTTCTCTTCTGTACCTAAATAAATTTATTCCCAATCTCGAGATTCTGTATGATTATTATTATTTTTACTTCTATTCTATGCTTTCATTTATTTTTTATTTCCTTCTTCTGTTTATATTTTCGTTTTCTGCGTCTATTTCTCCCTCCCTCCCTCTCTCTCTCTCTCCCTCCCTCTCTCTCTCTCTCTCTCTCTCTCTCTTTCTCGCTCTCTTTTTATTTCTCTTTCTCTCAACTACGAGCTTCGTTTATCTACCATTTTTAAAGACCTTCATCTGAACTACAACATTCGATAAATACTTGCAAAGATCTTTACGCTTTTATTTTCATATTTCATCTATCGCTATGTATCTTGTGCAACGTCTCTTTTATTTCCATGGAAGCCCTTCATCTTATACTACGCTCATCTAGTCCATATCCCTGTGTGATTTTCTATATCTGTGTTATTTCATCACAATTAATTTCTTTCTTCGTTTTCATAAATTACATATCTAATAAATACTTTTGTGAGCCGCAATGCACTAAATTCGTTAGATGCACAATGGGCTTCTGTATTGCAATCAGAAATTATATAAGAAAAATACTACTACCACTGTTATTGACTTCTTGAAAACTATTGCGTATCTCATTTGCTTTAAAGTAATTTGCATTGAAACACTTTTCAAGCTCTATATCATAATCTACTACTCTACCCCTGCAATCTTTACTCCACGATTCTATGATCTCTATACTTTATTTCCTTACATTACAAAATCTTTCTATTATATACATCTAAGAAATATAATGGTATTCCAACAATCCACTCTATTTATGCTATCGCAGCATAAAAGTAATAAAAATGCCAAAAAAAAAATAATAAGTAATATAAGGCAATAAAAAAGATAAAAAAAATTACTACATAAATAAATAAATTGTTTAAAATTTTGACGATTGTGTAGTTTCCGTTTAAAAACTATTGTACAATTAAGCTGTTTTAATGGCGAATATTCATCATTCATCACACAATCATAATTCGACGTGCATTAAATGAAAATTGTTCATTACACATACGAAAATGTTGAATAAAAAACACCCAGGAAATGTCTTGATTTTCATTTCTTTTCTTTTATTTTTTTATTTTTTATTTATTTATTTTTTTTTTTAATAAAAATTGATTGATCATTAACAATAATAAACAGGATTTAAATAGTCAGGTTGAATGCTACGCAGTCCTGACCTTCGTACTTTTTTAAAACCGGATATACGTCCTCGTTGAGGAACTCCAACACTTGTTCCGGTGCCCTGCCCACGAAAGTCGAAGGATCCAGAATGGCCTCGAGTTGGCCAATAATTGGCTCGAAGTAAGAATCGTTCCGTATTCGCTCCACCAGGTCGTTATCCTTACCGTGTTGCTTGACCTGGGCTCCAGCCTCGTGGGACAGAACTCGAATCCTTTCGTGGCATACCTGCACAAGTACGCATTATTAATAATAATAAATAGCGAGAGTAAGGTGAAATCTCGTCACCTGTCGGTCTCCCCCAGCCTTGACCATCGCCATGATGACGTTCTCCGTAGAGAGGAAGGGCAGCTCTTGTTCTATGTGTCTGGCTATGACCTTGGGATAGACGACGAGGCCGTCGGTGATGTTGAGTAGAGTGATGAGGATGGTATCGGCGGACAGGTAGGCCTCGGCCAACGTGATCCGCCGATTGGCCGAGTCGTCCAGGGTGCGCTCGAGCCACTGATTCGCCGCCGTTTGGAGACCGTTGTTCACCAAGTTCATGAGGTGCCGGGCAATACTGCAGCACCGCTCGCTGCGCATCGGATTGCGCTTGTAGGGCATCGCCGAGGAGCCGATCTGGGTCGACTCGAAGGGCTCCTCGATCTCCTTCATGTTCGCCAGGATCCTAATGTCCGAGCAGATCTAAAAGCAGCCGAGCAGAAGATAATCTTAGGTTCGCGATTGCGTAACGCGCCCCGAGACAGAAGATGGTAATGGAAGGACCTTGTGGACGGTCGCGCCTAACGAACTCAGGGCGTTCAAGCACTCGACGTCGACCTTTCTGCTGTAGGTCTGCCCGGTCACCGGGTAACACCTGTCGAATCCCGCCATTTCCGTTACCATCCGGTCGAGCTTCTTAACCTTCTCTCCGTCCCCTGAAATACCCATCCATAAACCAAAATTGATAATGCTGTTGGCTCGTAATGAGCCAACTTCTTCAGCGAAGATGACAAATAATGTAAAAACCATTGAAAAGCTGGAGGAAGGAGGCCTGGGTGCCGGTGGTGCCCTTGACACCTCGGAAGCGGAGGTCGTTCCTCGCTCGGCTGATAGCCCTCTCGTCCATCAAGAGATCCTGGATCCACAGAGTCGCTCTCTTACCGACGGTCGTTAATTGTGCCGGCTGTAGGTGCGTGAAGCCGAGGGTCGGGATCGCGCGATTCTCGAGGCTGAACTTGACCAGCCGCCTTATCACCGCTACGAGTTTCAATAAAAGTATATCGAAGCCGTCCCGCAGTATCATCAAGTCCTAATTATCAATAACAATAAATAATATATTATCCCGTTGGATGTGGCTCGAGGCGCAGAGCGGCAATAGCTTTCAAAGCTTCAAATTAACTACCGCCTGCTTAGCTATATTCGTTATATTTTATATATGTTATGTGCATTTACAGCATTGTCTCCCACGTAGCAACTTGTCGCTCCGAGATGAATAATAGGCGCGGCTTTCGGACACTGGCGCCCGAAAACGTGTATGTGGGCCATTACATCGTGTCGTGTTGCGCTTTCTTCCATCGTAACAGCCTCAAAATCTATCTGGTCGATGTGTTCCTCCATCTCTTTAATCTGCTCTGGAGTTACAGACAAGTTCAACGACTGGGCAGAAAAATTATATTTTATTCGAGACATTTTATCATTTATGTTCGCATTGAATTCTTATTTATTCCTTCCAACTTTAAGTTCCTCTTTAAATTATAAGCTCTGCAATTAATTGAATTAATTGATACGTTCGCGCAGTAACACGGGAACAGGTAATAGTGAATTTATGTAATTAAGCACATAGGCAATAGTAAATTTTTTCCGGTCCCCTTTTTTAATTCATGAGGAGCAAGTGATGTTTTATTTATCCAGATGAGGTAAAGTAGTGAGTGAGAACACGGTGACCGAGAACGAGAATAAAAGGTACATAAGGAGGCCGTAGTTGGTAAAAATTAAGCGTCATAAGCTGATTGAATAGAAAAAAAGAAAAGTTGGCACGCACGCACGCACGCAAGCACGCACGCACGCACCCCCACTCTCTCACTAAGTCATTCGCTGGATCAGTCTCGGTCTGTGCGAGCCACCCGTAACCTGCCAGAAAGGTTCCGAGATAAGGAAGAGGGGGGCGGGGCCGAGCGCAGGTGCGTACCCGGCATTGTCGCGCGGACATTTATCTCCTGGTAAAAGAGAATCGTTATCAGATTAGATAAGCATGGCTCGCTCGTTTTGTCATACCGTGCTTAAGTTCACGAGGCGAGTTGTTACCGGGCCTTCCTATCTCTCGTCGGCCCATAATTTTTACGGCTCCGCGAGCCAACTTTTCCAGCCTAGAGTCGCGCGAAACATCATCTCGTAGCACATTCGTCACTAAAAAAATGGTCTCCGTACAAACGATCGGCACCATCGTCATCAAGGCTCTAAAGCTGGTGAGTAAAAAATCATCGTCGACTCCGCTCTATCGATCTATTACCAACCATTAAAATTCTCTACTGCTTCAAGCGAAACGTGCTTTAAGTTCTCTTATTCACGCGCTTCGCGCCTTCCTTCAAGTCGAAATCCTTCAAATTGCAATCCAATATCTCTCTATCCTCCATTCGCGAGTCCTAAGTAATATTAATAAAGCTCTAAAACAAGCCCTGAAGCCAAATAGAATGTGCATTGAAGCACGAGTAACGTTCCCGTTATTTAATTCACGTGAATTCAGTTATGTTAAAAATCATAATTTCCACCTACTGTAATTTCAAACAATATTACTCAACTTTGAATTGAACAGAAATTATATGTTATACTTTTTCTTCTTCTTTATATTTTAACAACTGTTTAAAGTGTAAATATTCCATTTCTGTGGTATTTTAAATAAAAGCGGATACGCGTATTATAATTTTCCATATAATTTCTAATATAGTAATAATATATATAATACGTTATTACGTTAAATAAAAAAAGGTAACAGGTTTTAAGGATCGGCGTGATTCATATGATGTATCTCTTAGCCGATAAGCGCGGCATTGTTTGTTGAATGAAACTATTTGTAAAATCTAGCGAGTAGTGTACGCCCTGCTCGAACCATTACTCAAGTATGATTCACTTTTATTACTTAAATTATTTCCGTTTTTCGTTCATAATGCATTGAGCGTATATCTGAGCTCGTACTACGTTTATTTTTCTAATCAGCTGAATATTGCTTAAAATATAGGAACAACCTACATTTGAAAAGTATGTTTTACATCTTGGTACAACAAAAGTTACGGTTATAACTGTAAATTTTACAAACATAGATTTGCCAACTCTTTATCATCATGCAGATTTTGATAAAATAGTCGTATAACTATTAGATACTCTTAATTAGAATAAGCATTAGTATATAATATTAATAAGTTCAATAATAAAATATAATACGCTCATGGTAATTATTATAAAACTTGTTTCGATAATCAAAAATAAATCGAATTGTGTTTTCGAAATTTGTCTTTCGTGAATATATGCTTTACGAGTGCGAATGGCCTGTAGACATTTATTGGGACCAAAATGACAATGAATACATTTCAGGTACTAAATTTAATAATAATAATTCTCTACCGGACGGGATACGGCGGAGAGTTTCTCGGTGTCGGTGGGACCTGGAATTTAAACGAAGAAAAAAACCCAGATGCTGAAATTGTCGCTTCCGGTGTTTTCGTTGGCTTCTTTATATACACAAGCGTCGTCCTAATTAGCTTTTGCTTTGGTAATATGGAGCAGAAAAAATCAGTTGTGGTAAGTGAGCATTGAAAGATTATAAATAATGTAAATCTCGATCGCTGGTAATTACACCCGTAACGATAAAACGTTTTATTTATTTATTATTATTTTATTTATTTATTTATTTTTAATTTTTTTTTATCTATTTATTTATTTATTTATTTTTTATTTTTTTTATCTATTTATTTATTTATTTATTTCATATATCCTAGGAAATCATCATGAACTTCATAGGGATGTTCATGTTCATAGCGGTTGGTGGGACTGCTCTTCATTACTGGCACGGATACATGGGAGAGCATAAATATCTTCATGTTGCGGGAGAGAGACAGGTAATGTCGGTCATCTTTAATATTCAGCTAGAGAAAATGCTTGTAAAGTGATATTTATGAATCGATAATGTGGAATCAATATTGCTAATGGATCGCGTTCCTACGTTTTAGCTACTTATTCATGATTCAGAATTTTTTTTCGACAATTGCTAGTTACAATAAACCAATTATATTCAGATGTAAAGTATTTTAATGCGAAATCATACTATGTGACTTTGTTTCTTGATTAATTCCGCATTGAAATTTACTGCAATTACATTAATGCAGAGAATTCCGCTTAAATAAATCTGTAAATATTTACAACGCGAAACTTTTTAATACACAAAGTTAATCGGGAATGATAAATATCAAACTTACATAAACGATGTTTTACTCGTGCCTTTGCTCATCATCTATTTTCATCTTCAATATTATAAGAAATGCCTCGTTTTCTTATTATAGGTCGGCTTAGCTCTTGGGTCCTTGTGTGTCTTGGAAGGGGCAACGTATCTTTTAGATTTAATACTGACATTTTTACACTTTGCCAAAGAAGAATTTAACTGACTTCCTAATTAAGAATTCGAGAAGAAAAAATTCCCTTAAACTGACATTACGAAGATCTTTACAACATCCATCAAGTATGACCTCACAACGAGTAGTTATTTATTTATAAACAATTAGCAACTATATGGTAAAATTACTAGAATAAGGAATGTCCTAATGTATTAGGATCAAAGTAAAACATTCATTTTCTTTTTTTTTAAAACGTTTGAATGTCAAAATATCAATGCATTTCTAGAATAAGCGTTTGCAAGTATAATAAAATAATTATTTAAAGTGTCCAAGCCTTTCATATTTTTGTATCTAAAGAAATTGCGTGTAATTTTTAGAATAATTCAATTGGACTTATTATTGCATTGTAATAAAAAATATTGAAAAATAAAAATATTCATAAAACTTACACGTCGTTGTTTTATTCATGAGTTAATGTTCAAGTACAGACGATAACTTCAAGTTGCATAAGTTTCTATTCAAAGGGTAACGATACTTTCGTATTAATACAGATAAATTACAATAATTAATCCAAAATGGTCAAATCGATATCAGAATTAATTCGTGAGCCACGTTTCGCCATAAAAGTTGTAGCTTTGGTAATATTAAATATATAAGCATAAATTTTAGTTTCTAGTTAACCTTAACTGTCAATATATTCAAATTACTCTGCAGACAGTGTGTTTAACAATTATTGGCTGTTCCCGGTTCGAGATACTGGAATGGGGATTATACAGCACAGTACGAATCGCCGGATATTTTCACTCCTATGTACACATGATAGGTCTACTTCTGATTGAACATATCTTCTTTACAAGAACTTTCATCACCGTTAGTATGAACGAATAAAAAACTACTAATTCAAAAACATTTTTAACTTTCTATTAGGCGCTATTATTCGTAGTCCTTACTATGTTATAATAATAATTACTAATACGTAATACATGCAATAAATCATGTGCTTGTATTGAAAACTATGTATGACGTCATTATCAAGGTACGTAAGTAGTAATTAATTTGATATGTATGATTTATTTCAGGACGTCGGTCTGCATATTATAAGTTTATTACAGCTGTTCGTCGGGACAAATTATTATACTGGGAACTTTACAAATACTGGTAAACACCTGAATATTAAAACAATAAAAAATTCTCCTCCTGTTAAAGATAATCATGATTTTTCAAAATTAAGTTAAAACTAAATTAAAATACGAAAATAATTTATTTCATAACAGTAATTGGACATCCAACGGAAGAAGAACAGATGATATTTTTAAGCCTTTGTGCAGGTTTGTTAATGTTAAATATTCGAAATATCGGCTTCTGTCGCTTAATTACTTAAAACTCGTTTGTTTCAGTAATGATGATTTTAACGCTGTGCGATATAGTTTTATTAATAATTAAACATGATACGGACTCATGATTAATGATATGCTCGATCAAGTGAATACTTCAATAAAGAAATATTGTTTTTTTTTTTTATATAAATTTTATTATTTAAATAATTCAATAAAGATTATTACAATAATTAAGAATATTGTGTTATGCGTTTTACTATGAATATTGATTATGGAGAGATACTAACTCGAGGCACAGTAGTAATCCTGTTGAAATAGAAAGACACTGAATGTATAGAAATTTTGTAAATATTAATGTTCTAATAAAAAATTATACGTTTTGCGTACCTAATTCAGACATCCCACAGAAATACCAAATAAAATATGTGTAGGAATACATCATCATCAGGAGGTAAGTATATGCAAACAGTGCCGCCTAAAATAATTTTAGGTTTCAGAAATTTCTTTCTATGAAAGTGATATTCGTTTTAGTAAAAAATTATGTAATTACGAATCTCGGGTCTGGATCTTCAAAGATGTATCCAACTATATAGGCGATAGAAGAGAAAAGCGTCCCTTGCATCATCCAAACCATATGCATATGCAGATAGTAATATGCGTGAACGTTCATTAAACAAACGCCCTTGAAACATATTATAGATTTCCTCAAAATTATGGTTAACTGTCAGAAACGCTTTGAAAATACAATTTTACAGCATTGAACTGATATATTTCACTTACCAGTTGGGTACACTTTATAAGGAAATGGGCATTTGAGAATAAAGTTTTAATGTCCTTCACCATTTTTACTTACGAATTAATTTGCCAAATTAATATTCTCAAAGTTTTTAAATTATCTCTCAAGATATAATTCGTTGAATTACCACCAACAATTATTACGCACATGATAAAATTGACAACTTCATATCCGTTAAGATCTAGCCTCAACTGTAGCCAGTCAACGTACTATGATTTTCGTGATAAATTTGTCATAAGGGTTTTTTTTGTGTGTGTCCTGGCATCGGCTAAGCCACCGATATTATATAAATTTCTTTGATATTTTTGCAAATAACGGCTTTTAGTGGAGACGGATTTTTTTTTTTTTTTAGAAGAGCTAAGCTAAGCGCGCCTGGATGCCGAGAAAAGATCGTAAGATCGGCGGGGGCGGCAGGAGCACGTAATCCGTTTTCCGCGGAATTATTAAGGACTCGTTACTACTCGGACTCAACCATCAGTTACAATTATCCATCGATAGCTTTATAACGCAACGATTCTATATAAACTCACGTATTTTAAACGTAAAAGAAAAGCCTATTCGTCTGGCGGGGTGTTATATATATATATATATATATATATATAAATCTTATATATATCATTATATACATATATAAAACGAATGCACAACTCGTTAAGTCGACGAGTGCAGGACATGCGGTCCTGTTAAAATCTCGTGCTCGTACAATATCAATTCAGAAAAATAATATTAGAACTCAATATGGGTATTACTATATTATATATATATATATATATATATAAAGATATTACAAATTTTACTATTACTTCCTGAAAAATTTCAACCATATTAAGGAATTTTTTTTTCTTTTAAAATTACTTTAAACTCTTATGTAGAAAAAAGATCCATTGCAATATAAATAGTAAAAAATAAGTGTGTAGTAATGTGCACTATTTATAAAAACAACTCTATTATTCATTAATGTTTTATTTATTAATTCCTAAATGTCGCACACGTCTTTATATACATAAAAAATAAAATAATTTAGTTTATTAAAACATAATTGATGAAGCGGAATTCTCTTCTTTGGCTTTCTAAATTAGATGTCAACTTGTTTTTACGATGACTAAGTATTTGTAATTAAAAATTATCTCGAGTCTAAATGCTTTTTCAGTAACACACTTTGATAGCATAGCAAGGTGATGTGTATATTTTCGTTTTCCGCTGTAGTCCCTATCGATTTAGCACTCGTACATATACCGTAAATGATATAATAAATATATCGTAATTATTGTGTGAGTATTTTGTATTAAAACAATTGCAATAATGTCTATAGAGATCATGCGGAATGGCTTTTACGGCATTGAAGGTTAGTTACGTTGAAATTCCAACTTTATTTATAAACCCAATAATACGTAATAATAAATATACGTAGCCGGCAATGTAATTTATGGATTGGCGATATGCATCATCGATGCATATATGTTGGTATTATTAACAAAACGAATTTTTATTGTGCATCGGGATGGCCATTATTACCATATGCATTAATTATTCTTAGTTAACCTCGGTGATGCGCGCCCGGTGACTGCAATATTACAATCGGATCGCAATTTTTTTCACCTCGTACAATGCTGTAATTTAGCAGTTAATTTTATTACTTGCACAAGCGCAATTTTAATTAGAAAGCTAGGAATAAGATAATTAACGATTATCTTGTAAATCGTGCGAGTGAATGTAATACATTATTACTTTCGCTCAACTCATTACACTTTTGTTCCCTAATTCCGATAAGCCAGACATTCCATATGAATAAATCACTTTTAATCTAATTATAGAATTTTTTCTAAAATTAAGCGATTTTTATCGAACCTTGTGGAAACTTGCTTTCCCAAATTGTATTAAATTCAAATTCTTTTTCTACTTTAATCAATATCGCTTACCTAAAAAGTCCGGGTTTTCATTATTAAATTTTCGTGACAGTGATTTCTTGAAAGACCCGAAAGATTCATTGATTCATTGATCAAGAATTCGCGTCTGTGATTGATAATCTGTATACAAAACGTAAAAAGGAAGGAAATTAATTAGACGGGTTCTCTTGTCTTGAGGATAGTATATCGAGGAGGCGCAATCAATCTCTTCGTCGTGAACGTAAAATGTCGCGTGAGCATTTGTCTTGACTCCCGTCACAATTTAATAACTTTTTCGTTTAAAGAAACTAAAAGCGAGTGAGGGGGGAGGGCAGGGAGGTCTGCCAAAGCTCTGTTACGATATTTTATTGTGACAGTTTAGCAGGATCTCGAACCCGTCTGAGTATACAAATAAGTAAAATTTCTCAAAGCATTTATAAGGACAGGACAAGTGGGCGCGCTGCGATTTAAAAACGGGGGTTGAGGGAATGGGCCACTCGTGACAAGGACAGATTCGCCGGATATCGGAGAAGTAATTACAACGTCGCTCCTGATAAGACCGTCCCATCTGCTCGTGGCTCGTTTATTTCGAACAGACAAAGCTGCGAACGATCGGCTCCGCGTCATCGCGCAAAAGCCGATAATGGCCATTACGCTCTGAGCGTACCCCATGACAATTTCCCCAAGTCGCTTCTTAGGAGTCGGTCACAAAATTACCAGCTGCTCGTTTTTCAATTAGCACTAATATGCGTAATAATAATGCCTTTGTACTTTGGTTGAGCGCGACCAAATCATTAAAATACGACGGCTTAGAAGCGGGTTATGACCCCTTAAAATGCATTCTAATGCCGTTAAGTCAAGACAAATCGGCGAGAACTATTTACACCGTCTGAAAATACAGTCTTTATTACTCCAGAGGATTTTATCCGCCTATCGGGTGGGGAAGGGAGGAGATGATGAATTTCCTACTGGGCAGCATCAATGTTTATGGGATGAGGATGTGTGGGAAAATATTTGAAATCGATTGAGCCTCGAGTTCATGTAAACCAGATTTTCGACCCGTTCGAACAGAATGCAAAAGAACGCGGTTTCTATTACCTTGGGCTCCATTCGGTTTACATGACGATTCAGAGAAAAAGTCGACCTCGCCGTCGGCTAATCTGCCTCGAGTGGAAAACATTCTGAAATTCCCTATGCATTTTTTCGGGCTAAATCGCGCGAATGCAGCTGCTGACCATCGAGCTGAAATTTTATAGCCGACTTACGTCCCTACGGAAGCCATATTATTCGCAAATATATTCGCAAATACTTTTCGCAAATACAAAGATTTCGAGTGCAAACATTCAATATTGGGAAGGGAAGTGACAGCGACCCGTGCACCCCGACAACCAACTTCGGTAATATTTTATTAAATTGCATGTACAGTTATACCGAGCCGGATTCCCAAAGGAATTTCCCATCTAAATTTTACACAATATTTTAGGCAAATGAATCGACACGATCCACCCACGGATCCTAATTCCCCTATAATAGAAAGTATTTGCATAAATAGCACCTGTCCACTTACAAATCCACATCAGTTTAATGTCATGTGTAACAGCTAACAGATACATATATTGAAATACAAGCCAAGAAGCATTTCCCAACGTTAGAACGTATTAATTAATATACTCATACAATCATATGACCCCCCACCCTAAGTATCCATTTACGTATTTTTTAACAACTTTAATTTGTTATACGGTTAGTTAACATGCTTTTACATGCTTTTACTGTAATACGTGATTAGTTATAATTTTCAATAATCATCCATGTTTATTTATACCTTAAGCTGCGCTACAGTAAAGGATAAATCCGAAGATTTAATAGCGAAACGATTTCATTTGAAATTTGAAAATTTATACTCAATTTTCGTTCGACGTAATAATAATGTAACATAATCCCGAACGGTTTAATCTTTTTCTCTCCTCTACGCTTAAGAGCTAATGAACCTCTAAATAGGATTTCCAACCGGTCAGTGTTTATAAATTAATATGGGCAACTAACTAGGTCGGGCAATTCTTGCAAATTATTAATGTTTCTTTATTACTTCGAACTCTGCCGACTGTCTAACCGATCATTATTATTGTAAAAGGTAAAATTTATTATCGAGAATATTTTCTATAAAATAACCTTTACTTCACTTAATCAACGACATCTCATTGCTCGTTGGTCTTACTAACCGATAATAAAGCAGTCGTTAATTGCAATAGTATATACTTTAAATGAGCGAAATATTATTTTCGAGACTAACAGCGTATCATGAATTTGAAAAAAGTCCATATTAGTGGGATTAAAGGAGTAATGCACCGGAATTCTAAATAAAGTCAACCACTATTTAATTCAGATTCCATATATTCATATTGCTCGCTTCTAGCTTTGGATTACTAATGTTATTTTACGAATGACGATTTAAGAAAGTTTCAGGATTGAAAAATTTGCCTATTCGGAAAACTTGATAATGTGTCCTTGCTTACATTGTGCATTCGCTTATCCGTTCAAATGTGAAAACCTTATACAATTATACGAGAAAAAGTTTTGCAGTATAAGAGGATTTTCGCTTAGCGTCACGTGACTAACTAACGTACACTAACGATCCTTTGGTTTATTCTAGGAATCATTTAGGAATCCCGAGTCTTCGTGTTCATTATAATGGAGCCCGATGTTCCAGATAGTAAATTTTATACAAAAGTTCGGAATAAAAAATTGACGATAAAAAGAGTGATGCGGGTGGGTGGGAGGGGTTATTGGTGGAAGTGAAGGGGAAGTAAGAAAAAGAAGCCTTTCGTTTACTCGGAGGATGGCAATTTGTCTTGGGACAAATGTAATTCTCAAGTAACAAGAGGATCTTCCCTCTTCGCGAATTTTTTTTTCAAGGTATTCTCGTCATTCCTGAAGGTTCCGAGCGCGTTATTCCTCGTCGGCAGGTATTTTGAAAACAATTTCCACGGTGCGTTACGAATCGGCCTAACTCGTAAATACAATTTGACGGCCCGGCTGGTCAGCAATGAAAGTCAGCAAGGAAGAAAATCTCCATAGGCATGATAAGCCTCGCTTGGAAAACAAAGGGAAATGAAGATGGAAGATGAGATAGATTATATATGAGAGGAAGCGAGCTTGTACGACCGACTCGTATTTCTACCGCCACCACCCCACCGCTACCATACGTACGTACCAGAGCCACGCGATCCGCCGCCGAGTCGGTGTGACCAACGCATGGCCACGTATTTAGGTACCGTAAGCCCGTGGAGCGCTGTTAAACTGTTCTCCTCCCGGCCCTGCCCCTCGCCTATACACCGGACCGCGCAAAGCGACGAGGAGTTCGCCGCGCCGCGCCACGCCACGCCGGCCGACGGCTAGCCATGCCCATCAGAGCGAGCGCGTCAGAGCGCGACCACCGCCCAATACTACGGGAACGCCGTACGACGCCGTACGACGACGCCGCCGCCGCCGCCGCTGTGTTTACGTTTTCAATGTTCCCCTCGCACACTCCGCACCGCCTTGAAGAAACGAGTACGCGGTTACGCATGTGGCGTATGAATTATTTTATCTTAACACGCATACTCGCGTCTGAGGTTAATATACCTGCGCTCGACAGAGGCCGTGGCAGGGAAATACACTTGTTGATATTAAATATCGCTTAGCAATATCTGGCTCGAGCCTTGTTTTATAAACGTCGGTCTAAATAACCTCCTTTTCCGCGGCCATCCGCGGAAACCGTTATTCCGGAAAACCATAACATTCCGCATTCGAGAAGGATTATTGGCCAACGATATTGGCCAACTTGTTCCCTCGAAGGCAACCATTATTGTCATTACTATCATTCGTGGGCCCGAGTTCCGCCCAGTGTCACAATTACACTTTTCTTCCCGAGGTAATGAATCCGGAGCGTGCGCGTCGTTATGATCGGGTGTAGCGGCATCCTTGTCTCGAGCTCGGCGCACGGCCTCGGCCGATGACGTAATGGAGCCTGGCTCGTTCGTTAGTTAATTCGAGGGCCGTGTCGTCGTCGTCGTCGTCGTCGTCGTCGTCGTCGTCGTCGTCGTCGTGATTCATTGCAGTTACGCGAAGCCGCCGCGGCAGCGCGAGCCCTAATTAAATATTCATGCCGCGGCCGTAATTTCGGACGCGTCTGCTGTCAATGCGGCTCGAGGAAGTAACGCCCTCCTCGCGCCACCCTCCCAACGGGAATAACTGACTGGCGCAACCGAGGCCCCGGTGGTGCACCTCGTCCTCGACTCCTTTCTTATTCACCGGCCACGTGCCCCCAATCCCGTTACGCTTCTAATGGTCCCAAGGATTACTTGGCAGGGGCTCGCCTACGGGATCAGTTGCTCGCCTCCCCCAGCCACCGATTACTTCTTTTACTAATACTAAGAAGAGGACAAGTGTAAATTACCTGTCAGTCGTTGAAAAGGCCGAGACGCGTGAATTTTTCTAATAATTCCAAACGCAATTTTCTCGTGCGCGTAATAAAATAACGGTAGGGTTAATTACGTCAACTTAATAAGAATGACTGCTGATTAAGGCGAATAAATGTATAAGTTATGAATAAACGAGAACAACTGCGGTGCAATTACCCAACGTTGTATGTACAATTAATTACGCCTTTGTCCTTAGAATAATTAGTTCATTCGACAATACTGTACTGGTACTGAAACGTTCCGATTGAGAATCCATCCTATGATTGCGCAACGATTAATGGGTTGGGATTAATGAGGGATTAATAAAGGCTCGTTTTCCCTGTAAAGGGAGCATCGTCTCTCTAAAGGGAAGGGGAGGGGGGAGGATAGTAGTAGTCGAGGAAGGTCAGGCAGTCGGCGGAGGCGCTACGAGCGTAGCCGGGGCGAGGCCGCGAAGTAAGCGTCGGGACGTATGGTAGCTGGTGGGGCGATTGGGAGGGGGGAGGGTGTAGCGATCGGCGATGCAGGCGCGGAACGGAGAAGCTGCGCGCGTTCGCCGACGTCGTGGGGGATATTTGCGCGCCGAGGCACCTGGAGGACGTGTCGGCGCTTGCAGTTGTAGCCAAGCCGTGTCGGGGCTCGCGCGACTCACCGAGCGTACAGGACGACGAAGAGGTGGACGAGAATCGCGTCGCAGAGCCCGGGAGCTACATATGACAGGCGGCCACACCTTCGCCTGAGGAGCGTTGCCAGGAAAAGTGCCTGACTTGGGCGGAAAGTGAGTGAAAGAACCTACCGGTCGCGTTTGGGGTGGAAGTGTGGAGAGCTGGGAATGGGGGGGGGGAGGGCGGAGGAAGCGAGGAGTGCGGGACTGCTTTGCGTTGCGACTGAGTGCCGGGAAGGATAATCTTTATTTTAGTTGTAGGGTCGTCGTACGACTGGGGAAGACACTTTCCCGGTCGGTGGTACCGACGGTATAGGCCTCGGCATTTCCGTGACTGAGCACTCGCGTGCATCCAATAGAAAGCTTCCTTTGGAAAAACGGAGTAAAGGCCGAAGCCGTGGGCTAGAGTAGTCGCTGCGGCGATCATTAGAAAGAGAGCGGCGGGGAGCGGGGGGGAACGCCAGTCACGAAAAACCGGGACTATAGGCTGCTGCTGCTGCTGTGCTGGGCGGCAGTGGAGTAGGAGGAGGAGGAGGGGGGGGGACGTTTGGAAAAGCCATTCACGCGGCGCGGTCGTATAAAAAGAACGTATATGGCCAGATACGTATGTATGCGTGTATATATATATATATATATATATATATATACGTAAACGCGTGCTTGTGTGCGCACGTGAATACATGAAAACACGCGCAAGCGAGTACTGGCAGGTAGGATCGCGGCGCTTTCCAGGGCTAGTAATAATTATTGAACAGTTATTCCGGGGCTCCGCGGGTGCTCTTCCATCTCCGGCCAGCGGTTCCCAACCCGTGCCCGGAGCTCCTTCTCTGGGAGCGCTTCGATCCTTCGCCAGTGCTGGGGGATGTTTTACAGCGTCGCGTACGACAACCCCATTAGCCCCATTAGCCCCATTAAATCGTGCTCCTCCCGCCGATCCCATTGTTCTCGTATCTGCGCTTGGCCTAGGCGAAGTGCATTTCTTACTGTTTGTTTGATCCCGGATGACGGCAGTGCCGTTAACCGGAGACGCCAGTCGCTTTTACCTCAGGAGTCGAATGGCATTGACCTGCCGCATTGTTATTAGACATTTCAGCTATCGCAGGTATGTCAAAGCCGAACGCGGCGTCGGATACGCATGCGCCCCGCACCATCCCTTCAGATTCTTATTAACCACTGCACGAGTGCTCGAATATGAAAATCCACGCTCGACCTTATTCGCAGAGATACGCAGACGAGTACGCGTGTTACAGAACCTCAGGCTCCAAAACCCTACTGCCAGCTCTTTCGTTGCAATAATACCAATAATAGTATCAATAATAATAAGTATGCTGTTACAGACCACGAAATATACAATGGAACAATGTCTCCTTGTTCTATCTGCGGAATAGATTGCGAGAAATCGCCGCGCGTAATGTAAGACCGCGCGGGATTACAAGAATAATAAACGGAGTACGATCCACCCGAGCCGCCAGGGGCTGTAGCCTGTGCCACCCGAGCCGCCAGGGGCTATAGCCTGTGCCAGCCGTCGGGGGCTATAGCCTGACCAAGCCACCAGCGGCTATAGCCTGGGAAAACGAGCGAAGGAGGCTCGGATCCAGGCTGAAGCCGCGCAAGGTGGTCAGCACGTGGCCGTCGCCGATTCCCTAACGATGAAAAATGAATAAACAATCGAGGCGAGGAATGGGGCCGGATAAGCGACGACCTAATGACCTGGAGGAGTTAAAAAGGCAGCACGGAGGATCAACGAGCATTATTGTCTTGAGAAGTCCGACGCGACGACGATTGTCATAAAACTACCAATAAAGGATTAAAAAACGAAAACTTGAATTATTAATTCCTCCCTCTGAACTCGACCTATTCCTGCCCGCTTCCTATTCCAAGTAACATTCTGGTGCCGAAACCCGGGACATTCTTTATCCGGGAAAAGTGATTGTGAATAGGAAGCTGAGTGATAAAGAGAATTGAAAAGGCCATCACAGTGTGTTCCGAGTGTTGGAAATTCGTGAAATAATCTAAAAAAAAAAAAAAAAAAAAATTCATTCATAATATATACATTGTACAATGACGCGTACTAATGTGCGTAAACGTAACGCTCCGAGAGAGATAAAAGAGAAGAATTCGATGAAACGCATCAGGAAACCAGCTCAACGATCGGCGACAAGCCTGATTACCCAAACCATGGAGCGAGTAAATACAATAACGGCCCGAACTACCGAAGGGGCTGCTCCACTCCTTCGCAATGAAGAGATGATGGAGGAAAGACGCGAAGACGAACCGGAGACAAGACAACCAATCGATAAGCGGACCGTACGCCCAAGTGTACCGGAGATATCTACGACCACTATCGCAGGAGAACTTCGCGATGAGGCGGGAAGAAACAACGAGCGAAACGCCGGCTACATCAACAGCACGGTCGCCGCCGACGAGCCGGTGAATGAAGAGTCCTTTGCTACGCAGGCAGGGGAACACCGCACGAACATCCCGAATCGGATGAACCATAATGAGGGATACAATGCACGGGCGATCAGTCGATTGACCATCGACAAGCGACTACCGGATTTCTCAGGTAACCCCTTGGAGTGGCTCTTATTCAAAGAAACCTTCGAATCGACCACCGAAATAGGGGAATTCACGGACAAAGAAAACGTCGCGCGCCTAAATGCGGCCCTAAAAGGAAGAGCCCGCGATGCGGTAAAAACGCTGCTGGCCACGGCCAGCGATTCGAAAAGAATTATAAAAACATTGGAGCTGCTCTTCGGGGATAAGCAAATTATAGCCGAAGAGATCCTTCGTAACATCAGGTTCCTCCCTTCCGTCGGAAAGGGGGGGATCAGCCTGCTTCAATTCGCGACCGAATTAAAAAAACGCAACGAGAGCGATAGAATCGCTTGAGCTCGTGCCGTACCTCAATGCGCCTGACCTCGTCCAAATAATAGGGACAAAGTTACCCGCGGCGCTTAAATATGCGTACGACCGATGTTCGGCTTCGTCGTCAAAAAACGTCCCGGAACTAATTAAATTGAGCGATTTTCTTCAAACAGAAGCCGAATTAACAGCCCGATCGGTTTTCCGAGACGCCAGAGAGCGCGCGGGGGAAGAACGCAAATTAACACCTGAGCGAAGATATACGCGATACGCCAGGAAGGCGTACGGAAGCCACGACCGGGAAGATGTAGCGAAGGATGTCGCCGAAAGGAAATGTGCCAGATGCGGAAGCGTTACGCACCGCATAACAGAATGCGGGATCTTTTCGCGTGAGGCTTTAAATAACCGATGGAAATTCGTGAAGGCGCGAAGACTCTGTTATGTTTGTTTAAAGCCAGGACATCGGCAGGGAGATTGCAGCAACCGCCGATCCTCGTCCGGCAAAGAACACCACCGATTGTTACGTCCAAATAAGCAGGTAGATGGCAATATACGAACGCAGAGCGTTGATCGGGAATGGCCCGCATGCCCGTCGGAGAAACAAGTGGTGAATAATATAAAATGGTTAGGGGGACCACAAGTTTTGTTAAAGGTTCTCCCGATCCGCGTTCTAGGACCGCGGGGATATTCCGATACGTTCGCGCTCCTAGACGAAGGATCCACGGTGACACTGATAGAAAGCGCCCTCATCCGCAAATTAGGAATACAAGGGGCCAAAATTTCCATTAACATTAAAGGAATAAACAACTCAAAATTATATTCGAACAGTTTAAAGGTTCGTTTTCGCATATCAGGAGCGAGCGGAGAAGAAAGTAATATAATCGGCGTTACAATAAATAACCTAAATCTGCCGAAACAAACGATCCCGCAAGACTTAATAAACAAACTGGGGACGCGTGAATATCACCCAGTTTTGAAACCGTTTTATGACGCTGATGTGCGAGTGTTGCTGGGTCAAGATAATTGGCAAAACGTCGTGACAAGAGAGGTGGAGGAGATAAAGGGCACAAGATTAGCGATGTCACGATGTTTATTGGGATGGACACTGCATGGAATAGTAGACGAAAGGCCAACCGAGAAACATGCATCAATATTCGCAGGGGGAAAGAGCGAAATCGACCGACTGACGGTTGAGGAAAATAAGAGCGAGGATACGCGACTCGACAAGATGATGAAGGAGTATTTCGAGTTAGAAAATGCAGGAATTGGCGGCGAGGCCGCACATAGAGCTGAATTAGACCACGCTTCGAGAATATTAGAAGAGTCGAGCAAATTTAAAGGAGACCACTGGGAAATAGGCCTATTATGGAAAAATGCGATCCCGCCGAATTGCGACGGGAAAGCCACCGCGCGAAAACGCCTTTCCGCCCTAGAAAAAAGACTGGATCGAGACCCAAGGTATGCGCAATTGTATTATACAGAGATGCAGCGGTTTATAGACGCGGGTTACGCAAAACTAGCAAAAAACGACGAGGGAAACGCGCGATGTTGGTACCTTCCGCACTTTGGCGTCACGAACGTCAATAAGCCCGGTAAGATACGTTTGGTTTTCGATGCAGCGGCGAAAACCGACGGAGTGAGTCTTAATGACCAATTAGATATGGGGCCGGATCTACTGCAATCTCTGCCTGGAATCATCTTAAGATTCAGGAGATTCGCCGTGGCATGCAAAGGAGACATTAGAGATATGTTTCTCAGAATAACGGTAAAAGAAGAAGACACACAGGCGCAAAGATTCTTGTGGCGAGGTAAACGACGAGACGAAGAACCAAAGATCTTTCAGATGAAAAGCCTGCTTTTTGGGGCGAAATCCTCGCCGTGCTGCGCCATGTACATAAAAAACAAAAACGCGAGAAGACACATCGACGACATGCCGCTAGCAGCGAATAGTATAGTTAGGGACAGTTACATGGATGACTTCCTAACAAGCCACCATTCCGTCGAAGAGATGAAAAATATAGTAAAAAATGTAATAAAAATAAACAAGATGGCCAACTTTGAAATGCATGGGTGGGTATCCAATTTCCCTGAAGTACTACCCGCGGACGTGGAAAAAGGAGAAAACCACGAAAATACCGCGATGCGACTAAGCGAAAGAGATAGCGAAAGAGTATTGGGAATGGTCTGGAATACGCGCAAAGATAACCTAACCTTCGACGTGAAATTATGTAGATTCCCCGAGAAAACATGGAGTGAAACCTTAATCCCAACTAAAAGACAAGTATTAAGAATAATAATGTCGGTCTTCGATCCGTTAGGGTTACTGATCCCCTTCACACTCAAATCGAAAATACTGATGCAAAAGATCTGGCAGAGTGGAATCCTCTGGGACGAACGGATTCAGGAAGAAGAGTGTACAGCTTGGCGAGACTGGACCGCCAGCCTCAAGAAATTGGAACGCTGGGCGATAGCTCGCTGCATGATCGACGGAAAATTAAAAGGATTCAAGGCGGAACTACACGTCTTTTGCGATGCGAGCCTGGCAGCGTACGCGGCCGCCGCGTATTTAAAAATAAAGAACAATAGCGGATACTGTTCGGTCGCGTTAGCAATGGCGAAAAGTCGTGTCGCACCATTGAAACCTCTAACAGTTCCACGACTTGAGTTGCAGGCGGCGCTATTAGGTGCAAGACTACTTAAATACATCGAAAGCGAATTAGAATTAAAAATAGAAAGGCGAATGCTGTGGACGGACTCAACGGTAGTACTGAACTGGATAAGATCAGGTCCGAAACAACGACACGTGTACATCACGAATCGTCTTGGAGAAATAGCGGAATTGACACGAGTGAAAGAGTGGCGATGGGTACCGACCAATTCGAACCCAGCGGATGATGCCACACGCATAAACGACGGGGCGATGGAGCCTGACTCACGATGGTTTAAAGGGCCCTCTTTCCTATGGGAAGATGAGGACAAATGGCCCAGGGAGAAGTTTACGTCGGTCGCAGAGAAGAAGGAAGTAAACAAGGTCAAGGCAAACGAGGTGTGCGGATACATGGTCACATCGGAACAAAAACCCTGCCCCCTGGCGTTTAGTGTGCTGGGGTGGAAAGGACTGCAGTTATGGGCTAAACGAATCAGACGAGTATCCGAAAGATGGAAAACGCGAGCGAGAATCACGCGCAAGGAAGAAAGCGCGAAATCCGAAGAATTATACTTGATACGCGTAGCCCAGGGCGAATGCCTCTTTAAAGAAATAAAGGAGTTACGGAATGGGACGAGCGTGAACAAAAAAAGCAGCGTCGCCAAATTAAACCCATTCATAGACAAGGACAATGTCCTTAAAGCGAACGGTCGGGTGACCCAAATAGGCGAAAACGGTTTTAACAACTATCCAATAATCCTGGATAGCCGGCATCAGATAACGAAAATATTAATTTTGGAATATCACCGGCGCCTCCTTCACGGGAACAACGAGACTCTCGTGAACGAAATCAAACAGAAGTATTACATAATAGGGCTTCGAAGAGCGATCAGAGTAATAACTGGCAGATGTTTGACCTGTATGATAATCAAAGGAAAACCCGAAACCCCTCTCGTGGCCGCGCTCCCGCCCGGCCGCGTTGCGTTCAAGCTGAGGCCGTTCACTCACTGTGGAGTGGATTATTTTGGTCCTATGACCATAAAGATCGGAAGGAGAAGAGAGAAACGATGGGGGGTCCTATTTACTTGTCTTACAGTCCGAGCGATACACCTAGAACTGGCGACGAGCCTGAGTTCGAACTCGGCTATAATGGCCCTGCAAAGACTTGCGGCGAGACGAGGTACCCCCACCTTTGTATATAGCGACAATGGGACAAATTTTAAAGGAGCCAACCGCGAATTAATGAAGGAGATGAAAGAAATAGATATGGACAAGCTACGAAATTTCGCGGACAAGGAAAATATTCACTGGCGCTTTAACCCTCCGGGCGCCCCTCACATGGGAGGAGCATGGGAAAGATTAATTCGTTCAGTGAAAACATCACTTAACATTATTTTCAAAGGGCAAGTAATGAACGAGGAAACGCTGCACACGGTACGCACAGAGATTGAACACACCGTCAATTCACGGCCGTTGACTCATGTGTCAACGGAACCCGGAGATCTGGAGGCGCTGACTCCAAATCATTTTCTCATCGGCTCGTCATCCGGCGGAATCAAGCCAACGTATACCAACAAATACACAATATGCCTAAGAAAGCAATGGAAGATAG
This sequence comes from Ceratosolen fusciceps, assembly GCA_018883505.1. Lineage (NCBI taxonomy): Eukaryota > Metazoa > Arthropoda > Insecta > Hymenoptera > Agaonidae > Ceratosolen > Ceratosolen fusciceps. Next base: position 6,980,716 of record RCIC01000008.1, read on the forward strand.
CCCAATACTTTTCGGACTGTTTCTGGAAAAGATGGATAAGGGAATATCTGCCGACCCTGTTGCCTAGGAAGAAATGGTTCGAAAAAACAAAGCCAATGGAGAAAGGGGATGTAGTGCTGGTGGTGGACACGCAATTGCCGCGTAACTGTTGGCTTAAAGGGACAGTAATGGAGGTGTTTATGGGCAGGGACCAGCAGGCGAGAGTTGTTAAAATACGAACTCCGAAAGGCGATTTCTTACGCCCGGCGCATAAGTTGGTCAAGCTCGTAAGCGTGAACGAAGTACAAAATTAAACATTTTGTACGGGGGGAGGGATGTTACAGACCACGAAATATACAATGGAACAATGTCCCCTTGTTCTATCTGCGGAATAGATTGCGAGAAATCGCCGCGCGTAATGTAAGACCGCGCGGGATTACAAGAATAATAAACGGAGTACGATCCACCCGAGCCGCCAGGGGCTGTAGCCTGTGCCACCCGAGCCGCCAGGGGCTATAGCCTGTGCCAGCCGTCGGGGGCTATAGCTCGACCGAGCCGCCAGGGGCTATAGCCTGTGCTCGCCGTCAGGGGCTATAGCCTGACCAAGCCACCAGCGGCTATAGCCTGGGAAAACGAGCGAAGGAGGCTCGGATCCAGGCTGAAGCCGCGCAAGGTGGTCAGCACGTGGCCGTCGCCGATTCCCTAACGATGAAAAATGAATAAACAATCGAGGCGAGGAATGGGGCCGGATAAGCGACGACCTAATAACCTGGAGGAGTTAAAAAGGCAGCACGAAGGATCAACGAGCATTATTGTCTTGAGAAGTCCGACGCGACGACGATTGTCATAAAACTACCAATAAAGGATTAAAAAACGAAAACTTGAATTATTAATTCCTCCCTCTGAACTCGACCTATTCCTGCCCGCTTCCTATTCCAAGTAACATATGCAATAAGGGGAAGAAGGCGGGTGTTTGTTAGTAAGTCAGGATTTGGATAATCGCTCGACGTTTATACTGCTTAATTTACAAATTACTCACGTGCCTGCACACGTACATGTAATTACATAATACATAGCTCTTTTGATTGTTTACGAGTCCCGGCTAAAATGAGGTATACCGCTTGTTTTGAAAAGGGGGAGGAAAAAAAACGGACCGTCGCGCGAGCGATGTAAATTCCTTTGTGACGTCGAGGTTTGCCAATTCTCCAGCAGCGCTTCTCTCCCATTATTGCAAAAAATTAAACACCCGCGCCATAATAACGCAGAATGTCGTTGTCTAGGCTAATTAAAGCGACTGTCGTCGTCGTTGTCGTTGTTGTCGCTGTCGTTGTCCTTGTTGTCGCTGTCGTTGTCCTTGTTGTCGCTGTTGAAGAGATCTTGGGAGATGGGACGAAAAAAGTCCGTTTGTTGTAGACAAAGTTACGACGTATCCTTTCCCATAACGATCGTCGAATGTGAGCCGTATATAGTTGGCACGGATTGACCGAGAGTGCGAATAACGAGCAAGAGGTAGGCGTCACGACAAACAGTCCCTCTATGGGGATCGATAAATGGGCTTAACGAGCGAGACGGGCCGAGGTACTTCTTCGCCCAATTCTCACAATTACGGCGGCGTCAATTGTCGGGGCTCCGAAGCTCGGGTCCCAAATAAATCGGGACCAGCGTCCGCTGCGTCGTCGGCCTCGCAATAGAAACTCCAAGGTAAGAAAGAATGCGCGGGCGCCGACGCGCATCCGAATGACGAGCCGAAGCGGGAGGGAAAAAAAAAGGGGGAGCGTAGGAATCCGGGGCTAAGGAGGCTTATCGCTTTCCCGAGATCGGGGCCCGGCTGCAACAATAGCCCGGCCCCGGCTCAACCAGCGCCGACTGACCCCGCACACCAACTATACGACTGCCTAAATGTACCTGTACACCGACCGTCCGCGTTAACCAGCTGGAGTTCCCGCCCTTTTTCCGCTCAGCCACAACCTTTTATTAGTTCATTAGTCCATTAGTCCATCGGTATCCGACCGTACGCGATCACACGTTTGAATGTCAAAATGTCAATGCATTTCTAGAATAAGCGTTTGCAAGTATAATAAAATAATTATTTAAAGTGTCCAAGCCTTTCATATTTTTGTATCTAAAGAAATTGCGTGTAATTTTTAGAATAATTCAATTGGACTTATTATTGCATTGTAATAAAAAATATTGAAAAATAAAAATATTCATAAAACTTACACGTCGTTGTTTTATTCATGAGTTAATGTTCAAGTACAGACGATAACTTCAAGTTGCATAAGTTTCTATTCAAAGGGTAACGATACTTTCGTATTAATACAGATGAATTACAATAATTAATCCAAAATGGTCAAATCGATATTAGAATTAATTCGTGAGCCACATATCATCTTAAAAGTTATACCTTTGGTAATATTAAATATATAAGCATAAATTTTAGTTTCTAGTTAACCTTAACTATCAATATATTCAAATTACTCTGCAGACAGTGTGTTTAACAATTATTAGCTGTTGCAAGTTAAGGCTACTGAGATTGGGAATATTCAACAGAGTACGAATCTGCGGATATTATCACTCCTATGTACACGTGATAGGTCTACTTCTGATTGAACGTTTCTTCTTTAAAAAAACTATGATCACCGTTAGTATGAACGAATAAAAAACTACTAATTCAAAAACATTTTTAACTTTCTATTAGGCGCTATTATTCGTAGTCCTTACTATGTTATAATAATAATTACTAATACGTAATACATGCAATAAATCATGTGCTTGTATTGAAGACTATGTATGACGTCATTATCAAGGTACGTAAGTAGTAATTAATTTGATATGTATGATTTATTTCAGGAAGTCGGTCTGCAAATTGGAAGTGTAATACAGCTGTTGGCCGCGACACATTATTATATGGACAACTTTAAAAATACTGGTAAACACCTGAATATTAAAACAATAAAAAAATTCTCCTCTTGTTAAAGATAATCATGATTTTTTAAAATTAAGTTAAAACTAAATTAAAATACGAAAATAATTTATTTCATAACAGTAACTAGACATCCATTCCCAGAAGAACAGTTGGTATTTGTAATCCTTTGTGCAGGTTTGTTAATGTTAAATATTCGAAATATCGGCTTCTGTCGCTTAATTACTTAAAACTCGTTTGTTTCAGTATGTATGATTATAACGCTGTGCGATGCAGTTTTATTAATAATACATCGTGAAACGGCTTCTGAATAATGATATGCTCGATCAAGTGAATACTTCAATAAAGAAATATTGTTTTTTTTTTTATATAAATTTTATTATTTAAATAATTCAATAAAGATTATTACAATAATTAAGAATATTGTGTTATGCGTTTTACTATGAATATTGTTTATGGAGACATACTAACTCGAGGCACAGCAGTAATCCTGTTGAAATAGAAAGACACTGAATGTATAGAAATTTTGTAAATATTAATGTTCTAATAAAAAATTATACGTTTTGCGTACCTAATTCAGACATCCCACAGAAATACCAAATAAAATATGTGTAGGAATACATCATCATCAGGAGGAAAGTAAATGCAAACAGTGCCGCCTAAAATAATTTTAGGTTTCAGAAATTTCTTTCTATGAAAGTGATATTCGTTTTAGTAAAAAATTATGTAATTACGAATCTCGGGTCTGGATCTTCAAAGATGTATCCAACTATATAGGCGATAGAAGAGAAAAGCGTCCCTTGCATCATCCAAACCATATGCATATGCAGATAGTAATATGCGTGAACGTTCATTAAACAAACGCCCTTGAAACATATTATAGATTTCCTCAAAATTATGGTTAACTGTCAGAAACGCTTTGAAAATACAATTTTACAGCATTGAACTGATACATTTCACTTACCAGTTGGGTACACTTTATAAGGAAATGGGTATTTGAGAATAAAGTTTTAATGTCCTTCACCATTTTTACTTACGAATTAATTTGCCAAATTAATATTCTCAAAGTTTTTAAATTATCTCTCAAGATATAATTCGTTGAATTACCACCAACAATTATTACGCACATGATAAAATTGACAACTTCATATCCGTTAAGATCTAGCCTCAACTGTAGCCAGTCAACGTACTATGATTTTCGTGATAAATTTGTCATAAGGGTTTTTTTTGTGTGTGTCCTGGCATCGGCTAAGCCACCGATATTATATAAATTTCTTTGATATTTTTGCAAATAACGGCTTTTAGTGGAGACGGATTTTTTTTTTTTTTTAGAAGAGCTAAGCTAAGCGCGCCTGGATATATATATATATATATATATAAATCTTATATATATCATTATATACATATATAAAACGAATGCACAACTCGTTAAGTCGACGAGTGCAGGACATGCGGTCCTGTTAAAATCTCGTGCTCGTACAATATCAATTCAGAAAAATAATATTAGAACTCAATATGGGTATTACTATATTATATATATATATATATATATATAAAGATATTACAAATTTTACTATTACTTCCTGAAAAATTTCAACCATATTAAGGAATTTTTTTTTCTTTTAAAATTACTTTAAACTCTTATGTAGAAAAAAGATCCATTGCAATATAAATAGTAAAAAATAAGTGTGTAGTAATGTGCACTATTTATAAAAACAACTCTATTATTCATTAATGTTTTATTTATTAATTCCTAAATGTCGCACACGTCTTTATATACATAAAAAATAAAATAATTTAGTTTATTAAAACATAATTGATGAAGCGGAATTCTCTTCTTTGGCTTTCTAAATTAGATGTCAACTTGTTTTTACGATGACTAAGTATTTGTAATTAAAAATTATCTCGAGTCTAAATGCTTTTTCAGTAACACACTTTGATAGCATAGCAAGGTGATGTGTATATTTTCGTTTTCCGCTGTAGTCCCTATCGATTTAGCACTCGTACATATACCGTAAATGATATAATAAATATATCGTAATTATTGTGTGAGTATTTTGTATTAAAACAATTGCAATAATGTCTATAGAGATCATGCGGAATGGCTTTTACGGCATTGAAGGTTAGTTACGTTGAAATTCCAACTTTATTTATAAACCCAATAATACGTAATAATAAATATACGTAGCCGGCAATGTAATTTATGGATTGGCGATATGCATCATCGATGCATATATGTTGGTATTATTAACAAAACGAATTTTTATTGTGCATCGGGATGGCCATTATTACCATATGCATTAATTATTCTTAGTTAACCTCGGTGATGCGCGCCCGGTGACTGCAATATTACAATCGGATCGCAATTTTTTTCACCTCGTACAATGCTGTAATTTAGCAGTTAATTTTATTACTTGCACAAGCGCAATTTTAATTAGAAAGCTAGGAATAAGATAATTAACGATTATCTTGTAAATCGTGCGAGTGAATGTAATACATTATTACTTTCGCTCAACTCATTACACTTTTGTTCCCTAATTCCGATAAGCCAGACATTCCATATGAATAAATCACTTTTAATCTAATTATAGAATTTTTTCTAAAATTAAGCGATTTTTATCGAACCTTGTGGAAACTTGCTTTCCCAAATTGTATTAAATTCAAATTCTTTTTCTACTTTAATCAATATCGCTTACCTAAAAAGTCCGGGTTTTCATTATTAAATTTTCGTGACAGTGATTTCTTGAAAGACCCGAAAGATTCATTGATTCATTGATCAAGAATTCGCGTCTGTGATTGATAATCTGTATACAAAACGTAAAAAGGAAGGAAATTAATTAGACGGGTTCTCTTGTCTTGAGGATAGTATATCGAGGAGGCGCAATCAATCTCTTCGTCGTGAACGTAAAATGTCGCGTGAGCATTTGTCTTGACTCCCGTCACAATTTAATAACTTTTTCGTTTAAAGAAACTAAAAGCGAGTGAGGGGGGAGGGCAGGGAGGTCTGCCAAAGCTCTGTTACGATATTTTATTGTGACAGTTTAGCAGCATCTCGAACCCGTCTGAGTATACAAATAAGTAAAATTTCTCAAAGCATTTATAAGGACAGGACAAGTGGGCGCGCTGCGATTTAAAAACGGGGGTTGAGGGAATGGGCCACTCGTGACAAGGACAGATTCGCCGGATATCGGAGAAGTAAATACAACGTCGCTCCTGATAAGACCGTCCCATCTGCTCGTGGCTCGTTTATTTCGAACAGACAAAGCTGCGAACGATCGGCTCCGCGTCATCGCGCAAAAGCCGATAATGGCCATTACGCTCTGAGCGTACCCCATGACAATTTCCCCAAGTCGCTTCTTAGGAGTCGGTCACAAAATTACCAGCTGCTCGTTTTTCAATTAGCACTAATATGCGTAATAATAATGCCTTTGTACTTTGGTTGAGCGCGACCAAATCATTAAAATACGACGGCTTAGAAGCGGGTTATGACCCCTTAAAATGCATTCTAATGCCGTTAAGTCAAGACAAATCGGCGAGAACTATTTACACCGTCTGAAAATACAGTCTTTATTACTCCAGAGGATTTTATCCGCCTATCGGGTGGGGAAGGGAGGAGATGATGAATTTCCTACTGGGCAGCATCAATGTTTATGGGATGAGGATGTGTGGGAAAATATTTGAAATCGATTGAGCCTCGAGTTCATGTAAACCAGATTTTCGACCCGTTCGAACAGAATGCAAAAGAACGCGGTTTCTATTACCTTGGGCTCCATTCGGTTTACATGACGATTCAGAGAAAAAGTCGACCTCGCCGTCGGCTAATCTGCCTCGAGTGGAAAACATTCTGAAATTCCCTATGCATTTTTTCGGGCTAAATCGCGCGAATGCAGCTGCTGACCATCGAGCTGAAATTTTATAGCCGACTTACGTCCCTACGGAAGCCATATTATTCGCAAATATATTCGCAAATACTTTTCGCAAATACAAAGATTTCGAGTGCAAACATTCAATATTGGGAAGGGAAGTGACAGCGACCCGTGCACCCCGACAACCAACTTCGGTAATATTTTATTAAATTGCATGTACAGTTATACCGAGCCGGATTCCCAAAGGAATTTCCCATCTAAATTTTACACAATATTTTAGGCAAATGAATCGACACGATCCACCCACGGATCCTAATTCCCCTATAATAGAAAGTATTTGCATAAATAGCACCTGTCCACTTACAAATCCACATCAGTTTAATGTCATGTGTAACAGCTAACAGATACATATATTGAAATACAAGCCAAGAAGCATTTCCCAACGTTAGAACGTATTAATTAATATACTCATACAATCATATGACCCCCCACCCTAAGTATCCATTTACGTATTTTTTAACAACTTTAATTTGTTATACGGTTAGTTAACATGCTTTTACATGCTTTTACTGTAATACGTGATTAGTTATAATTTTCAATAATCATCCATGTTTATTTATACCTTAAGCTGCGCTACAGTAAAGGATAAATCCGAAGATTTAATAGCGAAACGATTTCATTTGAAATTTGAAAATTTATACTCAATTTTCGTTCGACGTAATAATAATGTAACATAATCCCGAACGGTTTAATCTTTTTCTCTCCTCTACGCTTAAGAGCTAATGAACCTCTAAATAGGATTTCCAACCGGTCAGTGTTTATAAATTAATATGGGCAACTAACTAGGTCGGGCAATTCTTGCAAATTATTAATGTTTCTTTATTACTTCGAACTCTGCCGACTGTCTAACCGATCATTATTATTGTAAAAGGTAAAATTTATTATCGAGAATATTTTCTATAAAATAACCTTTACTTCACTTAATCAACGACATCTCATTGCTCGTTGGTCTTACTAACCGATAATAAAGCAGTCGTTAATTGCAATAGTATATACTTTAAATGAGCGAAATATTATTTTCGAGACTAACAGCGTATCATGAATTTGAAAAAAGTCCATATTAGTGGGATTAAAGGAGTAATGCACCGGAATTCTAAATAAAGTCAACCACTATTTAATTCAGATTCCATATATTCATATTGCTCGCTTCTAGCTTTGGATTACTAATGTTATTTTACGAATGACGATTTAAGAAAGTTTCAGGATTGAAAAATTTGCCTATTCGGAAAACTTGATAATGTGTCCTTGCTTACATTGTGCATTCGCTTATCCGTTCAAATGTGAAAACCTTATACAATTATACGAGAAAAAGTTTTGCAGTATAAGAGGATTTTCGCTTAGCGTCACGTGACTAACTAACGTACACTAACGATCCTTTGGTTTATTCTAGGAATCATTTAGGAATCCCGAGTCTTCGTGTTCATTATAATGGAGCCCGATGTTCCAGATAGTAAATTTTATACAAAAGTTCGGAATAAAAAATTGACGATAAAAAGAGTGATGCGGGTGGGTGGGAGGGGTTATTGGTGGAAGTGAAGGGGAAGTAAGAAAAAGAAGCCTTTCGTTTACTCGGAGGATGGCAATTTGTCTTGGGACAAATGTAATTCTCAAGTAACAAGAGGATCTTCCCTCTTCGCGAATTTTTTTTTCAAGGTATTCTCGTCATTCCTGAAGGTTCCGAGCGCGTTATTCCTCGTCGGCAGGTATTTTGAAAACAATTTCCACGGTGCGTTACGAATCGGCCTAACTCGTAAATACAATTTGACGGCCCGGCTGGTCAGCAATGAAAGTCAGCAAGGAAGAAAATCTCCATAGGCATGATAAGCCTCGCTTGGAAAACAAAGGGAAATGAAGATGGAAGATGAGATAGATTATATATGAGAGGAAGCGAGCTTGTACGACCGACTCGTATTTCTACCGCCACCACCCCACCGCTACCATACGTACGTACCAGAGCCACGCGATCCGCCGCCGAGTCGGTGTGACCAACGCATGGCCACGTATTTAGGTACCGTAAGCCCGTGGAGCGCTGTTAAACTGTTCTCCTCCCGGCCCTGCCCCTCGCCTATACACCGGACCGCGCAAAGCGACGAGGAGTTCGCCGCGCCGCGCCACGCCACGCCGGCCGACGGCTAGCCATGCCCATCAGAGCGAGCGCGTCAGAGCGCGACCACCGCCCAATACTACGGGAACGCCGTACGACGCCGTACGACGACGCCGCCGCCGCCGCCGCTGTGTTTACGTTTTCAATGTTCCCCTCGCACACTCCGCACCGCCTTGAAGAAACGAGTACGCGGTTACGCATGTGGCGTATGAATTATTTTATCTTAACACGCATACTCGCGTCTGAGGTTAATATACCTGCGCTCGACAGAGGCCGTGGCAGGGAAATACACTTGTTGATATTAAATATCGCTTAGCAATATCTGGCTCGAGCCTTGTTTTATAAACGTCGGTCTAAATAACCTCCTTTTCCGCGGCCATCCGCGGAAACCGTTATTCCGGAAAACCATAACATTCCGCATTCGAGAAGGATTATTGGCCAACGATATTGGCCAACTTGTTCCCTCGAAGGCAACCATTATTGTCATTACTATCATTCGTGGGCCCGAGTTCCGCCCAGTGTCACAATTACACTTTTCTTCCCGAGGTAATGAATCCGGAGCGTGCGCGTCGTTATGATCGGGTGTAGCGGCATCCTTGTCTCGAGCTCGGCGCACGGCCTCGGCCGATGACGTAATGGAGCCTGGCTCGTTCGTTAGTTAATTCGAGGGCCGTGTCGTCGTCGTCGTCGTCGTCGTCGTCGTCGTCGTCGTCGTCGTCGTGATTCATTGCAGTTACGCGAAGCCGCCGCGGCAGCGCGAGCCCTAATTAAATATTCATGCCGCGGCCGTAATTTCGGACGCGTCTGCTGTCAATGCGGCTCGAGGAAGTAACGCCCTCCTCGCGCCACCCTCCCAACGGGAATAACTGACTGGCGCAACCGAGGCCCCGGTGGTGCACCTCGTCCTCGACTCCTTTCTTATTCACCGGCCACGTGCCCCCAATCCCGTTACGCTTCTAATGGTCCCAAGGATTACTTGGCAGGGGCTCGCCTACGGGATCAGTTGCTCGCCTCCCCCAGCCACCGATTACTTCTTTTACTAATACTAAGAAGAGGACAAGTGTAAATTACCTGTCAGTCGTTGAAAAGGCCGAGACGCGTGAATTTTTCTAATAATTCCAAACGCAATTTTCTCGTGCGCGTAATAAAATAACGGTAGGGTTAATTACGTCAACTTAATAAGAATGACTGCTGATTAAGGCGAATAAATGTATAAGTTATGAATAAACGAGAACAACTGCGGTGCAATTACCCAACGTTGTATGTACAATTAATTACGCCTTTGTCCTTAGAATAATTAGTTCATTCGACAATACTGTACTGGTACTGAAACGTTCCGATTGAGAATCCATCCTATGATTGCGCAACGATTAATGGGTTGGGATTAATGAGGGATTAATAAAGGCTCGTTTTCCCTGTAAAGGGAGCATCGTCTCTCTAAAGGGAAGGGGAGGGGGGAGGATAGTAGTAGTCGAGGAAGGTCAGGCAGTCGGCGGAGGCGCTACGAGCGTAGCCGGGGCGAGGCCGCGAAGTAAGCGTCGGGACGTATGGTAGCTGGTGGGGCGATTGGGAGGGGGGAGGGTGTAGCGATCGGCGATGCAGGCGCGGAACGGAGAAGCTGCGCGCGTTCGCCGACGTCGTGGGGGATATTTGCGCGCCGAGGCACCTGGAGGACGTGTCGGCGCTTGCAGTTGTAGCCAAGCCGTGTCGGGGCTCGCGCGACTCACCGAGCGTACAGGACGACGAAGAGGTGGACGAGAATCGCGTCGCAGAGCCCGGGAGCTACATATGACAGGCGGCCACACCTTCGCCTGAGGAGCGTTGCCAGGAAAAGTGCCTGACTTGGGCGGAAAGTGAGTGAAAGAACCTACCGGTCGCGTTTGGGGTGGAAGTGTGGAGAGCTGGGAATGGGGGGGGGGAGGGCGGAGGAAGCGAGGAGTGCGGGACTGCTTTGCGTTGCGACTGAGTGCCGGGAAGGATAATCTTTATTTTAGTTGTAGGGTCGTCGTACGACTGGGGAAGACACTTTCCCGGTCGGTGGTACCGACGGTATAGGCCTCGGCATTTCCGTGACTGAGCACTCGCGTGCATCCAATAGAAAGCTTCCTTTGGAAAAACGGAGTAAAGGCCGAAGCCGTGGGCTAGAGTAGTCGCTGCGGCGATCATTAGAAAGAGAGCGGCGGGGAGCGGGGGGGAACGCCAGTCACGAAAAACCGGGACTATAGGCTGCTGCTGCTGCTGTGCTGGGCGGCAGTGGAGTAGGAGGAGGAGGAGGGGGGGGGACGTTTGGAAAAGCCATTCACGCGGCGCGGTCGTATAAAAAGAACGTATATGGCCAGATACGTATGTATGCGTGTATATATATATATATATATATATATATACGTAAACGCGTGCTTGTGTGCGCACGTGAATACATGAAAACACGCGCAAGCGAGTACTGGCAGGTAGGATCGCGGCGCTTTCCAGGGCTAGTAATAATTATTGAACAGTTATTCCGGGGCTCCGCGGGTGCTCTTCCATCTCCGGCCAGCGGTTCCCAACCCGTGCCCGGAGCTCCTTCTCTGGGAGCGCTTCGATCCTTCGCCAGTGCTGGGGGATGTTTTACAGCGTCGCGTACGACAACCCCATTAGCCCCATTAGCCCCATTAAATCGTGCTCCTCCCGCCGATCCCATTGTTCTCGTATCTGCGCTTGGCCTAGGCGAAGTGCATTTCTTACTGTTTGTTTGATCCCGGATGACGGCAGTGCCGTTAACCGGAGACGCCAGTCGCTTTTACCTCAGGAGTCGAATGGCATTGACCTGCCGCATTGTTATTAGACATTTCAGCTATCGCAGGTATGTCAAAGCCGAACGCGGCGTCGGATACGCATGCGCCCCGCACCATCCCTTCAGATTCTTATTAACCACTGCACGAGTGCTCGAATATGAAAATCCACGCTCGACCTTATTCGCAGAGATACGCAGACGAGTACGCGTGTTACAGAACCTCAGGCTCCAAAACCCTACTGCCAGCTCTTTCGTTGCAATAATACCAATAATAGTATCAATAATAATAAGTATGCAATAAGGGGAAGAAGGCGGGTGTTTGTTAGTAAGTCAGGATTTGGATAATCGCTCGACGTTTATACTGCTTAATTTACAAATTACTCACGTGCCTGCACACGTATATGTAATTACATAATACATAGCTCTTTTGATTGTTTACGAGTCCCGGCTAAAATGAGGTATACCGCTTGTTTTGAAAAGGGGGAGGAAAAAAAACGGACCGTCGCGCGAGCGATGTAAATTCCTTTGTGACGTCGAGGTTTGCCAATTCTCCAGCAGCGCTTCTCTCCCATTATTGCAAAAAATTAAACACCCGCGCCATAATAACGCAGAATGTCGTTGTCTAGGCTAATTAAAGCGACTGTCGTCGTCGTTGTCGTTGTTGTCGCTGTCGTTGTCCTTGTTGTCGCTGTCGTTGTCCTTGTTGTCGCTGTTGAAGAGATCTTGGGAGATGGGACGAAAAAAGTCCGTTTGTTGTAGACAAAGTTACGACGTATCCTTTCCCATAACGATCGTCGAATGTGAGCCGTATATAGTTGGCACGGATTGACCGAGAGTGCGAATAACGAGCAAGAGGTAGGCGTCACGACAAACAGTCCCTCTATGGGGATCGATAAATGGGCTTAACGAGCGAGACGGGCCGAGGTACTTCTTCGCCCAATTCTCACAATTACGGCGGCGTCAATTGTCGGGGCTCCGAAGCTCGGGTCCCAAATAAATCGGGACCAGCGTCCGCTGCGTCGTCGGCCTCGCAATAGAAACTCCAAGGTAAGAAAGAATGCGCGGGCGCCGACGCGCATCCGAATGACGAGCCGAAGCGGGAGGGAAAAAAAAAGGGGGAGCGTAGGAATCCGGGGCTAAGGAGGCTTATCGCTTTCCCGAGATCGGGGCCCGGCTGCAACAATAGCCCGGCCCCGGCTCAACCAGCGCCGACTGACCCCGCACACCAACTATACGACTGCCTAAATGTACCTGTACACCGACCGTCCGCGTTAACCAGCTGGACTTTTCCGTTCGTAGGGCGCACGTGTCTGAGAGGGGAGGCTACTGGAGGGAGGAACGGCCCTCGTCGAGATCCGTTGAGGAGAATTAGTCTCGGCGGGTGGAGGGGAGCGCCGGTCCCTGGGAATAGCGGCGGAGTGTGCGGCCGCGGCACCGGGCAGCTACGAGTCAGTCAAGCTGGGCGACAGGCGAGGAAAGCACAAGAGAGTCAGGATGGCGGACGAGGGCGCTATGCAGAACTCCCACGTCGCCAAGGAGATCGACGTCGACGTCGTTAGCTCCAAGTCCATATTGCTCAAAGTCATCGAAGTCGTGAGTATTTATTTCTTCCTCCACGTCCGCTCCGTCATACTTTTTCTATCTTCTTCTTCTTCTTCTTCTTCGTCTTCTTCTTCTTCTATTTTTTTCTATTTTTTTCTATTTTTATCTATTTACACCCAACATTTTATAAAGTTTGTCCGAGTTCCCGCCCTTTTTCCGCTCAGCCACAACCTTTTATTAGTTCATTAGTCCATTAGTCCATCGGTATCCGACCGTACGCGATCACTCCACTTCAGTGCAATGCATGGCATGTCGATGATTGTGTCAGACCTTGAGTCACAAGTGCTCATCAAGCCCGTGATTCACGTTAGCCAAAGATCTTGTGAGCTTCCTTCAATCATCGAATCAATCTCTCTAACGCCCGAAATACGTTTTATATTTATTCACGTCTACTCGGAAGCAGTACTCGACCTAAACCTGGTACCGGTCTCCCTGCCTCCCCTCACCCCACCACAATGCGGCACATTCTCGATCCTTAAAACGTTTAATTTATATGCACAACCGGCTTCTTTCATTTTTTCTTTCTTATTAAAACTTTTCTATTCCACCACCAAATTACAATTGATCTTACGGTTATTGACTTTTTTTAATAAATGCTCTTAGTGGTTTTTATTTTAATCTCGCCGCCTATCCGCCCCCCTCCCCGCCCCCACCAGTCCACCTTTTAATGTAATTCCGAATTTCGATCTAACGATTCTCCTTAGATCTTTAAAATAAAGTGAGGCGACGCGTACAGAGCTCTGAAAATCGATAGCCCTTGAAGGGGTCGAGTTTCTTGCTTACCTTGATCTAAACGAGTCCGTATAAATGATTAACATTAAGCTTTTGTGTCTTTACACTCGAGTATGCACTTACTTTTCCTTTCTTTCTGCTGATTTGTGTGAATCGAAAAAATGAGCATCGGAGCTCGTTATCGTGCTTATGAATCTACTCACTGGGCGTATAATGTTCCGGCTTGCTTCTAATAAGCCGTTAATTAGCCGCGCGTCTCTTTTCTTAGCCGAGATAATCCTTACTTCGAGAGTATTAAAGTAGCGCGCGCGGTCGCGGTATCAGCGCGAAGATGCCGAAATAATAATACGCTCGGTAAAGAAACTAGTGCACGTACTGCTCAATACTTTCTTACGTGTTTTTATATTCGAAGAAAAATCCTCTCTTTATGTAAAACGCTTCACTAAACACCGTATACCATTGCTATCGATGTCACTGTAATTTTGATCGTTATTAACCGAAAGGATTAAATAAGCAGTCTTCTGTTTATCTGCAATAGGGAAACTGAGCTCCTCGAGCCCTTAAAGGCCAGTTACTATGCTGAATGCAATACGCAAAAGTAACAGCGAACGAACAGTGGGGAAATAAAATTAGACGAAATAAATAAACGAAGTAGGTTACGGCGTAATTGATGGGACCCCAAGCGGCTTACTAATAAAAACTTCACCTAATGTCCTAACGTTAATATAGAGAACGTTAAAATTATATTCGTCGTTAATTATAATTAGTACGGCTGAAAAAACCAAATTGAACGTATATCTATGAAAAAAGTTCTTTTCCATTTTCTTTCCTTAAATAATGATGATCTCGGAACGGCGCCTGTTACTACCAACTACGTCATCAACTACAAGCCGATTGTCTTGAAATTTATGTCCTTTTTCCTAAAATTTCAACAGCAAAGGGACATACAATAATAAGAATAGGCCACACAAGTCGATCCTCGGTTATAAAATCAGAACCTTGAAAAACTAGTGAATTTTGAATGGGGCTAGGCCTTCTTTTAATTGAAGAACACGCACTCGTAAAGTGTAAGTCAATAAAGCGCAGTGTAGATGATCGATATGCTAAAATCTAGTGCAGGGCTAATACAGGGCAATTTCCCCATTACTTGGACGTCTATAGGCAAGCAGGAGTTAAATGTTGCTAATATACTGGAGGTGGGGGCTGGAGAAGATCAGGCCGGTCTACTTTTCCAAACAAAGTCGCTTTTACTTGTTATTTCCGCTGTACCCGTTATTTAATAATAGAACGATTAAAGCCTCGGGTACTTATGACCATTAGCTGTTTAAAAATCGTTTGCAATGGACTTCATTATTACCTCCGACGGACTACTTGTCCATTTTAATTTAATTCCCGTTTCGATCGATCAGCCGTAATCTAGTAGTCGCAATTTCACGATAAGACGTTACAGTTACAACTATTTTAAGCAACTCGAATAAACAGATTCGTTAATTCTAATTAAGCGTAGAAGCAGCAGCATTAGAGCCCGAAGCTCCACGCATGATCCTATACGAGCCAATGATTATTTTCTAGGAAAGAAAATATTTCGTGGATACGGAGATGTACGTCCTCGTTTCATCGAGAGCCTAATAAACATAATAAATTAGCTCTAATTGTGTAAAAGAAACGGAAAGGGATGACGACGTAAGCTGCTCGAAGTATGGATATGTCCGAGTGTCGCAACCCTTTCCGTAGCCCTCGCGGGAATGACCGACACGAGTCCCTTGAGTCCCTAAGCACTTCTTGTAATTCCAGGCTGTATCGATATTCGCGGTCGGACTGGTCGTCGATCCTTTCGACTCGTTCCATCAGATCTTCCTGCACCAGCCGAAGCCGAAACTCGATGACATCGCCATAATTTATGTGACCATCGCCGGTTTCATCGTCATCAATGCCGTATTGATCATCGGACATCTGCTCGGCGACCGGATGCCAAAGAGAACGGTAATTCGCAACTACGATTCTTAGCCCTAAACCTTCTTTTCTCTTCCCCCCCCCCGCCCGGTCCTTTGCACTTTTACGCTTTACATTGTCACCCGATATCTCGCGCTGGCTTCACTTCAAATATCTTTTCCGAGTCTCCGTTTCCTTCAATTTCTCAAATTACTCGGAATTCAAATTAAAACGCAGAAATACGAAATCAAATGCTGACTTTCTATTTTATTACATTTATTATAAACATGGCCATTATTATTGTACATTCAGGGCTAATTTCCTTCGACAATGCTAAAAATTAAATTTAAAATAATGCTGCATTACCGTTTCTATAACTATTTTCTAAAGAAAGAACATTCTGCTTTATATAAATAGTCGTTACGATAGAATAACAATGCGCAAGCGCGTGCATATATTACCATCAGTGCAAGCATTATGTGTCATTACGCAATAATACAAGGACACTTTTTCATTTTTCATGAAATCATGTAGATATCTGTTTCCTGTCTCGTTCGTACAACTGTAAATTATGATTACATTGTATATTGAGATGAAACATAATGTTCGTTTAATAGTTATTTTGAAAACATACTAAAACTAGAAGTTTCTAAAGTTTTCTAAAGCTTGTAAACTTTCCAAGTATTCATCATTTATTCTATTTTTTTTTTTTTTTTTTTTTTAACTTATATGCTTTCCAATATTATTCAAACAATAACTTTTAAATTAAAACCAAATTATATTTTATAAATTAAAACTGCTCCTGCTTATATGTATAAGTATGCTGAATTTATTAACAAAATCAATCTCATAAGAAACGAATATTTTCTTAAACTCTAAGGCGATATAATTAACAAATTATAAGCTAATTAAATTTAATTGAACATATTGATTTATTATATAGCTAATTGCATTGGTTAGTTTTATTAGATATAATAATTAGTTACGTTAATCGTATTTGCGAATAACCAGAAACGGCCTATTAGAAACAAAACAAAAAAAGCATTTTAAAAGTCATATCGTTAGAAATATCATTATTAGGTACAAGCATGTCTCGTAAAATGTTTAATAGTGTGATGATTGGTGATTGAAATATCTTTATGCTATAAATCAATTTTAAATAATCACGTATAATTGATTTGTAACATAAAAGTTTTATTACACGCGTAACTATAATAGGGAAATTAACTCATCTAACATAGTTAAGGTACGTTTTTATTTATGTACGGTATTTAAGTTTGGGAAAGTCTGAAACTAGTTTCGATTGCCTTTGACAAATATTTAAATCAATGATCACGAAGAGACATAAAATTTAGGAAACAGTTATGATAAAATTAGTGTTCAAATAGTTATTACCACCATCATATCATCAGAATATCAACAATTATGTAAATCATTCAAATATTCACAATAACGATTAACGCTATTTTTTAAATAAATAATGTTTTTACGTCCCACGTTTTTTTAATCAATTATTTGCAGTCATATTAATGTAATCATTTACAGTTATAACATTTTTATATTGTAAGTTATATAAACGTGCATATGTGAATAAGAAACAATTATAGATCTATTACACAATTTTTTGTACATTTTACTGTACCAAATGTTTTCTACAAATTCTAAAACTAAAATGGAAAAGTTTTAATTTTTATTCTTCTCAATTTCTGATTTATACTGTTTGAAGTCATTAAACTGCAAATAACAAAATCCAATTAAATAAAATTCAAAATTTATTAAATCAATATTTTTTACAGATTTAAGAAAAATTATAGTGGTGTGTAAATTAGTAGATATTAAGTGTGATTCACAGTAGTGAATGGTCAATTTCAATAAAATTCACTTTGAATGCGACAGAATATGAAAGTCATTGAAAATAAATAAATTTCTTCGTGCATTTAAAGAATTAAAGAAACGCCTCGCAGAATTTGAATATTCTAGGCTAATTAGAGACTAAAGAAAGAATTAAATTGAGACGTAGACGTTTACGGGCTACACAAACTGTCAATAAATATTTTGTAATTTTAAATACCCAGTTTTGGATAATAATTTTTTCGATAGAGTAAGATTAATGACATAGGGGTGCGAAACATAGAGATTGAAGTGATCTAAGAGGTATTTAGAGCGAAGGGAAGTGAAAGAATAGTGGGTGTCGATACGGAGAATCACGAGAAGTCCTTTGTTATTCGCGTGTTATTTAAGGGGTTTTTGAAAATCGAAACGCCCATGGGCAAGTTCGGGAAGTGCGAGCCAAAGCAGAGCATATAAAATAAATAAAGTCCCGGTTATAATGCCAAATTAAACGGATTCGAAAGTACATTGAGCCGCGTAGGGACATGTGAATGATAAAGAAACGTTGTTGCAGTCGGTGCTGTTCTCAGCGACCGGAGCGATCCTCCACCTCGTCGCCGGGAGCGTAGTCATCCACAACTGGCGAAAGCTCCACAGCAACTACGCCTACGTCTACAACAACAATACGTACGCGAGCAAGCAGTACGCGGACATGCTGATAGCCGGGGCCTTCTTCACCTTCGTCGACGCCGTCGTCTTCGCAGTCGACGTCTTCTTTACCATAAAGTACTTCTAAGAGCCGAGACTTCCTCCGATCTTCCTCCCTCTCCCTAATTGTCTCGTTCGACCGGAGCATTCGTTCGCGTGCACCCTTTTTCTTTTCTTTTTTTTTTCTTTTTTTTTTATCGAGTCTTCTTAGGCGTTAATTTCAACGGCAAACCGTAAATAAAGTCGATCCCGTTGCGTATCATATGTGCATACGCTTACACGTGCATACAACGTAACAGAATCTCGTAAGCGAATGTTGTCAGACAATTATGGCTTGATTCATTTGCTCCTCGGAGGTCAAACTTTTTCCATGTACACAGGCTCCGATGCGGCTGTTTATATCTATGGCTCGGTAATTGCCGCTGCGTACGGATTTAACGATTTGCCGCGATCTTTGTAAGATATGACAAACGCCGCCGATAATGTAGGCAGTGACAGAGCTGAAAATTTACTCTTTCCTTTCGGTTAAAAATTTAAAATCTGTTACGTGTACATGTAACGTTTTACGCAGTCATCAAGGAGGTCGTAATTTTAAATGCCATATAATTGAAATTTACCTTTAAAATTGTTAATCTAAGATTAGCTTTCGAAGCGTTCAGTCGCTTGATGTGGTCAAATCAATATCCAGAGCTTGAATTTACTTACAAGCTTATATATGTTTGCGCACGTCCTTACCACTTTTAATATTATAAATCTGTTGTTTGGCCAAGATTTGAAGCTGTCCAATTATGAAGCTAACTGTTCGAGTAGCCAAATTTTACTTTTGTAACGATACGCTGCAAATCCAAAGTAGAACCCTAAGTGTACAAGAGACCCTGTCGACTCAGATCTTTAAGAATCTGGCTTTAGGCTTCCTTATCACTTTTCCATTATTGTAAGTAGAGAAAAATATTTAACTATAACTTAGGATACCTTATTGCACTCTTGTTGATTTTATTTATAACAAATTTCTTCGGTCATATAATCGTCTCAGCTGCTAATTACAATTTTTATTTTAATTGAAGAAGCATATAAGGCCTCATACGCATAGTAGTGCACAGTTAACTGACTATTAACACTGAATATAATGCTATTGAATACAAAAAAAAAAAAAATTGTTTAAAAAATATTTCTCTCATTTTATATGAACTTAGAAGTATAGTTCGTATAATGAAAGTATGCATCGCACGTTTACGAATGCTGATATAATCCGTCCTATTTATAATAATACAAGGCTTTTCAGGCCATAGCTTGAAGCTTTATAATTAGCTCTATTCCGTCCATTATTTCGATTGACTGTCAGGTACGTACGATATAAGTCAAATTATAATGAATTACCTGTACGTGTTCGTTGTATTAAGATGTATTTCCGAAAGTATTTTTATTTTTTTAAGATGTATCTTTTTGTTTTACTTTACAAGATTATATATATGTGTGCGTGAGTGTGCATGCGACCACCCGCGCGCGCGCGTGTGTGTATATACATAAGTATTATGTAGTAAAAAGTACAATTTATTGCAATTTAAATAGATTTTGTGTAAAAAAAAAATTTCATTATTATTAGTGAATAAAATATCGTTATATATGCTTGAAATGTATGTACAAGTTATATACATATAAATTAAAAATAGATCTTTTAAAGCTCTATATATATATATATATATATTTATTTATATGATGCAAAAATTTAAATGAAAGTTGTAATTATTGCTATTTTGTAATTCAAAATAAATTGTTTTTGAATCCGATCCCACTTCATAAAAATATCAAACGAGAAATATGGATTTATCATTTGGAATTTTGTGTTTCACTTTCTTTTGTTAAAAGCTTCAAGAATTTAGAAACTTGGAATATTTATTTAGCCAGTGAGCAAGTCTTACGTTAACCTTAAAAGTATACAACATAAATCTCGCAATAAAAGAAAAACATGTCCGAGATATTACGTGCAACGCCGATCGAACATGGTGCAATTGAGAATAACATTCCGTTAGCTAAGCCTATACGGATTTTCCAATTTGTAATTCCTCATTTATCAACAAGATATTTATTTATTTATTTAACCATACTCTGATAAATATATAATAATGTCCTCTTATGTTCAAAAAAGTTGGTACTCTCTGCATTATTTGGATTAGCATACTTCATCATTTATGACAACAAAGTACCTGAAAACAATAGAGATATATTCATAGTTGGAGCTTTCATTTTGTCTTTTCTCATAATGATTCTAGTTGACATAATAAGCCAATGTGGCGGTGATCCAATTCCAGATACGCCGGTTAAACAACAATGATTTATTTTACTAAGAGAGTATATTTAATCGCTTGATTCGAAATCTAAGCTACGATTACATGTAAAGATCCTCATAAAATTAATTTTTATTTTTTTATTTACAAGTTCGTACTTTAAGAAAGACCACAGAATCTTAATAATTTTAATATAATAATAATTTTGCTGAGACGCAGGTAAAAGTAAAACGATAAAACACAATACGGTGAAAGTAAATACTTTATGACGTTATAATGTTAATTGTATACAAAGTCCTTTCCATCAAGTTGCTTGCTTTATGTGCAAATAAAAGTGGTTTGAAAAACCAGACGTGGGAAGTATAAATTCTGTAAGTAAATTATTAAATTTATTAAGAATTTAATAATCACTAAAGTGATATAAATATACTCTCTTAATAACTAATCTTACAACAGTTATTGATACAAAATCATTTTCTGTGTAGATGTTTATAATCGGATTGTTGGGAATATTGTTTTTTTTCTACGTAATTATTGTTCTATTGGTTTCAAATAACGAAAATATATTGGAAGAATTCTACAAACTTTTGATAATATTGCTTTCTGCGGCATGTGGACTTCTATTTCTGCTGGACCTAATACTTATTTTTTTTTACGGTTATTGAATTGAGTAAAGTTTATAACAATGGCTCGACTTTATAAATACTCTATTTCTAACGTTGGCTGATCTTGACTGTAAGTAATGCCTGCATTTTGCAGGCAAACTCGTTGGTATATTTCATCAAAACTCTGCTGTATATTTACTTTTCAGGAACCGTGTGATGGAAATAAAAAATACTGTAACGATGACTCGAGGTTGGTATGCTAAAATCATCGATGTGCAAATAATTTAATAAGATGTTGCAAATGTTCGTGCATTTAAATTCATCCTATGGTACAAAAATTAATGGAGACAATGATATATTGTAAAAAGTTTCGTAAGTCAATGAAAGAAGAACAAAGAACAATGATCTATCACATAAAAGTTAACACGTAAATGTCATTCTAACGTGGAACAAGTTATTTTCAGCCAACCAAGTGAAAATGAATACTTTTTATACTATTATTCATTCATGTATTGTGTATTTTTACATGTACTTTTATTCGATTAAATTGTAGATTATTATTGTTTGGGCACATCTAACTGTGAGTAAAATAATTTAAACTGTATGACACGTAGATCTAAGAAAATATTTCTAACGCTTATGAATAAGAAAATAAAGTATTTTATTGCTTAGGCTTGGTAAGCTAACTTTGAAGATGGGGAACGTAATGGTACGCGATTACAAAATGTCAAAGGGTATAATAATAGCCATGCCAACCAACTATATTATACTTGACAATTGCAAGAAGACGCAACATAAACGGAGACTCGAACCCACACGAAGTTCGATCTGATTACGCTCGGCGAAGGTCTTGCGAGCCGGCCCTACCCACGTTCACGTCACACATCGGCTGGTACACGCAAGTCCGAGTCGCTCTTGTATCCGGAAACCTCGAGCGACCAAGGTGACCGCGTCTCCCATTACATCCCTGATGAACTCTGAAATATATATATATATATACACATATATATATTAGGGACCCTCGGTTCTGCTGGAACTCTCCCATCCTTGGCCCATTGTTCGCCGTTCCTCTTGCTCGAAACTCGAGACTTTTTTACATTAATTTTTCTTTTTTGTCCTGCTCCCCCACCTCCGGTCCCTCCCGGCACAGTCGAGCCGCTTGCCCAATAATGCAACCTTCTCACAATTATCATTGGATGAAATAAATCGCGTAATCGGGCTCTAATCATACTCTTAAGCTCAAAGTAAACAATAGAACGTGAATTGTTGAAATTCAATTTTCAGATGCAAAACTCTCGCTTCTGTATCCACTTTAATTTCAATCTTAAATGCGCCCCGTGAACATTGTCTATGACTCTCGCGTGCTTACGCTACACTCGTTCTTTTTTATCCAAATTAAGTAATAAATTCATAATAAAGACATTGACAACTGACAACCTTTTATGGCAATAAATAATACCAGATTTTATTACGTAAATACATTTATTGATTAATATTAACAGTAATAAGTGGGACTGTTGAAGTACATTAATAAATTAAAAAAAAAAAAAAAAGAAAGAAAAGAGTAGATATTCGATTTGGTAATTATAATTGTTGTACAAACAAAATGGCGTAAACTTATTAATCGTTATTATACAAGATTATCAATAAATATAGAACAGATATGATTGTACTCATTTATAAAATTTCACGCGCTCACACAGTACATTATGATATAACGTTCAAAAATTAAAATGAACCTAAAATGATTCTTAGTCTATGTAATCTAATGATTCTATCTCTTATAAAATACTCATAATTAAGATAATTACTTTTACGTGATAACAATAAAAAAAAAAATCTATTAAATTGTATTCATTCGTAATGATGCATATACCGATGAATTCAAAGCATATAAAAAGTCGATTGATATCAATTGATATTTCATTTTAATTCAATAGGACTCCGTATTAATCGATAGTCTCATAACAAAATCTATTTAATGGCAGTATACAATCTTTAATTAATATTAGACCTAGTCTAAAACAAAAACAAAAAAAAAAAAAAAAAATTTGCATGCACATATCATGATTTACTTGTAACTTAAAAATTCAAATACTTATATCAATGTTTTGACGATTTTGTAAAACTTGCTTTTAAAATAAAAATTACTTGTAAAGTTTAATATACCTCTGACTAATTTTAATAAATTTATGTAAAAATAAAATTCTTATCCCTTATTTAAAGAGGCCTATATTGATTAGAAATGAAACTAGAATAGTTAAAAATTGGCCTCGTTACTATTGGTCTGACATTTTCCATTTCCATTTTGTAATAATTATTGTTGTACGTATACGCAGGAGACGTATAGGCGAAGGAATCTTTTTTATTTGATATAGCAGGCATTATTTTTTTCCATTGAACGTCATCGTTCATCCATGGATATCGAACTACCGAACAATTGCTTGTATTTAAAATTGACGGTGTACTATTCATGCAAGGCGTTTTCGTATAGTAATACAAATTCGAATTATTATTATCGTTATTATATAAATCTCTTGTATTATTTAAAACGGGCTTATCAGATCCACTGACGTATTTACATTTGTCAAAAAATTGGGATACATATTTATTACTTATATTATTAGCCATGTCTATATTAAAATGCAAGCCCTTCCATTTATTAGAATCTACCGACATCCGGCACTTATTTTTGCAAGCATTTTTCATTGTATTATCGAAAATCTGATTTGATTTCTTAGGTTTTCTAATGATTTGTTGTTCGTTCAAAACAACTTCGTTATTGTTATCACAACATCCGCTCTCCTCTATCTTTAAGGAAGAATATTTTAGTATTAAATTAGCTCAATGAGAGATATGGCATTCATTATGAGATTCTTTATAAGTCAATAAAAACTTACGCTCTAATTATATTGCATTTTTTATATACACTTAAATTGAATCAGTATTAAAAAATACTAGTATTTGTATTAGTAACGAATTCTATGTTAACGTGGAAAAAATGAATTAGGTCTTAATTCTTAAATTTAATAAATTCTTGTCAATAAAGTAATATACGTAAGATTCTACTATTAATAATTGAATTTGAGTGGGATTAACTTAACAAAAACTTTAAACTCTAAAGGTTGAGTGTGCTTATTTACGTGTAGGAGCGAACACTCAGCCGAATAGTTGTTTGACGAGTGTAAGATGATATGAATGAAGCCACTGCTTGGTAATTTATAATAATACACGTACGAATTATATTGTAGAATTACTTATAATTATAAAATCAGTTTATCGCAAAACTTTTGTCATCGGGACTTTTTAATTTATTCCGTTGGGCACAATGTAATGCGGATTACAATAATATATTTGTTATTTATAGTAACAAATAAAGTTCGTATTGCTTTTAAGGAGGTAGCGTTCCAAGCACCATCGTAAGCATTATATACTAATATAATATGTGCGTAGCGAGGGGTAACGGGGGCAAGGGGGGGGTACGAATGTATGTAGGTACATATGTATGGGTATGCATATTTCGAGAAAGAGAAGGAGGAAGAGAGATAACGAGGGAAAAAAATTGACAAGATTAGTAGAAAGCTGAGTCTATGAGTAGAGAATACGAATGTAAAGAAATTGTGATTGTTGAATGTAACGAACCATTTGAGCTTTGGCCAAGTAAATCCAGAGTTTTCGCCATGTGCTGAATTTCTTTTGATCGCTAAAGTTGAAGCGCATCTCTACCGAAGCATATCGCGTGGACAATGGGCTCCTATAGTCAACGTAATTATTGCACGCTGCCATTCCGACGACGAAGGATTTTAATTTAACTTTAATAAAAGGTATAAAACAACAATAACCACGAGCAAATAACGGGCTTATTCTAACACTACAACTGAAGTCGCATCAGCTGACTACTTACTACTCTGTATTATCTGTAAAGTTAGTTATTGCGTCATCGGTGCCGCCATCTATCAACGGAAGGACTCATCTTACGTACGCGAACGACCACGTCGTTTTCTGCGCTTTTCGACTTAACCTTAAGTTTCTTTTCGATAATTCAAAGCGAAATTATCCTTACTCCCCTATTTCAAATGATTCTTTAAGCCTCTACGGCATTCTTCATTACTTTCATATCTCATCGTACTTTTATTTACTTATTTCACAATAACCTAATAATTCGTGCCATTTTTAAATTTGTTATTATTTTATATTTAAATGTAAAAAAGACCCAATGCTATCGTCCGAAATTTTGTCATTGCATTTTGAGACATTTGATTTTCATATTCCCGTTAAAAGTTACTTAACTCCGTATTCTATATTCCACTTACGTTTAAATTTGTATAAAAAAAAAACCTCGTGCTCCTTTCTCTTTTGATAATTTTTTTACGCTGTAAAGACCATTAGTAATAACGCAAACTAATCATTTTTCCTTTAATCTCGTGGACTGTTATTATTATCACCTTTACCCGCTCCATTTTACGAAAAGTAGAAGACAAACGTCTATGGTCGACTTTCGTAAAGTTAAAAACTTATGAAAGAAGATAATAATGCTTAAAAAGGAAAGAAGCGTTTGTTTTTATCAATACAACGTCAATACCAGTACAACGTGTTTATTAATATTATAAATAAACGTAAGGATTATTAAGTTCTCGTCGAGGCGACGTTGGCTCTTTAAAAAATGTTAACGATATTACCAAAGGGATTTCACGATATTATACAGTTTCATCGTTTGAAGGAGCAACGACGAATTCAGGTAAGCAAGAGAGAAAGAATATCTGAAATTATTGGGGTTATTAGGGTGGGGGAAGGGGCGACTTTTGTAAAGTTAATTTTAAAAGGGTTAAAAAAAAAACGTAGTGACGAGGATACTTTTTTTTTATGAAAGAATAATGAATGACGAAACTGGAGAATCGGTTCATGGATGGTTATGGTGGTGGTGGCGTTGGTGGGTGAGGGGCGGGGGTAGTAAGGTTAGCCAGTGCTTTGGATACAAAATACAAAGCATCCGCGTGCGTACGTACGTTAATAATTACGCGGCATTAGTTAATAACATCTTAAGTGGCATTTACGCAACGGAGGGTTGGCAAGATGAACGAGAGAGAGAGAGAGAGAGAGAGAGGGACTATTTTCTTTATTCTAATCATAATATTGCGTGCGTGGGTGCGTGCGTACGTGTATGTTAGATCTCTTCGGCTGATAGAGACACGAGAGAGACGAGAAAGGGTATAATATCGCAAGGTCGGGCTTAAGCAGCTGGCTGTACTACGAGGCACCTCGCTCTACACCTAAATGCCTTAAATGCCTTTTCAGCATAAAACGGAAAGCTCGGTGCGTGTCTGCTGCGCGACTGTGTGTGCGTGCGTGAGTGGAGTGGAAAGCCACGGTCGCGTTCAGCGAAAGTACCCACGTTCTATTTTCACCGCGGGACGACCACGCGAACTGTCATTATTATTATGTTGTTGTTGCGCGGCGGACGACGAGTATCTTGGTGGCCGTTTCCTATTATCTCTCGCGTTTCTTTCTTTTCTTTCATGCCAACTGCATATTTCATTCTTTATATTTGAATTCTTCAAGCTTCAAAGTACTTTGCTGACAATGTAGGATTGTCCTGCCGAGGATATAAATTAGCCTTATAATGTATCCCACCTCTCAATTCCGCGGCATGAGCGCTTGCCCGCGTCGATTTTGTTAACTTAATACCACATTCTTTTTACTTTAAATCCAAAAATTCCATTTTCGTTTAACATATAATTCACGAATAAAAGTATTCTTACCTATTGCTTATACATTATGCAATGGGAATACTTAAATTTTCTACCGATACTTATTTAAATTCAAATATTTACTATGTGTATTTAAGTGCTAATAATCAGAAGAGCCAAAGATTTTATAGACTTTTTGCCTGATGCGTCAATATTAATTCTTACCACATTTGTTATTGAAATTTTCGGGTGAGCCCATTCAATTTTAACTCCGGATTTATTAAAGAAATAATTACTTTCAGGGAGAAGCCTTCTACGAGCCATTGCAGCACTTCGATGCGTTTTAAATGATATTAGGACTTGCTTGGAGTGAAAATTATTTATATTCGTGTATAACGATACCCTATCTACACCTTCGCAAGCTAACCAAATTTTCTGAAACACAATTTTATTCTATATTATTCCTGATTAATAATTTTTCTTTAGATTATATTTATTTGGAGGAATATGAATCACCAGATAAATCTACCTTTATAAGTATTTTTAAATCCGTAGTTACAGGCAGATCAGTTACGTGTAGGCGGCAGTTATTAACGCTCTCTACAACGCCAATGAACCAACCAGGTCGAATTTGATAATTGTTTAGTTCTCTTATTGCTCTTTGTGCCATTTCAGGTTTTTCGTACATGATAAAACAAAATCCTCGATTGCTTCCAGAGAAATTCATCATAAGCCTCATTTCGTATATATCACCAACCTGTCTAAAGATTGGATAAATTATATCTTCATAAATATTTGTAGGAATATTTCCAACAAATATTTCACATCCAGGACCAGGTTGAGGTCCATTTGTTCCAGCAGGCCTGCCATCAAGTTTCCTCTGACCATTCTTTTGTACAATCGATACCCCAAATTTATTCTCAAAATCTAGAATATTCTGTATATTTTTAATCTGTTCGTTCAAATTTAATAACGAATCTTGATGGCCACTATTTATGTGAATCGGTTTTTTCACCAATTTATTTGATGATTCTGAAATAGAATGGTAACCTTCCAGAAAAGTGTGTAAATAATGCAATAAAAAAAAAAACACATACAAATACAGATCATACAGAAGAAAGTGATTAGAAGTAATATATTTACTGTAATGAATACATAAATTACATAGTAAATAAAATATTGAATTGTCTTTATCAATTAAACGTTCTTTCGGACTTATTAATTATAATTTGAAGTAAAAGATGGGTAAAGATTGACTACATTTATATTTAATTGTAAATACGATTGGAGAATTATGCTGAACCGGCCAAGTCCGAGGACGAGAAAGAAATTTCGCGTACGGGCAGCAGATAATTAAGAGCGAATAATTGAATTCGATTAAAGCGATGATCGGGGATATTGGAGGTAAAGTCACGAAACCGGTGAGATGCATCGACTTTATATTTTAGATTTTAGATTTTGGAAAAGCACACGCGTCGCATAATAATAATAATAATAATAATAATAATAATAATAATAATAAGACGAAGAAGAAGTAGAAGAAAAAACAACGGACTATTGGGAGGAAAAGATGAAAGTAAAGAGATGTAATGAGTGATAAAAATACCTAAGTGCTTCTTGGTATAGAACCTCGTGATCAGTTTCGGTACCTTGATCATGTCATCGATGCTCATCTCGTCGATCTTATCCTTTAAATCGAATAGCTGTTTCGCGGTATGGCCAGAGTTACAGTGTAGGTCCATGTTGCGGGCGCGGTTGGCGGAGAACCGGCGATGCATCAAGTTCTGACGGATAGCAGTAAAAAAAAAAAAAAAAAATATGCAACCGAATGCCAGGTGAGACATGCACGATGGGCACAGGGGGTGAGAGCAGATCAGCCCTGCTTTACACGCGGTTGCAGAGAGAGAGAGAGAGAGAGAGAGAGAGAGAGAGAGAGAGAGAGAGAGAGAGGGTGGGAGGGAGAGAGGAGAGAGGAGTAGGTCGTGCGTGGGCAACAACAGCACCGAGTATTTGCAAGGTAGAGCGGCGAGCTGATGCGGAAGCGGTCTCGCGGCCTTCTTTAGCGATTATTCGTGTGTCCTGCGTCAGGGCAGGGCAGGGCAGGGCACACGCTGTCCTAATTTGTTTTTCAGGCAATCGTCCTTCCAGGAATGCGCGACCGCGAGCCGTTAACGAATCTCGAAGATTCCGCGGATACCGCGACACGTGTCTTCACCGGGGTTCTCCGGCATTGTCACGGGAGTAGTCACAAGTGGGAGTTTTTACGAGCTTTACCAGCAGCCGAGCGGCTAATCGACTCCCGACTGAATACTCAGCAGGGGAAGTGACCACCGAGAGCCGTCGCGGACCTTCAGAGAAAAACAAAGGATGGAAGTGGATGGAAGCCCGCCCTCGCGCGGGGATGCCCCACGCGCGAACTCGAAGAGGCGACGGCGCAGGCCTCTTTTCGGCCTCCCCACACTCTCCCTACGTAGTTTCATTTTGTTTTGTTTTTATTCTCAATTGTTTTAGTTTCGCACTCTCTTTCGCGCTGCGCTCGCTCGGCAATCTATTTTTTTTTTTTTTTTTTTTTTTTTTTTTTTTTTTTACTCGAGCCGAGTAGCGACACTCTTGTCCTTGACGTATTTATTTATTGTCCGCATCTCTAATCGCTCTGTAAGAATAAGACGGCGTGGCGTTGCGAGCTTTGTTTACTAATATCTGAAACTCAATCCAATGGCCAACGTTCGAAAGGAAAGAGGGTGATTTTTTTTTTTCTTGGATTTTTTCCTTCTTTCTTCTCTTACGGTGGCTCTCGATTACATCCCAAGAGACGGACGTTGGCGAACGTTGGCGAACGTTGGCGAACGTTGGCGAACGTTGGCGAACGCTGCCACTGGCTCCACTGGCTGCTCCACCGAGTCTACTGGCTGCATCGATCGGTAATTGGTCGATTGGCGAAATAAGGCGAGCTATTGAGGAAAATCGGGACACGGAGAGAGGTATTCCAATTATAGAATAAACGGACCGCCGACGCCGCCTCGACGAGGAGGAGCTTTGACGACGTTCCAAGTCTCGTAGCCGAATGCCACCGGCTGCCTGCCTATGCTCGGACCCGTCCGACGATAATGGCACATTCATTGTGTCTCGTCACGCGTAGTCTCTCTCGCCCTGATCCAAGCCCCAAGCGAAGCGTCGGAGCCGGGCGTGAGGCGCCCCACCCCCCTGCCGAGGTGGGGACTCTCGTCGTTACGTGGTGACACAATCCGGAGGAGGCTCGAGGCTTTATCTCATCGCGGCGATAGACGTCTCGCGTCACTCGCAGACGAGTCCGCGACTTCACTCCATCCAGAGCGGATGGATCGCACCTACCAAGTGAGACAGAGCTTTTATATAGCTGACGGTCGGCTCTTCGAGTGAGTGATTTCTCGTTCCCACCTCATCGGCGCACTTTCGGACAATGCTCGGCATTTATTGCTACGCCCCTCGTTCTTCCTTCACATAAATCCAACCGTATCTCGGCGACTCGCGGCAGTATCGCTCGCGATACCACTAAAAAGCTTACCTGCTTGCTTGCTTGCTTGCTTGCTTGCTTGCTTGCTTGCTTGCTCACTTACTTACTTACGTAGCCGGAGTGGAGACCCTCCCACCTACTTATTCAACAATACGCTCATAACTCTTACTCTTACTCTTATCAAAATTATAATCGTTATTATTATTATTATTATTATTATTATTCAAGATAAATAAAGTGCTTGGCCGCGTAAGAGTGAGTTAGTTTTTTTAGTGCTAGCTAAACCTTTAAGTTCTCTAAATATTGTTTATTTATTTATTTATTTATTTATTTATTTATTATTTCAAGAAGGGCCGCATGAAAACGGCTCGGCTGGGACGGACCGACCCTTTCTCGCCTCATGGAAGCAAAACGTCCCCGAGAACTAGTCCCTCCTGTTGTTTATTCGTTTAAACGGCGCTCGAACGCCTTTGCGTGTTAGGATCCATCGCTGGTGGAATCCCTGTCTAATCATGTGGAATCGAAAAGTATTCGTCAGGATCGTCGAACTGGTAAGTCTTTGTTAAATTGTATTGCCATCCGCGCGCGGGATGTTCGTCTTCTTCCGGCGACCGTCAGGTCAGGAGGATGACCCGAGACGAGCTCTACGGCCGTAGTCTTGCCAACCAGCCAATCTGACCAAGTTCTAGATCATTAAGGACACTCGAGTCTCCCCGTTTTAGATTTAATTACCCCCGGTTCGTCACCCCCTACTGACACGACACGAGGATCTGCACCTGCTCCGACCGAGTTGCACGTGACGACAACATTAACCTTCGATAAAGATTTCCTTTACTTCGTAATGTACGGATCACTTTGAAGGACTGTTTTATCAAATTCTCCCATGGAGAATTAGAACTGCCAATTACTCGTCAATGTAAATCTTTCATAATCCACCTTTTGCCGAACGAACGAACAGACGAACGAGCAATAATTGAAGTAATTTCTTCTGCCATTGCGCAATCCGCGATACGTAGTCTCTGTAATGTGAAATTTTCTTTTACGCCGCACGATCTCATTACATTCGATTATCCTTGACTCTTATAAATTACCACGAATTTCGTCAGGCAGTCGCTAAAAAAAATACTTTTATGTTTTCTTTTCTCACCTTCCGATCATTTAAAAAAAAGAAGAAGAAAAAAAAGGAAAAAGGCCCAACGTACCTCCTACCTACCCATCAACGCTCTAATTGTGGGAAAATCTGTTCGGACTTGGTTAATGCCGCGGCCGCGCGTACCCGAGTCAAGGACTTTTACAATAATCGTAGCCAGTATCGGAATATAAATATAGAAACAACGACGATCGCACTTTATTAATTGTAGATGAAGAAGAAAAAAGAAGCTTCAAAGGTGTTGGAAGGAGATGTATATCTCATAGGATCGCCGCGATCAAAAGTCTTTTTCTATAATCGTTATTTATTCTATTATTAGTTTTAAATTAAATTATATATACATATATTTGCTTACGGTTTAGCATTTAAATTTAAAAACAGAAAGAAAAAAAAACAGTTGGTGGTTTTAATGGAAGGGGAAAGGGGATTGACCAACGAGCACGGGATATTTATGTTTTATTTATCATTCTTAACAGCATAGCAGCATAGATAGGCCACGTAAACGCTGATAAATTGACAATAAATGAAGGGATAGTGTATTTTTTTTTTTTTTTTTCAAGAATAATGTTAGCCTAGAAAATACCAGCGAAAGCTGTTTAGAAAAAGCACGCTAATAATACCGTTTGAATTTCGCAATCAGCTTTTGTGCATCGCCTGCGTCGTCGCTCTGAGGGTGACGGACGACGAAAGCAGGAGAGTCTTCCACTATTTGCGTAATAGAAGCCTGGAATGGTCTCTACTAAACAACGTTACCTGGGGCACCATCGGTGAGTTCTTAAACAAATTCTATATTCTACAATCTTCGTCCTTGCGCGATCATCCTCATTCACAATCATTATAACAGGGTTATGTATGATATTTCGTTTTCTCGCCTTAATTCATACTATATATTCTGTTAAAGTCAATCCGATTAACAATAACGTAATAATAAATGTATTACTTTGAAATGCAATTGAAAACAATAATGATTAGGCTTACTCGAAGGAGGAAGGAAGGGAATATTACATATTCTTTTCATTTCTTTTCTTTTCTTTTCTTTTCTTTTCGTTCCTTTTCTTTACGTTCCTTTTTTACACCTGATAATCTATACATGTTTATTTATTTATTCATTTATTTTTTTTTTATCGAATTTAATATTTAGGTCGTTTGTTTGAACATAATTGAAGCATAAATTATTCTGGAAAATGAAATTACAATTAGTTTATTAAGGGTATGGTTTACCTATTACGATTATGGCTACTTTTATGATAATAACAATAAAAGCTATGCGGCTGAAATGCAAAAACAACGATAATAATAAATAAAAAAAATGAATATCTTTATTATTAGATGATTTACTTGGGTTTCTATAAAGACGTTAATTTGTAAATTTTCTATAGAATTTTCATTGGCCAAGAATATATCTGTTTATAGGTACTGAATTTCTGTATAAATGCAGCAGTTTTTAATCAATGTGCGTTTAAATAATCAAAGCTAAAATTAAATATATATATATATATATACAAATGTAGGAATTTTAGAATAGAAAAGATATTAAAGCTGTAAGAATATTGAGGAATGTCTTTTTTCGTTTTTGATAATTGGAGAAAAGAAAGTTTCTTTGTTGGTTTTCTTGTAGAAAAAAGGTTTTCTTGACTTATGGGTTAATAACTTAAATGTACGCAATACGTCAGAATAGAGATATTTTGAATAGGATATGAGGCTTAAAAATGAAACTCGAATGCGCCACGAATAATAATAATAAATAATAATAATAACAATAATTTAAAATGCCGCGTATATGTCAGAGTGCGTTATTTTAATGTAAATATACGATTCTTTTCATAATTAAAAAAGTGATTCGTGAGTCAGAATTTTCAGCGAGACTGTGTCAAAATATCAAGTGATTCATTATATAATGACGAAATTACTCGTTCCAATACATTTTTGTAATGAAAATTAGCGTTGCAATGCCGCTTCTGGCCGCCATTCTAATAACGTCGAATCGTGCATACAATAAATATTGCCAATTGATTTGAAATGGCATTTCTGCACCAACACGAAAGTCAGATTTAATCGGAAATTATAAAAACTCGGAAAGTCTTAATTCAATTGAATGGATTAATGAGGGACTGCATAATCGCGTGCGTGCGTGCGTGTAAGTGACGGGATCGGCGGCGGGAGGCCGGGAGGGATTGCAAAATGGTATAGAAACGCGGTACTAGAGCCGAATAAATAATTTCGGAAATACATTTTCCCTGAGTCATTGGACCTCGAACCGACTTCCGCTCTTCCCTCTTTTTTTCTCTCTTTACTCTCTTACCTCCGATGCCCACCACTCCCGACGAAATATCGACCAAGGATCTCTTGGATCCGAAGAAACCCATTTGTCCCGCACACCCAAAGAATCCCGCGACCCCACCCACGATGACGACGGTGGCCATGGAAAAGGAAGTGGCTCAGTGTTGGTCTGTTCACAGGTGCCGCTCTTGCGACAGCGACTTGCGGAGGCTACATTGTCGTAACCGCGGGTCTCCTCATCGCCGCTGCCAGCGGGGAACTGCGAGGACGCAAAACGGTAATGACGGAGGCGCGATCTGCGTCCACGACGATCCTCGAGCTTGATCTATGCCTTCCTGCCCCACCCACCCCTCATATCGCTCCCCGGGACTCGAAGGGGCAACCGGCCTTTATTAATAGCGGGTCCCCCTGCCTCCCCGCCCCCTCGACAACAACTGGTTTTTCGGCTTTCAGGGCGTTTCCTTTGCCCTCCGAAGCCTCGGTTAACAAACTCCCTGACCTCGGCTCCTTGGCCGTTATTATCCACTTCGGAACTCTAGTTCGCGGTTATTTTTTTTTCTTTTTCTTCTTTACCCCATTTGCATTATTCGGTCGAGACTCCAGCCGAAGAACAATGGCTCGAGACGATTGCGATTGTACCGGGAAGCTCTGATTACATCCGAGTGATAATAATAGCCAGGTTCCGAGCTGCGCGTTATAGGGAAATAAGAATTTCGTGCTTACTTACTTACTTACTTACTTACTTACTTACTTATTATATGTGGCTCGCGACCGTTATGCGTACATGACATCGGTCGTGACATTATTTCAAAACGAGATTCTCAAGTTACGCAGGAAACGCAAACACTGGCTAACGTAGCATGTATAATAATAACAAATCCTTGCCTTTCCCATAGAAATGGATCTCGCTGTCATCCATCCATGGTAGGGGTAGGATAAGGGTTGTCAGTTTTCCTCCTGCCATTTATTTATCCTACGATATTTCGGAGGAGTCGCTCGCTCTCTTTTTATTTGATTTACATTTCTATTTGTTTACACGACGCCGTCTCTTGCTCTCGCTCGGCAATCTGTTGTTACATTGCCACTCGGTCGCGTTGAAAAAAAAAAAAAAAATAGATTGAGCGAGGAAAATCCTTGCTGCTCTTGTCGAATTGATCTCTTGCAAATCTCTTGCACGTCATTGTAATACGCGAGTTGAATCGGAACTCGAATTGTAATACGCTACGTATAATTACGTATGCTCGAAAAATACGCATCCGGATCCGAGAGCGAGCCAACGCGCTTGCGCATCATCCGTGCGCTGACTTGTGCCGTTACGCCAAAAACCCTAATGCGGGTAATCGTGAGCTTAAAGTTCGGTTACGGTAAAGATAATACAATAATGCTTCCAAGAAGAAGTCGTGATCCGATATCTGGGACAAGAAATATAAATAAACTCATTTCCATGCGCTATCGTCGTAAAGGCGTCGTCGCTCGGCACGCAGAAGAGCTCGAAGGCAAAATATTAATAACGGATTGGAGAGGGGGGGGGAAGCGCAGAATTATTCTATTGCACATCGGCGGACGTAAATAATAGTCGGGCGCGCTTACGCCTTACGCGTATGGCGCGCCAGGGAAAAGTCTCGGCTACGCGTAGTCACCTGAGAATGAATAAACGAGCCTGATAAATGGCTCGCTCTCCCAGACTAACGTCCCGCAGCATCCGAAGCGTGAGAACGACACCCATGAGGTAAGCTGCCGCGAGCACCACGTGACATTGAGAGCGGCCCAAGGTCCCGAGGACCTTTGTTTCTCTTTCTTTCTTTTGCTCGGAGGCGCTTTTCTCTTCTTCTTCATGACTGACTTTTTGCCGAGCTGCCCTCGCAAGGCGCGTGCGTACTCACTCGCGTTAATCGTCGTCTCTTTGCTCCCCGCATCGATGTTGCGCTGCTCTTATGGTTTTATGCGACAGGAGGTTGTAAAAAGTATACTCCTTTAATGACTCATAAACGAGATCTCGATCGTAACCGCGGGTTCCGCCCGCAAATAATCTCTCTCCCTCGGGCACCCTCTCGCTCCCTCTCGCATCCTACTTGGATCTCCATCTCGATCTCGATCATTATTCCGATCTGTCTTCGTCACTTTCACCCGCTTCGCTTCTCACCGACGACTATTACCTCCGTTCTAAGAATCGGAAGGAAGATTCTACGACCGATTGTTCCCAAGGTGCACCATTTCCTTACGCGTTCGACCCTATCACCCTCGCTCACCCCCTCCTCGCCAGTTTATTTAAAAACGGAAAAGGATTTTTTTTCTTTCTTTCTTTTTTTTTTTTTTTTTACTTCATTCAACGTCTGGAAATTCCGATTGTAAAATAAAAAATTGTCCGCAAACGCTTGAAAGTAAGGTTGTAAACTCCATTATCCGTGTCGGGTAATAAAAAAATCTTTCGTATATAAGACATTATTAGTATTCCTACCTAAGTACAATATGTATTTATTTTTTTATATTGATTTCTCATGGATCTTGTACAATTGAACGAGCATTGAATTCCTGCCGCGTACTTGGCTTATGCACGATGCACCTCATATTGACGCTCTGCATTTTAATATTAAAGACGATTAATACAAATTTACATATCACATCTTCTTTGAAAACGTATTTTCCATTTCAATTCATAGCCAAGTAAGTGCATTACAGTCCATGTTTACGTAATCGATTACGCGCACGTAAATACAATGTCGTTCTACATTATTTTACGTAAACATTACTCTATTTTTAACGATGTCTGTTAATATTTTAAGGCTCGCAACCGTACTTTTATTAGCAATGATAATGTTTTGGGACAATGTTGGGCTTATTGGGCACCGAGAACACGATTACGTAGCACGACGGCTTGACGGTTTTTAATTTTTCAAGCAAGCCTGTAAATTAATTCGATCATAAGAACACGTTGCTAGCATTACTTTCTTTCGAAAGATCGCTTTTGCAAGGGATCAACTCTTTAATTCCATAAGGAGCTTAGCGTGTAAATTTATTGAACTGGCCTCTTATTTACGATAATTAAAATAATTATATTAATATCGGCATTGCGAAACGAGCGAAGGTGAAAATGTATCTGCAGTAAATTTAATAAAGAACGTACACAGTCGTTTTCTTAATACGTATACGATAAGACACCGTGTTCGAGCAGAGCTGTATAAATGATACAATCAACTTGGTAATGTGCGAGTAATTAAAATGAATTACATTGACTTTTAATGTCCGGTCATTTAACTTAATGTAATAAAGTTAGACAGACATTTCAATAATTTATAAGGAATCTCTTATAATGGCCATAATTCAATTCGTGCGTTGCTTACCGTTATTTACGGAAACAGGCAGACTTCTCGCATTGGTAATTCGCTCTGATTAATGTAAATACATAGTGTAATGTTTCTTACACTTACTTTAGAAGACTAAAAGATTCTATTTTTAAAATTAAATTTAATATACGTTTAGGATTAATAAAAGCCACGAATGTTGAGTATTTAAATCATTGAACGAAGGAAAGTATTTCATAATCTTTACATGAAAGATCAATCAGGAATTTACTGGTTTTTTTTTTTTTTTTTTTTTACGAATCTTTTGCAATTAGATTACTGACTATTACCTTTAATAATACGCGACTAAAAATGTAGAACTGTTTCGAAAGCAACCGAATGATTCAGATATGTAGAAAATGAACTCGAGTAAATTCCACGAGCCGCGCTCACGAAAGCTGGAAGGCATCGAAATAGGTGAAAGTCCATAATTTATGTATAAACAGCTGTTATAAATGTTACTCAATGGCTTTGAAGGAGGTGTTCCTGTTGGGGTTGGGCATAATCCTCTTCGGCATCGTCGGCGCTCTGTCACTAGCATCGATCGACAGCGTTCCGAGTGACCTGATCGACAACGCCGCGGTCCTTGGCGTGCTCTGCCTCATCACCGCCCTCGTCTTCATTGCCGACCTGCTCATGAGCCCCAGGTATCGGAAGAAGAAGCACGACGGCACCCAAACGAACGCGAGTAAGGAACAAGGTCTGTGCTACTCTTAGCATTTTTGAAAATCTTCGTGTCTCACAACATCCTCCCCTTACCTATCCATGTACGTATGTACTCGACGTGCATAGAAATTAATCATTCACCGATGATCCAGACATACGTATTATTGAAAATTTGTAAGGAAATATTGGTTGATTATTAAAGGATATCAATAATAAAACGATCAAAATTTACCTCTGCTTCAAAATTCATGTATTTCCCTTACCGATATTACACGACAACTCTGTCATGGTTGTCACTCCTAGAGTAAAAGGCTATTTTAACTGCATTATGACCAAAATACAACAACATAAGCTTCGTATTAATAAGTATTTTTAATAATCGGTGTCCTCGATGGATTTGGCCTTATTTAAAAAGCGATTTAAAAAGTGAGCACATGAGCTGCGATCAAATGAATCAAGTGTTCGGATACGGAATGATGTATTATTACAGCGTCATTTGTCATAAAATATTATTGCTAAATGAGAACGCAGAGTTCGAGGGTTTGCCACGATCGTGGATCGTTAGCAGTGTTTTCTCGTTCGATTCGAGAAAGATCGTTCATTCCGTGTTAACAAAGTGAAACGTCATAAAGTTCGTGAACGAGAGCTTAATTACGAGTCGTTTAACTTCGTCGTAGCCATTGACCGTTACGTTACGTTACAGCCCTTTTTCTCTTGTTTCTTTCAGTACTCTTGAAAATAGCGATTTCGCGCATCAAGTACAAAGGCTTTTTTTCGTTTCCCTATTACTTTTACTACAGAACTCGTCCTTGCGCGATTCGTCACTCGAAACATGCGCAAATACCGACTCGATGGGAGACCATAGACTACGAAACCGTCGTTTCTCGTTCAAAAATACGGCCAACCCACTGATGTTTTACTGAATTCACCGAGCGCTTTAAATATGCAGTAACGAATGTGCAATTATGCAGTTTTCAAGACGTAAAGAGTTAAATAAAGCGAATCCTTTAAAATTATCCTTTAAAATTTTAAACCATTTATCGACGCTCATTATTTACAATAATCCTTACGTGCGAAATGGATGTGAACTTTGATTCTAATCTAAATCTATTTCAATTGTAACGTAACTCACGTTAGAAATACGCTATGCTTCTCTCCTAATAACTCAAGATCATTGTATGATTTAAGACACACTTAATAATGTCTTTATATAAATTAAGGGGAATCTTATTCTAATTGAATAAGTATTTGTCGATAGGTTAATGGCAAATTTATTGGCTTAAAAGTTTTTTCACGTCTAAAGTTATCGATGTCTCATTCGATTTTACGTTAATTTTTATGACAATATCCTTTGAGATTCATATGAGTATAAAGCGAGGTATATTTATTAATATATACGTATATGCACATACTTTCGGTCCAAATCTATTTCTAATGTGGTTGTAACTCCATAAGCATGCATCGCGTTGTATGAAAAAAAAAAAAAAAAAAAAAAAAAAAATCTAAGCTATTAACAGTGAGAAAAGGACGGAACGATAGTAAAGTAGTAAAAGTAAAGTCGTATAATGGACAAATAATGGAGATTGGTAAGAACTGGAAGAGCATCGTCGTCTGGGAGTCATTCGATTGCATATTACGAATGAGCGGGTAATAGAGCCAAGCAGCGGGGGCACCGGAGTCGCCAAGAGCCTGTAATTTGAAATGTATGGTTGCTCTACGGAGTAGAAAAAGAATGCCGAGCGATACACGCCCGAGAGCTTATTGACATAGAGCTTATGAGAATGTGTGAACGCTACGCAGTTATTTTAGGCCCCGGATAATTTTTAAATTTCACATCACGACTCTGGAAACGAAAATATTATTATTATTAGCTATTCAGAATGTGGTAAATTTAAAGAAGGAGTAGTAGACGACGGAGCCTAGTACTATTTTATGAAAAGCTCAGTGTTGCATATATCGGGGGGGCATCCGCTTGCTGATTTCAGCCAAGCACTACGTGACGACGACGACGATGACGGTGAACGAGAAGGATCAGCCGAGCCCCTGGCGTCCGGCCACCCCGCAACTGATGGAGAACCAGCGGAGCAGCGCGCCCGAGCCCGAGCCCGAGCCCAAGCCAAGCCAGGACACGGATGATCATCGGGACGACCGGCGGGAGCACAGGCTCGAGAGGGCCGATCGACAGATGAGGGAGTACGCGGAGAACATCGAGAACGTCCGAGGAGCGGCTCGTGGCAAGCAGCAGACGGTAAGGGAAAAGAAGAGGATCGATCGAACCGCCGACAACCGCGAACAGCCTGTAAGGCTACACGCCGACGTACGCTAGGCGTGGCCCAGTAATTATCGTATTTCAATGCGAGAGTCTTAGCTGCCCTCTTTACATGTTGACCTTGAAGCAATGACAAGGAATCGCGATTTCTGCGGCAAAAGCTGCTACTTCTTCTGCACGACGTGAGAAACACGTGGAGAGAAGTGTTCTTCGGCCAAAGCGGCTTTCGCGAATCTTAATAATCTCATAGGGGGATCGTTGATCGCGTATCACGATCTACGTGCATAATCGGGCGTTTCCTACGAGCAGTGATTTCTTCTCGGCTTCCGTCGTCGCGCCCCTAACGATTTCCAATTGGCATTCAATGCAATTGAAGTATTTTTCAACTGGGATCCAGAGGAATCGGGACGAGCTACCGGCGAGGAAGCCGAACGGTTATTATAGAAACGAGGACAACGCGTACCAGAGACCGGTGGACGAGGTGGACCAGGTACCGCCCTTCCCGACCGACACCGAGACCTCGACGTTCCCCAAGGTCGTCAATCCTGGCATCAAGATAATGAGAGTCGACCGTGACGTCGAGCGGGGATACGACAACTACAGGCAAGTCCTTAGGCAAGCCTTAGGCTCTTTTCGGGTTTCATGGTTTCTTAATCGAGTATCATAGTAGTGTTGGAAATGCGCTTTCGCTCACGCTTCGTCGCAAAAAATCTGGTAGAAGCACATACGTGCCGTCCACGTCCCCTTTTTTCTTTTTCTTTTTTCTTTTTTTCATCATGCCTTCCCGTAAGCCTGTTAGTTAGAACAACGTTATTGAAGGACAGTGTTATCCCCCCCCCCTCCCCACCCCTCCCCCCATCGTGCTTAAGATAATAACGAATCGCTTTGATTGACATACCGAAATTGGGGATCCTTTTCTCTCGTATTTTTGTATTTTACAATAATGTATAATACAATACAATAATGTCTCTTTTCACAATAATAAAGTCGTAACAGACCAATGAGCATTATTTGTTGCTGCGTCTGTGGAACAACAATACAAAGTCAAGATTACGTAATTGCGTATAAAAGCTACGGATTTATTTTTATGCATTTTTTCATTTATTTATTGATTTTTTTTTTTTTTTTGTCGTACAGAACAATCTTATAATTCATAATAGGCTTTTTAATTACAGACAGTGGTGATGTCTGTGTATTGTAAAGGGTAATAAAAGCAAGGCTTCGTGATATCATCGGTTAGCTTATAAATGTAAATAAAAGAACTTTACGAAAATCTCGAGGCTTCATTGCGCGTGAGATTTTTTACGGAAATGACATCAACCTGTGACGTAAGTCTAATTGAAGCAACGCCAATCCAAGCTAAACGAAAACTTTATTTAATAGCGATTTTGTTGTTGCTTTGTCGAGAGTACCCTCCCCCCTCCCCCCATTCCCCGCTTAACCCCGGATTCATTGATAAAATGATAAAGTACAAAAATGCAGCCGAGCAGCAGGAAAAGTAAGAGTTATTCTTGCGTTTCCTTCAACATGGTCGTCCTATCTCTTACTCGGGAACAAATAGCCCCGGGTTTATTTAAAAATTAATGGGGCAAGGGACGGCGGATGACGATGGCGTTCTACCCGATTTTTTCCTCTCGGCCCGTACATCGCCGACATGCAGGGGCAAAGATTGCTTGCAGGTTTTCCGATTCAAGTCAGTATGACAACCTGCCCACGCGAATGCGCGGCTCTTCCCCAGGAATCTTAAAGAAGCAGCGCGACGCATCCTTCGCCGATCCGCATCGTTCGCTAGGATATCGGCCGCAGGACGAGCTCCGCCATCGGCAGTACCTCCAGCAGCACCGGCAGTACATGCGCGACGAGATCGAGATGCTGGAGGAATGTTTCGACGAGCTGAGAACGTCGACGACGACTTCGGCGAGCCAAACTATAGTCGGCGCTAGCGGGCCACGGACGAACGCCGCCCCCGTAGCCGCCCCCATCTCCCCCACCGAGCCCGGATACGTCAGGCACACCGCCAGCAACTGGCCCCAGAACTTCAAGTCGAGCTCGCCCATCGAGAACAACCCGCCCAGACAGAAGCGCTGACGAGCTCCTCCTCGTCGGCATACTTCTATCTTACCTACGACGTTTTTTTAACCAAATTTTAGCTCGTCTCTAGTTGAAAATTTACACCCAAGACTGCTTTTCACATATCTTCCTCTTCCTCTTCCTCTTCTCTTCTTCTTCTTCTTCTTCTTCTTCTTCTTCTTCTTCTTCTTATATTCACGGTTATTGTTGTTGTTGTTGTTGTTGTTGTTGTTATTGTTATAATAATAATAATAATAATAATAATAATAATAATAATAAGAGGCTCATTTCCTTTCTTAATGCGTTCACCTACTTCTCAGAGCAAAGAGTCCGAATGTAAGAAAAAACGTATCTTTGTATTTTTTTTTATTTATTTTTTTTTTTTTAAATTAATTTCATATTTGATTTCAAATTGATAAATTTAAATAACTAGTTATTCGAATTGCTCTTCTTAATACATAAGTGTGTTGGGTTTCGACTAACAGCGCTTAACCGTAAGTCTAGTAGGCGATATGTTCTATTAACGGTTTTTACTTAAGAGATTTTATTTTTTTTATTTTTTTGACAAACTCACACGACAATTTACACGATAGAATAGGAGGAAAGTGTTGGCTGCTTGAACTACTTTTAACAACCATGTACCTGGCAATGTCAAATATTTACGATCGAAGCCAATGATCTATTTAGAAAATAATCTATCCGCGTAGAAAAATTGCCTCGAAGCAATTCAAGGAAGGAAATTATTGTTCACCTTTAATTACTTATCGATTCTCAAATATAAAAAGGAATTGGTCTGCCCATAAGATTTGCCGGCACTTATTAAATATATATTTTTAATAAGATAAGTTTTTGTTGCTGTTGTTATTGTGTATCTAAAAATTACTGCATAAGTCCAAATGTGTTCATACGATGTCTATTGTAAATCATTGCAATGAGTGTAAAAAATTATGTACCTAATTGTTAACGAACATAATTTATACGTATTTTAAATTTTATTATACAAATAATAAATGTTATTAAAAATAAAATTTCATATTATCGATATGTTTATTTAACTAGTTATTACAGAGATTTAATTCATAATTATTTTTAAGCATTCGCAAGTAAAAAACTTCTCAGAAGTACAAATGATTGAGACAATTTTTTTTATAGAGATATATGTTTCATAAGCTTCGTGTATAAAAAAGGTTTCATAAATTTATTATAAAATTATAAATATTTGTTCATTTGATTTTCGTAACTAATCTATTTATTATCGCGCGTTTTTAAATATTTGAATACACCGTTACGAATGTAAAAACTCTTCGATTACGTGAAATATAAAAGTATTTATACCGAATATTCATAAGTGTTAGTGAAATGTATATTTACGCATTGATATCGCGTCTGCAAGTAAGTGTAAAATATTGACTTTGATAAATCTAATCGGACAATCCGAATACGAAATTTATAAAATTCATTCTAAAACACGATAAACAGGATAATGCGGTGGTAAGCTTATTTAGTAATATTGCGGTATTTTTGAAAAAACGTTTCGGTTTCAGAACTTAAAGGTTTCTAATGCAAATAAGGATGTTGAAATAAAATACAACGGTATTTTGAAATATCAATTTTTTTAATACAAACTTTCGACATCATTTAATCTCCTCGTCTCTTATCAGGACACGTATATGCGCATGTAATACAGTGTTAATAATCAGAAATAACAATTGCAAAACGGTTAGTTTTGTTTTCATAATAAGAGATTTAATCGTTATTATTAGTGTAAACTTCTCATGTTTCCATATAAATTGTACCATATTAAAGTGATCAATAGTATACAAACGTTTTACGTAGCACTCTTTATACGTATATATATATATATATATATATTATTGTGTGAGGGTTTGCCTCTGCGTGCGTGCGTGCGTCCGCTTTATATGCGCGCGCGCGCATACATATATATATATTTATATATATAAAAGTAGATTCTTCCTCGCACTTTCACTCTCGTTCTTACGCTTCGCCTCTTCTTCCCTCTTGGCTTAAATCTCTCTCTCTCTCTCTCTCTCTCTCTCTCTCTCTCACGCATGCAGCACTCGGAGATAGATGCACGCACAGGCGGATAAGACACTGCTCTCTTGTTCCCTTGTTAAGTTGTGATTATTGGAAGACATTCGCGACGACGAATAATAAAGTCCTTTGGAGAGCCGATGAACCGACGGAGACGAGCCAAACGATGATTCAGAAGCCGTTCACCCTCGAGTCCCGTCGAGCCCCCTCCCTCCCCTCCCTCACCCAAACGCGCATAACCACGAGCACACCTGCTTAGCCTTTAAAGCTGATCGCAGGTATAAAAGAAGACATGAAGAAAAAAAAAACAGCATGAAATAAGATCAAGGTCCTCGTACACTAATCGATCATTGCTACGCGTATGTACATTGTATGAGTAACCGATAAACTGAGGTTGATATGCGTTTGAGCATTGCGTTGGAGAAAGCCGCAAAATAAGTACGCGACTACTCCGCAGCCTCATCTTGAGTACGCGCTTGGAACCGCGAAGGTATTGTGACCGCGGGGAGTGCTTATCTGAGCCCGAAGCCGATAGGGGCCGCCCCCTGATTGCTGCTCGACCTCTGCTCCATCGTGATGTACT
Source organism: Ceratosolen fusciceps (assembly GCA_018883505.1). Taxonomy (NCBI): domain Eukaryota; kingdom Metazoa; phylum Arthropoda; class Insecta; order Hymenoptera; family Agaonidae; genus Ceratosolen; species Ceratosolen fusciceps. The sequence continues at coordinate 7,025,703 of RCIC01000008.1, forward strand.
GGCGAATGAGTCGCGATATCTCGTGCGCCTGCTCGGTCTGCAACCTCGTGATGCGCTGCTGCATGAGGTTGCCGCACTTCATGTCCAGGTAGAGCGTTCCCTCCTCGGATTTCACCTTGCGCGTCGATATCACTTCCGAGTACGGATAGTGATACAGCGTCTCCTGAAAGGGGTTCCGTGTGTCAGCACCCTGTCTACTTTCTTCTCTCTCTCTCTCTCTCTCTCTCTCTCTCTCGTTCATTTGAACTACGTTAATGGCTCAACACTTACGTGGCTTATGAGGTCGATGAAGTGCACCCCGTGTCGATTTAGGGCCAAGATGTGGTCGCCGCCCTTCTCCTTACCCTCGGGTACTCTCTTTACCGCGAAGAAGCTCGAGCCGAATAGCGGCCACTTTGAAAGGATTTCTGCAAAGATTTAGGACAATTTGCATTTATAGATCATCGATGGAGTGGCGGATCTAACGACGAGAACCTAACGGCTCGGGCTTACCAAGTACTTGAGCCTTGCAGCTCCCTATCGTGTTGTGCTGCACATTCGACCAGGCCTGCTGAACCATATTGGCCCATTGCTGAGGCCGCGGCTCTCTTAGGCTGAGCGCCGGTTTCGGCAAAAGGTACTTGATCCGCTTGGTCGTTGGCTCCTCCCTCTCGTTCTTCAAATCGGCTGCTCTGTGTAATAGGGCAGCGATTTGCGCCATGTCGAACTGCAACGTGACAATCCCGTCGTTTAAGAGACGTGTCTATTTGGGGTTATTGGCTTCACTGCCGAAAGCCCTATACTCACAATGACTTCCTGGGGTAGGTGCTCCTCCGGTAAAACTAGAAGCAAGCCCTCGAGGTAATCCGGCGCGATTTGATTGAAGACCACCTCGACGTAGAGGGCAGCGTCCAGACGTAAGGGGTAATACCAAACGGACCTGTCCAATCCAGGCGGATTAATAAACCGATTCCCTATGGGACTCTTTGTACTATAGAAATCATTGTACCTGCAGAAGATTAGGTAGAAGAGCTGGTGATTCTTGTGGAGCTCGGTCGTGACGTCGAGGACGTACTCGTCCCTGGCCAGAGGCATCGTGAACGCATCCCCGTCGACTATGCAGTAGAGGGAGAATTCATCCATCTCGTGAGGATTTCTCACCGATATTATATTGCACATTTCCTCGATGACGTCCTGCAATTGCCGAGAGCGTAACGATAAATCAAGCTCGCGACGCCCGAGACAAGGGACAACATTACCTGTACGACGGTCGTGCACTTGGTGTTGATGACGCGCTCTGTACCCCCGGGTAGCCTGTAAATCTGCCTCTTGGCGTTCCTCCCGGCGCTGATGGCCATTATCTCCTCTACGCTTGGCACGTTCTTCCTGCCCCCGTACTTGACCGTCTTCCTCAGGTTCTGGAGGCAGACGGTCGCGGTCCCGTGGTACGCCCGCCTCTTGTCGTACGCCGCGGTCTCGAGGTACTTGCTGAGGTAGGGCTTGAGCCCGTCGCTGCAGGTAAAGTAGGCCGCGACGATGCTGAAGAGCCGCCAGCCCCGCTGGCAGCTGTCCGGGTTCGGGCTCTTGTTGTTGGTCGTCTGCTTCATCAGCTGGCAGTAGACCTCGTCGCGCAGGAGCTCGAACTTATGGCAGTGCTGGGGACACCAGTTTATTACCAGTTAATTAACAATTTCTGAAATTTCGCAGAGTGAGTTGCGAAACTTCTTGACGTCTTATCGTCCGAGGCTAAAAACGCGTTAAGTGACCTGACGAGTTATTTAGTAGGGTTAGCGCGTGTTACACCTCGTTAAAGTATCCGTGGATGCACAGACCGGCTGGCATCCGTTACTTCGTTCGACTTACCATTAGAATCGTGTAGACGCATTTGACCTCGCTCATGTCTGGGGGCAGGGGCTGATCGCCCATATATCGCATCAGGCAGAGGAAGCACTCGGCGGCCAAGGAGCTGAGTTCGTTGTCTAAGCGCAGGAGACTCTGCTCGATCGGTACCGCGGAATACTTGACCAGGTCGACCTGCTCTTTCCACGTCCACTCGGCCCCGTCCTGATTCTTGCTCTTCTTTCCCTTCTTCTTGCCCTTGAGCGACTCTATGACCTTGAGGGAACCGCTTATCGAGCCGTCCGCGGTCTTGAGCATCTCGAATCTGCGAAAGGGCCCAACGTTATTTTTTTTTTATTCTCTCTCTCTCTCTCTCTCTCTCCATCTCCCCCCCCCTCTCTCTATACCAAGTGACATTTTAAGCAGGATACCCGATTTTGTTGTTGTCATGAACACCGACGGGTGAATTTACTTATCAGCTCGGCATAGCGCCCTACAATTCAATCGTTATTTAAACGTAAAGCGATACGCACGTAATGGACAGAATATGTTAATAATTGCAGTAATGAGAAGCCGAAAGCCGTTAGAGCCGTTGTGACGTATGAGCTTGGCGAGGAGCTCGCCAAGATCGTCGGGACGCCGATGAAGGAGCAAGTTGATATTCCGGTAAAGTGGAGAATTCTCGGGATCTATCGGTCGGCGGCTGAGGTTCGAACTACCGGGCCGGAGATCATTGTCGGGGGGAGGGGAGGGATGCGTGAGGGATATTTGCATGCGGTTCACGTTATGAATGAGCGCGGCAGGAAAGAACGTACGGGAGACACGTACGTACGCAGGTTTCCTCGACTCGCTGCTGCCCGGTCGGCTACTCGCCGCACCCGAGAAGACATTAATTGCACGTTACGCCCGGATCCTGAGAAGGAGGTGGAGGAGGAGGAGGAGGAGGAGGAGGAGGAGAAGCAGACGCTTCTCTTTTTTCGATTTTCATCTGACGGATCTCTTGAAACCTTATATCCTCAAGATTCGTTCGAATCGTCCGTGCGCTTCCGTTTTCCGGCGCTAGCGTTCCCCCGTCCCAAGGCACCATGCGAAGCATTATTACGTCTCGGCAGATGAGGTAACTAACGGTTAGCGGACTCGCGGTATCTTTCCGGTTTACCACCGCACGGGACAATTAACGTCGTAATACTGCGAATATTAACGGGCCGCGAACGCTAATGAGCCTCGAGGCTGCGTTTGTTAGATGATCCTCGATAACCCGGCTCGGCTTCTCCTCCGCGAATTACGACGAATTTATCTCGAATTACCTTCGAGTAATTTAATGACAGCATCGGTCCCTCGCCCCTTACTCCTAATCCCAACAACCCCAATGAATCGGACGTGTAAAGAATAAAGGAACGTTCAGGATCGCTTGGATCTTATCTGCCGTTCTCTCGGCTCATTACGTAAATCGAGCGGCTAACAAGATCGGCCAACAACGTTCATGAGAAGAATCCGTTTGACCGCACATGTAATAACAACAACGACGACCACGACGACGACGACGACGACGACGACGACGACGAAGACAACAACAATATTAATAATAATATTAATAATAATAATAATTATGATTATTATCCACGTGCTAATCACCAGGAATCAGCAGGAATGACTCGGCCGAGCTATTCATTATTAAATTATGAACTTTGTTTCGTAATGCGCTTTTCATAAGGCTACTTATTATAAATAATGAAAGCCTCTGCAAAATAACTACCTCCCGTTCGAATTCCTACTTGTCGTTTTCACGACGTTTCCTCATAACCTTCGACGGCCTGGGGCTTTCGACGTCGGCTTTTCCTCTTCGCTATACCCGAACGATATACCGAACGATCGAATGCCTCGATGACATTATATTGAAAGGACGCGCTCCCGAGAGGGCTTACGTCGTTAATTCAAATAGTTTTCGGCGAGATGACGTCACGTCCCAACAATCGAGGAAGATCTCCGAGTCGAAGCCGGAGTACTGTCATCGCCCATTATTCGGTGCGTTAAAACATGCTTGGGATATGTGCAGAGAGACCAATTGCGGGCGCTCGAGATGTTAAATAGTTGGGCGGCGGTGGCAGGGCAGGGGGTTATTGGGGTTATTGGGAATAAACACGCGCGCGTCCTTACAGGGTGAGTCGAGACTGATTGTACTGACTTGTCGGTGCTCTGGCGGAAGTTGAGCATCGCATACTGGAGCAGGGAGTGCTTGCCGTCATTGACCACTGGGTGCCCGGAGCCCTCGTAGAGGCTATCCTCGTTCGCCCCGGTACCGTCCTCCTGCTGACGCCACTCTTGGCTCTGACTGTCGAGGAGCTGGTGCTGATGGTGGTTATTGGGGCTGTGGTTGTGATGCTGTTGATACTGCTGATGCTGCTGATGCTGTTGCTGCTGCTGTTGCTGATGCTGATGCTGCTGCTGATGCTGCTGCTGCTGCTGCAGCTGCTGTTGGTGGTGGTGGTGGTGGTGGTGGTGCTGCGAGCCACCCGAGGATTTCCCGTTCTTCTGGTAATGGGTCTCGTTGGAACCGTGGACGACGTGGTTCGAGGGCCCGTGACCGTTACGTCCGTGTCCGTTTTGTAGCTCCGGACCGACGTGCTGGGGACTCGAGGATGGCGAGCTCGGCCCGTAATGGTGTCCATGTCCGCCCGTGTGATTCGCCTGGGAGACTATTGACTTGCCGATCTGAGATACATGGTTCTCCTGGTGCTGACTCTTGTGTATCGGCTTCTGCTCGATCTGAAACACCAGGACGAACAAGGTCCTCGTTTTATAACTCTCGCTTTATAACGACTTTCAACAATTTTTTAGGAAAAAAAAAAACACAAATAATTTAAGTAGCATCGATCCTCTTTAACTTAATTTAATGCTCGATCGGCTATTGGCTGGATCGGCCGATGATCTGTCGCCCATACTACGTAGCGTCTACGAGTTTCCGTTGCATTACGAGCTTTGGCTGGCGGTCAATTAAAAATTTAGAGAGCAGTTTCGCTTAGCAGGGACGCAGTGACTCGACGAGCTTCGCAATCGAGGCATCATTTCTCCTACCTAAATCGCTAAATTCGGTACGGTTTGTAAATCTAATGAGATATACGCGCGCAATCCCTCTTAATGATAATAACTGTAATTTCGTGGACTCGGGCAGCTAACGTTTAAAAAAAAAAAAAAAACAGAGCAGCGATGATCACTTCATAGAGAATTATTAGAGGCCGAGCGAGTGAACGGTTCACCTACCCAAGACCAAATATCTCTCCTGGCTTCTTCACAAAGACAGAGATATACGGTAATCATAGTCAACCGTATGTCCGTAACATCTGTTCCTTGAAAGTAATTACCATCGCTCGCATCAAATCCCTCGTAAAGACGCTCTCCCTCCATTAGCCCATTTGCAGATATTATTAAATACATGAAGCATAAATCTAAAGTGCCGCAAACCACTATATATTTATAAAAAAATGTATTATTTTTGTTTTTTGTTTTCTTTATTTTTTTTTTTTTTCTTTTTTTATTGAGTAAGTATAAAGTGGTCCGTGGACACTTCAGTTCTATATTGTCTTTTAAACTTTTACTCGCTGTCCGTAATATTTATTTATTGATTTATTTATTATAGACAACGAGGAGCCAATAACACTTAATGTTTCACTTTAGCCGAGAGAATTATTTCAACGGATTAATTCGTTACTTACCTTACTATAAACCGGGAATTATATAAATCCGAGAGCGGTAAATAATGTATAGCACTGGGAATAATAAAATAGAGTCGTAATTTTCTGCCCCCCCCCCTAGTATATATATATATTTATGTAATATATCATACATAATATATGTATGTACGTATAGAGAGCGAAACAAACGTGTACATTTGATGCCCGAATCGGTAGTTAAATATAATAATTCAAATTATTCGTAACGTCGATGACTTAATGTTCATGATACTTACGTTAAGGCATAATAATTGCTTTATTAGCACGCACGCACACGCTCTTTCTCGCAATCACGTATTGTGAGCTGGGGCAGATAAGTTGTTTTTCATTGACAAATAGAATTTTAGAAAATATTCGCCGACTATGAAGAAAGAGTCAGGATTTCATAAAAAATCCAAGCGCTCGCTCGTACCGCTGAAAATCAGCGAGCGTAATATATTCCGGGTAATTATCCTCGTTAAGGATGCTGCATTTATTTATTGCAAAAGATGTATTTTGTACAATAAGCGAATTTATACATACGCACACACACACACACACACACACATACACAATAAGGCATTCGTATTATTTAGTGAAGCGATAAACGTACCGTTACAAAAGCCCCTTTCTTTTCTTACTCGCCATTACGATACTTAGCGTGACAATTAAGCACTCGAATAATGCGTCCATAAAAATAAAATAAATTTGATTGTAATCAAATGTTCACGAGCACGAGGAGAGGTGAAATTAAAATAAAACGGGTACCCAAGCACCCATATAAACTCCGGCTTATCCGATATTGAGCATTAAGCTACCTTACCGACCGATTCCTTCGTCAACCTGACCCATTCTCTCCTCTCTCTCTCCCCCCCCTCTCCCAACCCCCGCGCTCCATTCGTCATTCGCCGCTCTCTAATACGCGATCGTCACATTATTCCCATTTCGTTTGACAGGAGACGAGAGGAAGAACCGCGGAGATTTTGAAATACCAGCCCCGTGCCAAGGGCGCAGTTTCATTAGCAGTCACGCTTTATTGGTAGAATTAAAAGGAAAACTAGTTTTTAGCACATTTACGTTAGAAAGCAATGTTTGCCTCCTTGAAAAATATCAGAAAAAAAAAAGAAAGAAAACAGCGTCGTCGATATGCGTAACAGCTTGCGGGGATTAAGAATGTATCGAGGCAGGGGTCGGTTCTCGCTTGTAATTAGTAAAACAGGGATATGGATCGTCGTTGCTTCTTTGTAAGATAAAAAAGATCTCGAGTAGCTTTGCGGTATTTTGTCAGGGTAAGAGCTGCCGTTGACATTTCTTTCCCACCTTCCTGCGGCATATGCGCGAACTCACGGAGGCATTCGGCGTATGCCCCACAGAGAGCTCCTTCATCGTGTAATTTCCTTGACCATTAGAGCCGGGCGGCGGCGTTAAGGAGGATAAATAAAATGGGAAATTCTCATGAATACGCATGGGACGATCGACGGCTCACGGTGCTCGAAGCTCGGGAATGGGTGCCCCGTGTCCCCGCTCCGCTCCGCTCGCCCCCCCCCTCACGAAACCCGTGCTCGCGAGACCAAGTGGCCCAACAGTATATCGTGCACGTAATACCTCGCCGGGCTGGGGAATGTGTACCGGTACTCGCGTCGCCCCGAGCGGAAAAAGGTGCCGCGAAACCAAAGACTCGGCGACTGAATGGTTAGCGGTGGTCGTCGTCGCCGCGGGGGACGGTGGGACGGAGGGACGGCGGCTACGTCGGCTACGGCGGCCCGGAGAGATGGCGTTACCGAGCTAAGGAGAGAAGTGGCCGGCGATTCCGCGATCCGGAATTCACTTGGTGAACGGCCAGCCTCCAGCCTTTTCTCGCATTTCATCGGCTCCTTTACGGCTCGACGACGCGGCCCACCAGAACCCAGCGCCACGGGTACGTCCCGTGATGAGCGTAATTACGAGGAGGGAGTGCCTCGGGCTGGCTGCCCGACCTCGTATCGCCGATACCAGGGTCGAGCGAGGACCCCGTGCTCGGTCCATCCGAATAAACCGAACGTTTCTTTTCTTTTTCCCGGCGAGAACGGGAGGCCGAGTCTCGTTTTTTAATAAACAAAAACGGCCGAGTCTCTGTCGTTAGGCGACCTGCCGGGAGCATCCGCGTCGCTGGCAGCTCAGCAGCGGCGCACACATCGAACTCACGTGTATATTGAGTAGGATCGCGCGTCCGCAGTGCGCAGTCCCAGGCCCTCTCGTTGGGTTCGGAAATGTGCGGGGATGTTTCGAGCCGGGTGCACCGGTGCTCGTATCCTCGGAGGAAGAGTTCGTCGAACAGCACCCTGGCCACTTCCGCCTCGGTATTTTAAACTCGCGCACGTGCGCGCAACGAGTCCCAGCGACGGAAAAGCTATTATTGCCCCCCCACGTCCTAGATAGCGCGGCCCCCCTGCGCCACGTGGCACGGCTTTGCATACCGCGGGGAGATGAACTCGCGAAGACGGCGTCGACCCTGACCCACATTATCGCCGATACGAGGATCGCACGGCCTCCTCTTGTACAGTTACTCTCTCTCTCTCGGTCTCTCTCGGTCTCTCTCGCGACGCCTTCTCTGCTTCTTCTTTATTTAAATTTTTCGAGGAAAAAACGAGCCGAGGCTGCTTTTTACCTCGCGAACCCGTAACTCCGTGTTGTGTAGGATGCGTCGCGGCTCCTGGCCTCTCCTGGCCTCCCCGGGCCCGACAGCCGGCTTATCCTCACCACCGGCTCCGACGTTCTAAATCCCCATTAGAAAATTGTATGCGGGATGCGCGGCCAGTAGAGAGTGCGCGCGATCCCGGCCATTCCTACTCATTACCTTGCGTCATTTTACTCGTATCTTTCTCCGGACGGATTAGCTGCGCGGCAGCCTATGCGTTTCGGGGAATTGATTTTTTTGCCCCAATACCATTGGGTACACACATTGCCACTACACATTGCCAATCCTCGCCGGCTTATGGCACATTTTTATGGCAAATAAATACGGCTGCTGGGCGCGTAATTAAAATTTACTGTATACTTTAATTGCTTGTATTATTAGTTTCCTAACCGCGACTTATCATACACTCGTAGGCCTACTAGCACTTACAATAAATTCCTGGCTCGCGCATAATCACATTTATCGCTTAACTCAATTAACGACAATAATAAGCCACTTAATACCGGGCAATTAAATCCTTCTTTTTTTTTTTTTTTTTTTTTTTTTTTTGCATACCTCTCCTCGTCTTCCCGTTCACTCGGCCGGCCCCTTCCATCTACCGCGACGCTCTTTTAATCGCCATATTTAAGAAAATAGTTTCACGAATAATTGTTATTATCTCGGCTCGACAACAATGTATTCGAGATTCCCCTCCGAGGATCACACATTCGATCACAATGGCAATGTCGTCATAAAATATATTCTCCGTGAAATCCTCCCCCCCCCCGCCCTCCCATCCGACCGTCCACCGCCCCTCTGACCCTCTCTACTGAAATACGTTTAAAATGACTCTGCAAAAGCTGTTTTGTCGATCCAAACCATTCGAGTTTTAAAAATCCGGCATAAATTTTGTACTCACGCTAATTCATAATTCACGCTAAGTAAATTAAAATCTATTTATCCATTAGTGGATAAAGGCATCAATAAAGACACGGATGGAGGGATTTTCTTAATCAATTCTTATTAAATTGGTAATGATTTTCAAAGGCTTCGTATCGAAGGAATAATGGGATAACGGGAGAGACATGTGCACGACATATTTCTGTACATATATACGTATATATATATATATATAAGATTTCTATGAAGTGCACGATAGAAGTTTATTTTCCCAAGTTTCTCTTTTTGTCAGTCTTAACTTATTGAATCTGTTTACGGAGATGCGCTTGAAGAGTAAACAATAATAAATAATAATCCCATAGTCTGAAAAGTAGGCTGGAAACAAATGAAAATGTATCTAAAACCTGCGGATGCTTTTTGCATTCGTAAAAGTAGTCGGGAGTAGTTTTACATCGATGGCTTAGGGAGCTCTCATCGAGTAGTCGTTATTACAAAGCCTATAACAAGCTGCATCTTAAAAAGTAAAATGGAACGGGTCCTGAATTGCGTGCTCGAGTAAAGGTTTGAAGGGAAATTAGTTTATGAATGGTAGTCGAGTCTAAAAAAGAGCCGGCCGAGTGCCATTGAGATGAATCGGCTCGAATCGCGGTAGCAGCAGCAGCAGCAGCAGCAGCAGAAGGACCAGCAGGACCGGCAGTGACGTCAGCGACGACAACGTCCACGGTACTGATAAAGCCAAGGGTTATAAAAAGAGGGAGGGACATAAAATGTAAATAATTTAAAGGCTTGGATTGCCGGGTACCCGAGTAACCCCGCGCGGGGAAGGAGGAGGTGTAGGAGGAGGAGGAGGAGGAGGAAGAGGCCGCCGAGACAAATAAAAAGAGACAAACTAAAGAGAGCTGAACGAAAGAAATGAGAAAAAAGATTGTACATCCAAAAGCCAATTGGGGTTATTGGGGCGAAAAATCTCCATTTTTAGGAGGGCGGGAGGGGTCGGGAGCGCATCGCCAATGAAAGAGTCAAAGGCCGAAGTAAGCGAATCAGCCCGGGAATGCTGGCTTGGCTCTCCTAAAAATTGTAGGGGCCTGTTAGGCGCGCGAGGACAGTAGGGCTGCATCATCGACGCCCTCGTAGCCGATGTCCCGGCAACCCCGGCAACGGGAAAAAAGGACGCGCATAACGAGGAAGAGACGGAGGACGGTGCCGGCGTAACGGACGCGCCATTAAAACGACGGGGCCCGGGGACCCGGGGTCGTCAAACTCTCGCGGCTTGGCCTTCCTCGCGCGTTTTATCGCAAAGCCGGGGCCCGAGCCGAGCGCCGGGGCTGGTCGGTCCGAGGTGGTCGACGTGCGTGATCGATCGAAGGGCGTCGGCGAAATTTCCCTCTCGATCTCGGTCCGATCGCCGCCGAACGGAATCTCAGAGCCGGGGGGGGGGACACGAGAACGGGAACGGGTCGGTCGACGCTGCCGCCGGCACCCAAGCCGGCTCCCTTGCACCCCCCGCGTATCAACGTCACCGAACAGCTTCGGGTGTCCGTTCGGGAGGGGGCCAGTTTTATTCGGCCGAGAGAACGATATCGTTCCGCTCAGAAATATCTTTTTTTTTTTCATCCCAATGATATCGATGCTCGCATCGATAATTAATTTTATTTAGATGCTCACTTAAGGAGAACGCTGTTGACGTTCCTTTGGCTTTTATGCCCCCATCGAGTGCACAAAGCATCATACTATCCCTTCACTTTAGCCGGATTTTTAAAAGGATTTGTAATTTATAATAATTTGAGTAGCTTTTCAAGCGAGTGTCGCTTCGGCTTGTTTATCATTTTTCATTTAGGAAAAAGGAATATGACTACCCGTACCGAGTGGTCATCCATAACCACCTCCGTCCCCTGCCACCCCCCCCCCTTTGCCACCCTGTCACTCTGCGCTCACCCCCCACCCCACTCCCGCCCGTAACTTTTGTCGGATCTCTTCTGGTCCTTTCGACCCGCCCACCCCCATACTGGTGGTAGTATCCTGGACCTTTTGCAACGAGCGTTGCAAAAAAAAAAAAGAAAAGAAAAGAAAAAAAAAACACCTGGAATTTCCTACGTCCGAGAGTCTTTCAATTGAACTCGGCGGAGTTGCACGTTCAGTCCTAGGATAATAATTTTTACCTTGCACTATATGATTCATAAGTAGAATTCGAGTTATGTCAAGCCATTGTGCCGTCTCATAGTAGCTACAGTGTCTTTGTTTTTTTAAATTCAATTTAGTTTCTCGTCCGCGAATCGTCATCGCTCGATTGGCTCGATCGGAATCTGCATTCGGATCAAGGTATCTCAAAATTCACACTCTAAAGGCTTTAACGTCGTAATGGAGGGAGGGGAGGACTTGATTCTTAACGAATTAATTGCTCCGCACAAATGGCCGTTCCGTGAAGCTAATCATATTTAGCAGATTATGGCGCTGATAATTAATGCGCGCGTATCATTCGTAATTGCCGCACTCGTTACTGTGTCGGGTCAATTACGGGCTGCGATAAAAGCCACGCGCTCGGTAAAGCTAATGCGCCTAAGCCGTATGCGGGACGCGGAATCGCTATTGACCAACTAATAATATTATTATTAGGGCGGTTCACGTGCGCCGTGTTATTTGAATCCAGGAATCGTTTTCGTAATATAATAATAATAATAATGATGATGATGACGACGACGACGACGACGACGACGATGATGATAACAACAACAACAACAACAACAACAACAACAATAATAATAATAACGACAACGACGACGACGACGATGACGATGACGATAACGAGTCGAGGGCACGGATGATCGAGTGTCGATGACGTTTTAAGGCATTCGAGCAAATAATTATATCGTGCATGGCGGCCCGTGGTAATCTCGGACGAGAGAAATATAACTTAAATTAAATAATGCTCGATAGCCCTTGAACGGTACAACGAGGACGAAAATCAGGGTTGGAGAGGAGGAGGAGGAGAAGGAGGAGGCAGATACGTGCCCGGGCACAGGTGTAAAGAGAAATTTTTCATATTAGTGCGCGCGCGGCGCATTATTTACGAGTAATTTCTGCGGAAGGCCCGACCTCGTATTAATGAATTACCGGAGCTGTTTATTATGCAAAAACTGTTACACATTCCGTTAACGAGTGTATCTGCATTCGGTCATTAGGCCTCGTTTTGTTATTGTCACGGGCCTACCCACCCCCATCTCCATTCATCCTCCTCCTCCTCACCGTACCGTGGACGAAAATTAAAGGAAAGAAGTTGGTCTCGGCCGAGTTCATCATCGTTAACGAATAATAATAACGAGAATACAATGAAAGACATGGAGGGCCAAAGGGCTCTCTTGCTCGATCTTGCAACTCGGGACGAGGCCGCGTTCCTTTGGCCGTTGTTATTAGGCCAATTTTGTCATCGCTCGGAGAGGCTGGCAATCAAAAACTTTCCCAGTGATACATTAGGTAAATTTAATACCGCTTAATACATGGCAATTTAATACCGTTAAAGGCGAGCGCACGAGTGCGAATACGAGTTTACCGTATATTTATACATAATTTAAGATAAAAATCTTCTATTTTTCAGGATCCCCGTGCCGCTAATGAAAAGTAGGTAGGTAGGTAGGTAGGTAGGTAGGTAGGTAGGTAGGTAGGTAAGAAGTAGCCACGGTTTCTCGATAAGATTTTCTAAGAAGAAGAGCGCAAGCTTCGATCGAAACTACTTTTATAATTAACCCTCGTTATCAGGGAGACGGAGGCGCGCCCTTAATTACTCGGTACGTACGAGGGGCGGCATTGATAACGAGCCCGGGCTATAAAGGATAAATCATTTGGCTCGTTCGGTCGTGGAGAGGGCGCGCGCTTAAGTTATTTTTTTATCCTTCCGAAATTGGAAAATAAAGGCCGACGACCGTAGGCAGACGATAGCTGTCCCGGTACCCTGATGATCCCCTCGGACCTTCTTAAAAACGCATTAAAGCGTTGCCGGGAGAGGGACTCCCGGACGAGCTCGCGGCTCGTATACGAGCCGACGTTAACGACGAGCCGCAGAACCGTCGTTTCCGTTCTGAATTTCACGTTCTACAGTGAAAGGTAAGTGCCGGCGTGCCAAAGTGCCTGGCTTTACGCTCGAGATTAATCGGCGAAAGTCGTAAAGTCCTTTTCGATGGAACATGCGCCGCCGAGGCCGGGGCCCGAAAAAAAACAAAACAAAACAAAACAAAACGAAAAAAAACAAAAAAAAAAAAAAAACAAAAAAAAAGAAAGAAAGAAGGAAAGCAAAAGAAAGAAAAAAATGCCGCCCGAGATGGCAAGCGAAAATTCACTCAACGTAAATTTATTTATCCCGGACGGCAGGGACTCGCGCAACTCGTGAGAGAGACGACAAATCGGGTGTCGGAGTATAATTATCCTCGAGCCCCGACAATCGCCGCTAAAGTATCAACGTATCGTTGCCGGGTAAACCAAAGTATCATTGGTCATATTCCTCGGCACCCATCGACGGGATCGATGATCCGGCTACGGGAGTCCAGGGCAGGCCAGGGGATTAAAAAAAAAAAAAAAAAAAAAAAAAAAAAAAAAAAAAAGAAGAAGCGATTTTAAACAGAAGGTACAGAAGAAGCAACGGCACCTTGTAACTCTTGACCTTCTCGTCCAACTTTTTCAACGTCTCCTGAATGGTCGTGAGGGTACGGTCGGTCGATCTCTCGTCCATCAGCTGGGACTCGCTCTGCGACCTGAGCTCCTCGAACCTCTTGAGTATCTCGCGCACGCTAAGCTTGCTACCGTCCTTCTCCTCCCTAATCGTCTCCATTTTCGAGAGCTTCCTCTCTAAGCCGGGGCCCTTGGCCTCCTCCCCATTGTACAGGTCCTTAATCAGGCCTTCGAATCTCAGCTCCTCGGTACTGCGCGCCGGCTGATCGCCGCTCAACATGGAATTCGCCGAGTTCCTCCGGTTCCTCAACTGGCAGCCCTCCTCGATCCTCAGCTGCTCGATCGTCGGCTGCTGGCCTCGGCCCGCCGGCGACGAGTCGTTCCTGCCGCTCGGCTTCCAGAACCCGCAGCTACTCTGACTCCTCTGCTCTATTTTGGCTATGTCGATCCTCGGTATGTTCTCGTACTCGAACCTCTGCGTTATACTCTCCTTCCTCTCCCCCTTTCCCTTGAGCACGTTGTTCCTGTTAACGTCCAGTTTAGCAGACTCGCCGGCCGGTTTACCGTTCACGTTTTTCTGATCCTCGCCGATCTGCTTGGAGGAAAAAAACTTGGCGAACCGATGCCTCAACGGTATCGATTGTTGCTGTTGCTGTTGCTGTTGCTGCTGTTGCTGTTGCTGTTGCTGTTGCTGTTGCTGTTGCTGTTGATGTTGCTGTTGATGTTGATGTTGTTGATGCGGCGACGACGACGAAGACGTGGGCGAGTGCTGTTGGGACTCGGTTTCGATGCGTTTACTTGGACTGCGCTTCTTATCGAAGGACGAAGCCTTTTCGAGAAAAGCGCCCGAGTCGTCCGTGTGGCCATACTCGTCGCTGATGCTCGACTCCGACTCGGACGACTTCACCAAGAGACTGTCCGGTGAATTAGTTTTCCTCTCGTCGTCCGAAAAGTGCAGCTTGGCGCTGTACTTCTCGTTAAAGTTCGTGTTGCCATTATCGAGATTAACGAGGCTGCGCCGTCTGATGTCCTGAGCCTCGTAGCGTAGCCTATAATCCGGCAAGGACCTTCTAAACACCTGTGACTGATAATTTTGGGGAGGCTGCTGCTGCTGCTGCTGCTGCTGCTGTTGCTGCTGCTGCTGCAGATGCAGGAGATTTCGATTGTCGAGTCGTCTGAGGAACTCGGAGCGCTTGACTATCCGCTTGTTGCCTCCATTATTACAATCGTTGTTGTTTGCGTGGCTGCTGTTGTTGGTCTGATAGTGTCCGTTGGTATCGCCACGGCGGTACTCGCACTCGGACTCCGACATGTCCGTAAACTGGCTGAGTATCTCCGGCCGGTGCTTTTGCTTTTTGCGCAAGGTCTGCGGTAATTCGGCCCAATTGCTCACCAGACGCCGCGAAAACACACCTTCCGAGTCTGTTACTTCCCGTTCCATCTCGGCAGCCGTTTTATCAAATCACTCCTGCACTCTTGTGGTTTATAATAAAGGAGGTTCGGGGTACTGGATGCCGCTCTCGGTATCCAATGGATCATTCACTCGCGAATTCGATCACGGAACTTATGTTTTCCCCCAATAACCCCGGCAGCTCCTTATCCGATATCCTTATCTGCGTATCTGCGAGATTCGTATTAATTAGGCCGAATAACCCCACTAACCCCAATAACCTCGAGAATGTCATCGGAGAAATTTTTGCCGCAGCTTCGTGATGATTTTTTCATGAAAAATCCGCGCCAAAGTGGGACGGGCACGCGAGCGAACCGTACTTATCATATTCTCATCTGCGGTGAAGCGATTGCTTGAAGAGGAGAGCTTGACGAGGGACCGAGTCGAAGGTGGCGAAAGGGAAAAAGAGCATGCAAATGAAAATTGCGATAGAGTCGTGCGGTGCTTTGGCTTGGCGGCCGGTCGAAGCAAGCTGCCGATCTCGTTCGCCGGCCTCCAAACAAATGTAGCGATAATGAAAGACGTTAAAGAAACGTGGGGGCCGGTGAAGAATTTCTCCAATCACATTCTCGTACGTCTAACTCGATACGTGGAAATTATTTCTGCTTTGCATATAACGATGAAACCGACCGGTGTAGGGCTAACATTTCTTCACATCCGCAATCCTTTGACAATGAGTCGTATAATTAAGCCGGTCGGCCGTTATTATCGGCCGAAGGTCGTAACGTAGACCAGAGGAGCCGAATCGCTTTATCGCCAGGGAGACATTCGTAGTAAATGGATGAGATATTACGAAGCTGGCAGGACTTGTCCTAGATAAAAGGCCAGCCAATGTTCCTTAAGAGCATCGTGGTGCGACGGGGGACGGGGGACGGGTGACGGGGGACGGGGGTACCGACAGGAGAGGAGTCGCTTGCTTCGAAAGGAGGTTAAATGCATATTTTAATTATTTTTAACGCTCCCTCTCTTTTTATTATCGAGGCAGCTACGAAGGAGCGCTGAAATTCCTGTCTCGATTCAGCTGTCCCTCTCTCTCTCTCTCTCTCTCTCTCTCTCTCTCTTTATGTATGTCGAATGATGAAACTTTTGTAATAGACCATTAAAGTTACGCAGCGTTAAACGGGCATTGAAAAAAAAAATCTAAGTCTCCGGCTCGGCGCAGAGGACTTTTATATTTCGCCGGAGTTAAATATTTGAGGGAAAATCTGTAAGAGCGAAGACCTTGGGCAAGGATCCAGAGCCACTTGGCCGATACGGGTCCCGCCATTCCGAGCCCCCCTCCCTCCCCAATCGAATTTCCACATTTGTTTTGCCGTACAAGCAAGGTAAGTAAAAGTTATCCAACGCTGGCCAGTGACGAGGGGGGGGGGAGGAAAAGTCGAGTCGGAGGTCATCCGATCATAGAGAGAGAGAGAGAGAGAGAGCTGTTGGGACTCGAGCCCTCGATAGCTTCTTATCCTCGCTTTTCGGTCGCCTCTTTAATTTGCCCTCCGTGAGGCGACTTAGCACGCGCGCCGCGACCGAGATGTAGATAGCGGAAGAAGAAAACTCTTCCCATCAAGCGAAGCCGCCACGGCGAATGAGAGAGCGGCTCGGTGTAGTTGGATAAAGAGGGAACGAGGGAGGGAGTATAGTGCGAGCATCTCGGCGAGTCTCGTCGCCGTGGCGGCTTCTTCGCTGCCGTGAGAAAAGCCATGAGAGCTCCGAGCTCCTCTCTCTCTCTCTCTCTCTCTCTCTCTCTCACTCTCTCCCGCTATTTATCTATCTATCTATCTATCTATCTATCTATCTCTCTCTCACTCTCTGGACAATGAAGCAGCACCTTTCATTACAATTATTTCGTAGCGCGCGAAATATAACTCACGCCCGTGTTTTTTTTTCTCGCTGCGCATGCATAATGCGCACGTGCTCGAGCGCTCCTCTCCTCGAGCGGTACGAGGGTGTCGGCTGGGAGAGCAAATACGAGAGGAATTTGAAAACGCTATTCCCATTGCCAATGGCAACGCGTGCGTCCACGCTTTTCTATCCAGGCGGGACTTTATTTTATTTCCTTTCGTGCGCAAAGCAAATTACTGTACTTAGGGCACCGGTTCCGATAGCCCGGCCACTCTTTATTCATTTAAGCCGCTTTTCTTTTATCGCCGACGCCGACGCCGACGCCGACGCCGACGCCGATAATAATAAATACCTCCCCTCGGGACGCGGGCATACCCCCTATCCCCAACCCAGCCCAACCCCAATAGCCCCTCCCCCCCCCCGACCACCCAAAACTCCGTGCTTACGACTGACTGACGCCCAACGAGGATACCATTATCCCTCTAGCCCTCTTACCGGATTATAGCAACGATATTACAGCGTTACCGCGTCTGCTAAATACCACCGAGCCCATTCATCTGCGGCATTAATACGAAAAACCTATATAATAACGTATTTGCTAAATGCATTGGCTTGCACTCGTAAAGAATAACTATCAGATGTAACGATTGCTTATGCCCAGACATTTAAGAATTACATAACGAAATTACACGTTAGATTAGCCCGACCGACTTGAGGAAATTCCACAATCGGCCAATTATTTGTCCCCCGCCCCGCTACTCTCCATTACTTATCAAAAACATTTTCCTCTATCCAAGCCGACCATTATTCCCATTGCCTGTGCGCTGCGGGCCCTGGCGCCTCGAGCAATAATAACACCATTGCAAAATCATTATTAAACATTGACCGTAACGCAAATAAGAAATTCTTACTGGCTTTTAAACTATTTATGCGCTTAGCCGCTCGCGGACGGATCCCATTTTCCTTTTAAAAATTTCTGGTCCTGTATTGTTTTTTTTTTTTTTTTTTTTTTTTTTTTTCCCTAATAACGCCGTAAAAATACTGCCGCTGCCCAATTACTACGAGGCACGAGTGCCTTCGGTAATTTGCCATTCGAGCGCGTATCCAAAAAGTAATATGCATTCGAAAACGTTATTTAATAACGACGCGCGGTCGGAGGCTGGCAGCGGGTTGGGGGGGGGAGGAACTCCACCGCCGCAGTTACCTTAGAACCTGGACTGGCCGAACAATGGAGTGATTTTTATAGATTCATCTGCTGTAACGAGGATAATTATTCGTAGCCAGGCTTCCGTCAATGAAGCAATTTCATTAATCGGCCGCGATGTATGGCCACTAGAACGGAGAACGGTGAGGGGGAGACGGGAGGGTGGGAGGGAGGGAGGGGCAAAACAAAACA
Source organism: Ceratosolen fusciceps (assembly GCA_018883505.1). NCBI lineage: Eukaryota > Metazoa > Arthropoda > Insecta > Hymenoptera > Agaonidae > Ceratosolen > Ceratosolen fusciceps. Next base: position 7,044,128 of record RCIC01000008.1, read on the forward strand.
AAACACGCGAGGGACACGCATGCATGATCGCATATAACGGCCGGAATGTCCTAACCCGAGCCTTTTTCCTTAAACAACGAGACAAGCTCTCGAGTACTTTCGCAAAGGAACGCCCCTCCGTTTTCCCGGTCGACGCCGACTGACCGATCAGAAAGCGCTTTTCTCCTCCTCCTCCTCCTCCTCCTCCTCCTCCGCCACCCACTCCGCCGACCAGAAGAAAAAAAGAAGCTGCTTATCCCTCGGTTGCGTAAGGCCGAGTTTGTTTTTGATTGGCGAGCCGTGCGAGGAGGAGAGCGTCACCGAACCGCGTCCGGACGTCTGCCCCTATCGAAAAGAACCGAGAACCGAGAACCGAGAACCGAGAGCCGAGAGCCGAGAGCCGAGAGCCGAGAGCCGAGAGCCGAGGAGAGACTTACGTAAAAGTAGCCAATCCCCCCAACCCCCAACCCCCTCCACAACAGGTCGCCGTCGTTCTATTATTTTGCCCGTTCGAATGAGCGGCAAAAAGCCCGTCGTCCGAGGCCGAATCCGGCACGTGCGTGTGTGTATGTGTGTGTCTGTCGCGCTCGGACGAGCTCCTACGAAGGTTTCCCGGCCCTCTCCCCCTTCCTTATTTATACCGAGCGGGCCCTTTTCATCGCTCCATTGTCTTCTCGTCGCGATAAGGATTCGGGGGCTTCGACGAGGAAGCGCCTATCGATCTTGGCGCGCGTGCCCGAAACACAAAACAGCTGTCACTGACTCACGGGGTCATCAACGCCAAGCCGCCGACCCTCCAGCTTCCGAGACCGGCTCCTGCTCCTTCCGGCACGGGAGCGATGTCCAGAGATAAGCGGAGGCGCAAGGCTCGGAAACAGCGAAAGACAGAGAGAGAGAGAGAGAGAGGAGTGGGGGAGGGAGGGGGGGGGTCAAAGCATAATTTTTATTTAGCATTCCTCGCGCGCGCGCGCGCCCAATGAATACAAATGCTTTTTAAACGAATGGCATCGTAAAAAAAGATAAAAAAAAAAAAAGAAAGAAAGAAAGAAAAAAATGCCCGGCAGAAATCGCCGTGTCGTATACATTGTAATCATTTTATGACATTGTAAGCGGTGGTTAAATATTGAAATTAAAACGAGGAAAGACGGTTCGCTTGCAAATATTATTAACGACTGGCGGCCTTTTAAATTTCAAACGATCCTTCGAATGTATAAGCCTCTACGGAGCCTTACACTCTTACTTATGCGTCCGCATGCACTTCGGTCCGCGAATCTATTTAACCTTTTTGCTCCAGCCCTCGACTAACCTAACCCACATTTTGTCATTCATGATGAAAACCACAATTAGCTGCGAATATACACTGCTCGGCTAACGAATTCCACTCTTTAACGCGACATCAACCAACTTCTTACGGTTCTTTACATCCGTAATATCGGGGGGAGGGGGGCGAGAGCAGCTTCCAATACTTTTTTTTTTTTTTATACGTTTTGCACCTTTTACTGAGAGATAGATAGATAGAGAGAGAGAGAGAGAGAGAGAGAGAGAGAGAGAGAGGCACACACACAATACATTGTACGGTAAGTCGAGTGAAACTTTCAAAATAAACGTCATCGGTACCCGTAATAAATCCAACGAGTATACCCATTGTGAGCCGAGCACGTGTACGTGTAATCTCGGAATATTGCATACACTTTGATGTATGGATCGCGTTAAATTAACGGCCGCCAAAGGAGTCTCGCAAAATATTGCAGTATCTCGTTTTTGCGAATAGAAGGAAGGATTCACGATCGAGCCGAGCCATCGACAGCCGCTTCGTCCAACCAACACTTGCGTCACAAGCGCTTTCTATCCGACTATCTCGGCGGGCGCGCGTGTGTGCGTGCAGCTCCTTTCGGGAGGATCGCGAGATCTCGACTTACGCTGCAATAACGGTCGGCAACGTATGGATGGATCCTCACTCTTTCACTCTCGCGTGCGCGCTATCCAGGTGTTAAGAGCAAATACCCGAGAGATACGCAATAGTCGAGAAAATCTTTCGCAAGGGCCCCAGCAGCGAATAAAGCGCGTTGATATAATAAGATAGGGAACGTCTCTCCCCCCCCTACCCCCTTGCCCCCACCGACAATTCGCTCTTTCTCGCCGGGAGAATAATCATCGACAATGGCTGACCTAGGAAGGATGCGGGGAGCCGCTTCGTGTGCATAACATTCCATTGACCCCTTCCGGCCCCGTACAATCTCTCATCTGTGGCTCAGCAGCGATCTATCGCTATTCGATATATCGAGATGCGCGCGGAATAAAGCCGTTTGACAATTTCAAGTCTTGAGATACTGCCGAGGGAGGCTCTTCCGGCCTCTCGCGTGCACGAAACGAGGAGGAAGTCGCGATGGTCGCGGTCAGAGGAAGCCGAGCCTAATAATCCCTCGAGATTCTCTCTCTCTCTCTCTCTCTCTCTCTCTCTCTCTCTATCTATCTATCTATCTATCTATCTACCTATCTCTCACCTCCCTCCCATCCCCATCCACTACCGCCTTTTCGAGTTAGCCGTTTTAAATTGCCCCGCGTCCTTGGCTTTATTTTACCTCGTCCCTGAGCACGCGACTTATTGCAAACATTGCATTACCAAGCAATTAGACTATGAACCTTTGCAATCCTATCCACGGCACACAATGCAGCCATCTTTAATTGGCGACTTTTTTCGATTTCCGTACCTTTTCTTATGTTTCCGATAAGTTACGTGCGCGTCAGTACGTATCTAACCGGGAAAATATCCAGTTTTTGCAGCTTTTGACCTACAAGCTACCGTTGCCTCTACCTGTTTCATACATAATCTGCATCGGCTCGACCAATACCGATCCACCTCCCTGTCTCCCTACCTCGCCCCCTCGCAACCGCCGTCGCCGCCCGACCAACCATTTCACCCACAGCGGGCTCTTGGCTATTATTACGTTTCTTTCATTTCTTTTCCTTTTTTCACTCTTTGTCAGAGTTGGCACCTTTCACTCTTACAAAATAATTTCCAACAAATCTTTGGCCAGTTGAGCGTACTCGTTAAGACGATTTATCTGCTTCCGCACGGTGACACTTTTTGACATATGGACAATGTTTATTTCAGCGCCACTTTGTAAAATAACGTTACCGCGAAACCGATCGCTCGTCTATTACGACAAGTAATAGATAATGACTCCGTAATTACTATAAACTCATCCGTCATTGAAAGGAAAATGTGACGAGAGTGGGAGGGATCGAGGTAGCTGGCCACACGAATATTACAAAAGTCGAATAATTGAAAGGCCGGGGAGGAAAAAATTAAATACCAATGGAAATAAGAAGACGATTAGCCTTTTTGAAATCATAAATGACTGGGAAACAATAATTGGCCCCGTGTCGACGATGAATATCTCCTTAAAAGAAAGTTTATTTCTTAGTCTCCGTATGCTCGTTTGCGTAATTGATATTATTGCGGCCGCGTAATCTCACGAATTCTCAAGAAAACGACGATTTAAGGACGAAAGCCCTTAGTAGCCACACTCGATTCATTTAAGCCGCCGTAATTATTTAAATACTCGCGATAGAATATTCCTATCTCATTATGCATGGGCTGCGGATGGGCTTCGGATTCATTCGGATTCGTTCGGATTCGTTCGGATTCATTCGGATACCCATCGTTATTTAAAAAGAGCATTAATTATGCGAGTGGGAGGGAGGGAGCGAGTTGTAAGCAAGTTAAAGGGTCCGAAACGAGTCAGCAGTCGTCGGAAGCTTTCGATTGAAAATATTGATAGGCCGATAATCTGCATTGAACGCACTTCGCCATCTTATTAGCCGAGCACAGTAATCTTATTCATTCGGTCTTAAGATTTAATTCCTACTAAAAATCTATAAGAAATTCGCAGAACGTCTATTCTGCGGGACCGAGAAGACTTACGTCGTCAGACTTTGTATGAAATTAAAAATTCAATGAATAATCGTGAGTCTCGTTGGTATTACCGAGCAGGTGACATTAGTTTCCGCAACGTTGCAAGGGATCCATAGATCGTTTTCATTACAAAATCGACAAGAGATGAGGGATAGAGAAAGGCGGGAGGGGAGGGGGGTGGGAGGAGTCCCCTTGGTCCAATAAGGTACAAGTACATCGTAAAGCACGGCTCCTATAATTGCTATTGTAATGTAATGGGAGGCGGCAGGAATATCAATTAAAACGTCAAATGAAACCCGTGAAAATGACCGCTTAGCACGTAAACGTCAATAGCGTATAACTAACCAACTAATTAACTGACTAAGTTCTCGGTATCGAAGACACTCGTGTCACGAAAGATGAGAGGGTAAACTTTCGAAGCAAAAAAAAAACAAAAAAAAAAGCAACAAAGAACGCAAATAATAATAATGATGATGATGATGACGATGACGACGATGATGATGATGATACTAGGGGAATCGGATGCAGAGCACGAAATAATTTCCACAGCGATGAGCTTTTACGAAGCAAACCTGGATGGGTAAGGCACTCGAGAGAGACCCGGTGGTCCAGGTATCGTTTCCAAACGCTGGGCCGCGAACTCGAGTCGCGACGCACATGCACATGAGGGATGCAGAGGTAACGATGCCAGAGCTGCGACACTCGTCGTGCGTACGATCGCGCGCGCCCGCGCGGCAGGTGTGTGGGGGGGGGTGGATTACGTTAGCAAATCGTAGGCAAAGAGGACCAAGCCGAAAAACGTCGGCGCGCGTCGGCTCGCCGTGGCGACGCTCGGGCAACTGAAAATGCGCGCGCTCGGGGACGACGCGGCGTTCCTCGCTCTCTCTCTCCCCCCACCGCCCCGCCAGAGGACTACGAGGGAGCCCGCGTCGAGCGAGCAGCGTGCGGAACCGTGGGACGGGGGGGATTGGGCGCAGGGAGGGGGCGAGGTACGGGAGGCACGGGAGGCCGGCAGCGAGACGGAGACGGAGCGAGAGCGAGTGAAAGAAAGTGTGCTGGTGACGGTGGTGGTGGTGACGGTGGTGGTGGTGGTGGTGGTGGCGGTTGTCGCCACGGTGGGTGGGGAGGGCCTCGGCGGAGCGAGGGGCGGTCGGATAGGCCGAACAGACGGGCGCGCGACTCCGGTCTGGTAAGGCTCTTGGTCGCTACTGCCCCGCTGTATTCGTCGTATGCTGATCGCGGCCCCCCTCCTCCACCCCTCCCTCCACCTCCGCCCACCTCCCCCGCCCCGTGCTCGCACCACGTCATTCACGTGTGCGAGCGTGCGCGAGCGTGTGTGTGGGGGAGGTGGGGGCGCATTTAATCTGGGTCGTGCTCGCGGAATTTGCATTTTACGAACGTTAATCGTCCCTCACTTTGGTCTTCTCGGCTCACGTATTCTTCCGCTGCTCGTCCTCCCATTCTATAATGCTCGATAAGGATAAGGGATTCGTCGATGGTGGGCGGAGGGGCAGGGCTGATCCCTGCAATTCCGAACGGCCATTATCCTACGTTAGCCAGGAATTCAGCATTGCAAAGTGGCTTGGGCCGCTTGCTTCGCATTCGTGATTGTCAGTCCTTCGCGGGGGCGTTTGTTTTGGCGAAAGACGCACGTGCTATTAAGGCTACTCGCGTCGCGTTCTCCACGCTCTCTCTCTCTCTCTCTCTCTCTCTCTCTCTCACTCTCTTTAGCTCTCTCGCTCCTTTTGTTATTGTCGGAATGTAAATAAGAGCCAGGGGCCATTCGGTAGAATATTTTAAGCAGAGAGTCGTCTTTAGGTATGCTATTTGCCAAGGACACGCTCGAGAGCAAGCCACGCTCTCCTTTGACTCACGCGTCCCATAAAAATAGCATTATCCGTTTTTTCTTTTTCTTTTTTTTTCCTAGCCTGGCTGAAGGAAAAATTTTTAATTCCCGTTCATTAAAACCAGGTTTCATTTTAGCCAATAACGAATCAACGTCTATTCGCTACGCTCGCTATTCAAGAAACGAGTATCGTCGAAAATAATTATAACTCCAAAGTATAATTATTTAGAGTATTTACGCTGTGGTTAATTATAATATAACGAGCTTCGTTATGTCGAATTCAGGAAAATGTCAAATATTGAATCCAGGTAATGGGCGTTTATGGTACTTTTCAATAATATTTTTTTGAAATGATTCCTATGGTGTAAACTAAAATTTCACCAAGTTTTCACCAATTACAACAGGCCCTATTATTTTAAAGCTTAAAGGAGAAAATAAATGCTAGTAAGTTGGCAATAATAATACTAATACTAATAATAATAATAATAATAATAATAATAATAAGAAGAAGAAGAAGAAGAAGAAGAATATTAATAATAATAAATAATATTAGTATAACAGAATATAACGATGAATTTTAATCAACAATCGTGTTAATAATATTGGTAGTAGTAGTAGTAGTAATAATAATAATAATAATAATAGTAATAATAATAATAATAATAGTAATAATAATAATAGTAATAATAATAACAACAAGAACAGCAACAACAACAATAATACTAATAATAATATGTAATGACGGAGGAGTAATAATGTAATGGGCGGTAAGTTTTATATAATATTGATAATTTCATTATGTCCCGTGTTCGCGGATCTTGGAATAAGAAAATTAGTATAAGCGTTGTCAATGGTATTAATTACGCTGCAAATTCGTAAGCGGTAAGGCGAATCACTGCAGGGAAAATAATTTTTTAATATGCAACCGTCAACCGGTGGCCTACATTCGCACTTGTACCAAATCGGTTTCGTTACCAATACAATAGCAGCTTCGGATAAACACGGACTTTCATAAGGGATATTACATTATTATTATCAAAGTCGATTGGTTTGTACGGGGGGAATTTCGTTAAATGAGCGTGAAGTATGCAATCGTTCAAGAGCGCACGTGACAATCGAAGAGTAAGTATTTATTAATATCGAACGGGGGACGGGGCGGGGGGTCGGGCTTTGGAAAGGCCATTATCTGCAGTTATTGCGCTTAAATGTGCTCGAAATGTCGTCGGGATATAAGTGATTGGTGGCGCAACGCTAGAATGGGAATAAGTGCAGGCTGGTGGAACGAGTCGGCTATGTGTCATCAGCCCGAGGGACGAATTATCCATCCATCTTTCCAAGTTCATTGATATGACGTATCAGGGGCGGAGGAAGAGAAAAAAAAAGGGTCAAGCTGGCCACCCGAACAGTTCAGCGGACATTTCGAGGCAGCGTTTATTATTGTTGTCGTTATTATTATTATTGTTTAATGAAGGCTCGATGATACGTAGATTTTTCGAATCAGCATTGAGCTCGAATGATTCCATCGGATGCCAGTGCCGAGAATGCCCCTCGTACTGACGAGCTAATTACTCATAGCAGCAGAGACTTTGAACTAAATGAGTAACGCGAAAGGTGATATCGGCTGTCCAGGTAAACAACTGACGTCCTCTCCCCCCCCCACCCGCCCGGCCGCGTGTAAACCACCTCCTGGATAAATATATAAGTCTGCGTGTTTGGGCCAATTAAGGACTAGAGGGAGATGGGCGCGGAGCGATAATCCCGAATATGCCCTGGATATCCTCCTCTGGAGGGCAACGGGGATTTCAGGTCAGGCCTAAGTGTTCCATGAAATGATTTGTATCGAGCCAGCGCTTTCGGAGCCGTGGATTTAATGCAAAACGTGTGCGCGTGAGCACGCCGAGGATCGGCATCGCTCGACATTTCGTAACCTCGGTACTACGATAAGGGACGACAAGGACGCGGAGTCCTGACTCCGGTTTCCCACCCGGAGCTCCCTTACTTACCACCTTTTCCTCCCGGTTAAGGTAAAGAGTAAATCGCTCCCTCCGCCCCCGTGGCGCCAATCGACGATATCCACGGGTTATCCCACCCCCGTGGGTACTGAGCGCATACGATAATTTTCGTTCTCCATCTATGACGAGTGGATCAAGGATACCGAGTGCTGATTAATGGCTCCCAGGCCTCGCGAGCCACGGACCCTCAATAACCTTCAAGTTGCGCGATGCGCCTGGCGACAGAGCTCACAAGTATAACGAAAATTCAATTAAGCCGAGAGCGGCCCATCTTCCTCCTTATTAAAAATAATGAATTCCTTCCATTGCGGAACCAAAGGCATCGGCAACAACAAACTACAAGTCATTTTCACAATCACCGACGTCACTAATTGCTTTAACGATCGAGAATCCGACGGAGATCGCTCCTCACTAATAATAAGATTGCGTGCACTCCGTGGGAGTGGGAGTGGGGGGGGGAGTCTGGGGGGTCGGTGGATCGAGTAGGATGAGTAGGACGAGTAGGATGAGTAGGAGGAGTAGGAGGAGTAGTAGGAGTACGACGACGGCTAGGTGGTGGTGGTGGTGGTGGTGGTGGTGGTCGTGGTCGAGATCCTTAAATCGCACCTCGTTCAAAGCTAAGTGATTACGAACGTCGCCTCGTCATAAGCAACGCGGAACGCTCGCTTTGGCCAATTGTAATTTCCAATCAAATGGTACGCGAGGCTTCCTGCCCCCCGCAGCTCAATCAAAAGTAAATGCAAATCTCCAGCCCCGACCTCCAGCGAATAATAAATTCGAACGTTTTCCCGGAATTGCCCTACAATCGGGCCTTCCTCCCATTCCAGTCGCGAGGAAGCCTACGGGGGGTATAAGCGCCGTCGTAACGTACGGGCGCAAGAAATAAGGGAGTCGGTATATTAGCCCAAGGCAAGGGCGCGTAGCGCACACAACGTCGCGCCTTTGCCACATAATTTACAAGGCGCGCGAAAAATCAGTCGAGCGCTCTGGGGGCGAGAGGGGATGGCACGGGACGGGGCAGGAGGGAGCTATTAGAAATCACGTGGAGCCGGAAAAGGGAAACCGGAAGGAATGGGGCGCTCCGAGCACTCTCTTGCGCGTACACGCGAGCCCGCTTGGTAGAGCCCCTCCCCTCGCCCGCCGCCATGAAGGAACATCTGCGCGCGGAATCTATATCTTTGCGCTTCCGGTCCGGTAAATACCTGCACATCGGCTGTCCGTTTTTATCTCCCCGCAAGTCACTTCGCTTCTTCCTTTTTTTTCTCTCTCTTTCTTTCTCTCTCTCTCTCTCTCTCTTTCTTTCTTTTTTTTTCTTCCGTCGTGCTCGGACGCTACCGTTTCTCTTCCCCCCCCTATTCCCATCGTCTAACAGCGAACGCACCACTCGCTTACCTCCTTCAGTTTTCCTCGGCCCAATGACGAGCCGATACTCCAATTAATTTTTACACGTTTCCTTCCATTGCCGAGGCAAAAAATCCCCTTCCGGTACACGCGTCCTACCCATTCCCCCCTCCCCTACCCGCCATTCCAACAAGTGCCATACGCCTCTCTCTCTCTCTCTCTCTCTCTCATCTGTCTCACTCGTGAAAGTCTTTTTTAAATTAAATGTCCGTCTCCCTCCGCTCGGTCACCTCTCCGATCCGACGAAAGACCACGCGGCCGATCCATGGGAATTCTTAAGCAAACACCATTGGGAAGGCAGAAGCCGCGTCTAGCGCCTCTCAGGAGCCAAGACCAATTATCTCATATCGACGTATTAGCTGTTGGGGTACGCGATCAGCACACTCGCCCGCTAAAGGCTAAAAAATTTCTCATTAACCGAGACTAATTTCGCCTCTGTCGAAAGGCGATTCGCGCGTTTTTACGCATCTGCAGACGGCGGGCTTTTAATTGACGCTAATTAATCTTGCCGATGGGGTTTCGCTCTCTAATGGCGTTTTTCCCTCGAAAGAGAAATCGTATCGATCAGTCCGCTCTTACTTTTAGCGCTGGAGCTTCGGTCGCTCGAAACAGAAAAGGATCATCGGCTGGTCCCGTGGACCCGGGGGCCCGTCTCCCCCCCCACCCCCGCCCCCCATCGTCGCTCCGACGATTTCCCGAACGCTAACGACCTCCGCCCTCCCACCGGGCACGCATTCCCCGAAATACAAGTGCTGGGCACTTTTCCTTTCATCCTCGGCCGAGATCGTTAAGTCCGACCTGCCGATGCTCCCTGTACTAGGCGGACCTTCCACTTTCGGGGCCACATTGCCGGGCCTGGGAGATTTTCCGGTCCTTCTTTTTGTACGAGCCGAGCCGAGCCGAGCCGAGCCGAGCCGAGCCGAGCCGAGTCGAACCACGCCAAGCCGAGAATAAAAACCCACAGGGTATACTTCACGCGATTCCCTCCTCCGTCCTCTCGTCGCGCCGCTCTCGCCCGACAGGTATCCCGGACGAAAAAAGGCGTTGCCCAGAAAAAGAATGCCCTTTCGGTCGAAGGGTCGGAGGAACGAGGGAGATAGATAGATAGATAGAGAGAGAGAGAGAGAGAGAGAGAGAGAGAGAGAGGACGGGTGAGAGAGAGACGAAATTCATTATTTTTGCAGAGGAAGTGTAAAGTGCATTGTCTAACGAATTTTCGGTAATTGGCCGTAACGAGAGCGACGGTCGGCGGAAAGTGGCAGAAGGTGGTTCGTCGGTTGGTTCATTGTTCGGGAGGGAGGGACGGTGGCAGCCAAGGACCCAGGCTTGTATTTATTTTCTCGGAGCGCTTTACTAATAGATTTATTAAAGGGCTACGTAAAAAGAAAGTAATTTCGTTTACTTCACGATGTGCGTCTCCGATCGTTAGCATTGTTTCTCCGGCAACAAAAGGGAGGAGAGGGGCTGGGGTTAAGGTCCACTATTATTATTATTATTATTATTATTATTACCTTCGGTTTTTTTTTTTTTTTAATTTTTTTTGTATTTTCTCCTCGATAATTCCCCGGGGCGTCATCGTGGCCACGTCATACCCGTAGCGCTCGGTAATCCAGACGCATTAAAAGCCGCACAAAAGTAAAAGATAAAACGTCGCTCGGCCCACGTAATAACACAAAGACGGCGTATTTGTAAATACGACGGGCAGCGGGGTCGGAGCGAGAGGGAGTACAGGAGGGAGCCGAGAGCGGCCTCGACTCGCTTTTTCGGTCGATTCCCCGACCGGTCGAGCCCGGCCCGCCGCCACCGCCGTCTTACCAACGTGTCCCAGTCCAGCACGAGCAGCACAACAGCTCTTTCGGGTCCCAGGCCAACTGTAATCACCCGCTTCCGTTCCCCCTCGTCGCTTTCGCAGGTGCATCTGGGCACGGAGACGCCACGACTCGTCTTCGGCTGGAATCCGAGGGGCCGGGAGCCGACGCCCACGCCTTCCCGGCTTCGCGGCCACGAAAATTACCTAAAAACTAAGCGACGATCGGCCGACTAAGGCTTCCTCGGCGACGATCTCGGGCTTCATATATCATTGGCTCTCGCTTGGTGACTCGCCCGTATTCCCGTGTCGCCGCCGTTACCCCACACCCCCCTCCGCCCCTCCCTATCCGGCCGTGTTCCCGGTTCCGAATACACCGGTGCGCCGGCTTCTTCGCCTCGACTCCAGTTTCCCACTTTCGTCGAGTGGGCTCCCCGACATAATGCACGGACGCGTTCGACGTAACCCTGGACGTACGTACACGCGTCCGCTCATTCGAAATTCTAATTTACGTCGATTCGAATTTATCGCGGGCGTTTGGTGCGTAGTTGGAATCGCGAATTCCTTGCGCATTCCTTGTGAATTTCCGAGACCCCACCCCCCCCTCCCCAAGCACACGCTGCCGGACTGATCAAGTAACCTACCACTGCCATTAAAAATACGTATGCCCGGCTTGGCTCTTTTCCGTTTTCCTTTCTTTCTTTCTCCAAAATCCAAGCGACGATCGCAACAATGAGAAACTCTTAGGTAAATTCTTAGTACACGTGATAAATACTAATAGGTTTATGGCTAGATAATGACAGCCCTTCCCTTTCCTTACCTTACCCGGCAATACAAACGCAGCGGGATATACAAACAAGAACGTTCTCTTTAATAATACATCTTATGTAATTGTACTAAAAAGTTTCAAATGCATTCTCTAGCTATGGTCTAATCAATTTCGTTGGACACGTGGCGTAATTATTACGCTACAGTTTTTATACAGAGAAATCAGATCGTTGGTAATTCAGCCGAGCCAATGTTCGGCACACGGCCATACATCATCTTTATCAAGACTTAATTACATTACATTAATAATCGACAATGTAAATTGTCGACCCAGAGCTTGCTAATTCAGTACAATTACAAATGCGTGTACTCGCGTGCGTAAGGATCACTGATTTTCCCAGAGCTGCTTAAACATTTCCGTAGCCGTGCCGATCAATTAATTTTACACGATAATGCTCTCTTTATCTAAATTAGCAGAGAAACCGTTTAAAGTATGTTATTTCCATTAGAGGGAAGAAATAGGATTTACGGCTGGTAATTTTCGTTACAGTACATACATTTTTTACAAAGTTTCTGCCGCTATGTTACGTATCATTTATTAATAAGACTATGTATTAATTCAAAACGCTTGTCCGACGATTAGATAAGAAGAATTTTAATTTATATAAAGCACGATTCTATCGGGCGCGCGGCTTGTAGATATTAATCACTTGAAATTACTATTAAATTATAATCTCAGTACTGGTTATTAATAAGTGTAATTGTAAGATAATGATCCTCTGCTTAGGGAACTTTTTAGTATAAAGGTCAAGTGCGCTTGGGTACAATTGGGAAAGAAGAGGATGTGCAACTCTATTTACACTCAATTTCGATACAAAAGTATCGTGGTGGTGGTGGTGGTGGTGGTGGATCGATTGGAGAAAATTTAAGAAGTAGGTACGTTTTCGGTACTCGGTCATCCTCGATGAATATTGAATATAATGGAGAAGGTTATTGGGGTTGTGAATGAATTTGTAATAAAGGTAATGGGAGCGCTTGAAATTTACGTAGGTATATATGTATATGTATATATGATGACGGGAGGATCGAGTAGAGTTATTTTAATTGCATGAAATCGTAGGAAAATGTTAATTGAAGAAAGCCGGGGATAGCGAAGGCGAAACTCAGCTCGGATAGAATTGCACGGCCCGGTGGATTAACTGTCGATATATGCAAACTGCCGAGGCAGGCTCTTGTAACACCACCTGACGTCTAAGTGCGTTATGAAAGCCAATTTATTACTTAATGGTATTTATAAGCCGGCCAGGTGGTAATTATAACGGTGCGGACCGAAAGATTAATTAAAATAAATCTCCGGTGATTTTATTGATCGCGGAAAGAAACGGAAAATTCCTGGAGCTATTGTGATCCGGTGACCGGAGGAGGCAGAGCTCGCGGTCGGTCGAGGTGAATCAGCCAGGAGTCAGAGCGACGATATGCACGCGCTATTGTACTTTCGTTGCACTGGCCGGTGAAATCACGGTTCGACGTACGCGCCGAGCCAAACGAAGGGACAGAAAATAATGGAATGGAATGGAAAATATAGGGGAGGAAAGGAATGGAAAGGAAATGAATTGAAATGTAGTGAAAGGAGCAGGAGGAGCAGGAGGAGCAGGAGGAGCAGGAGGAGCAGGAGGAGGAGGAGGAGGAGGAGGTGGAGGAGGAGGAAAAACCAAGCGGGATCCTATAAAAATGCACGGTGCATTTGTGTCCGAGCAATGCATAGGACGTAATGTTGAGGGCGGAAGGGAGGGCGGGAGGTGGAGGTAGGAAAAAAGGCGCGATCAGAAAATCTCGTCTCGTCTCGGCTCTACTCGGCTCGACTCGGCACAGCGCGGCGCGGCACGGCACGGCACGGCACGGCACGGCACAGCACGGCACGGCACGGCATGGCATGGCAGGACGGAAGAGAGGCCGGGGGCCCCGGGTATAAGGAAATTACGTCTCCGCACCGTTAAAACCTCTCACGTGTGCGAGCGGTGGATGGTGGACGGTGAGGGGCGTAGCGGGACGGACGGACGGACGGGAGGGGGGGGGGAGGCTTAGAAACGGGCCCTCGGAGCACGGTCCGCTCGCGGAAAATTCCAGAGGCGCAAGCTAGAATTTCCTCGCGGCGCGCACACGCTGCTGTTTATTAAACTTTCTCGCGCGACCTGGCTCTGCTCTGGCACCGAGCTCTTTGTCAATGGTACCGCTTTTTTCTCAGTCGTATATCTCCCCGAGCGGCAGCTTGATCGATCCTACCCCTCCGGCCTCAGCCGTCTCTCCGTCACGAGCGCCGCTCGCTCAACGACGTACTTATGGCGATCGGTCAAAAAGCCCAAGAGGCTTTTCCGGGCAGCGCTGGCCAGAGCCGTACATGGAGTACGGGTGGTCGCTCCGTACCTATCCCTCCCCCACACCGTTTCAACTCGTCCACGTCCACATCCTCGTCCACGTCCTCGTCGTCGACTTGGTCGTGGTCGTCGTCGTCGTCGTCTTGGTCGTGGTCGTCGTCGTCGTCGTCGTCGTCGTCGTCGTCGTCTCGTCGTCGTGGTCGTTAGAGTTTTCCGTTTTTTCTTGACCGGTCGTTGCTGCCGCCGCTACGGCTTTTATTTTTATTTATTTATCCATTTATTTATTTATTTATTTTTTCTATTTTTTTGACGAAACCGCATAGAGTGTATAAGGTGCAAGCTAAGTAAAAGTAGTTTTTGCGTTCGCTCCTGGGAAACAGAAGTTTTTCGGTACTTATTTATCGTCGTTGGGAGCTCTCGAATTGGCCGAGGGACGTTTCATTAGAACGGAAGCACGTATTAGAATATTTCTCCGGGTCCTTAAAGGTCCGGGCCCGAGGTTCGAGTCCCGTCTATCCTCATCCACGAGGAGCCCATTAACGGTCGAGTTTTCGATAATTGCTCCTTCCCCGGGTAATTCCGTGAAATTTATGGCTTACGGCGTGGCAGCGACGACCGCAGCTTCCCTCGCCACTCAACCCCACCCTGACGGACGACCCATTAGGTACCTACCTACGTTTCGAAAGCTGTCCGGACTGCCCCGTTTTCGCTGAAAACCACATTTTTACCAATTGCGCAAAACGCGTTATCTAATTATATTAGCCGGCCTGGCTACACCAGTAGCTACATCTACGTGTAAGTATTTATGGAGGGGGATAAGAGACGGAGTCAGTGTCGGTGCCGTGAGGCAAGAAGCCCATTTTAATCGATACGGGAGATTTTATTATTGGATCGGAACACGATCGCAACGGGAAACGGATTTTCGCCTCTGATATCCAAATCCGAAGAGTTGCCCTCGGCCATATAAGCACTTTTACGGCTCGCGAGGAAAGCCCCTGGTTTTTCGTTGTCCGGTTAGGTTAGGAAACGAAAAGAAAAAAAAAAGGAAAAGGAAAAAAAGAAAAAAGCCAAAAGAAAGGAAAGGAAAGGAAAGGAAAAGAAAAAGAAGGCAACCAGCAGCACGAAAGTAAGAAAGACGGAAGGGGATACGTGGCGGTATCGGGGCATCTATCGATCCAGCTCGTGTGTGCCCGCTTATTCACGGGAGGCTATTGGAAAATGTATGGGTGAGCTAGACGAGCGGCGGCGGCGGCGACTCGGCGGAGCGACCTGACGAGCGGACGTTTTTTTATTCTCACGACGCGCTCGCCGAGACTTTGACGGAATGCCCAGGATCGCCTATTTCGATCGGCGCTTTACAGTTGAGTTCCGCGTATCGACGCTGTCTTAGGGCGATCCGGGAGGGCCGGGAGTTAGTTACTTTCTTTAACCGTAGCGGAGACTCGCACATACATTGACGGGGCGCAGCTTCGGCTTTACCTCGAAGCAGGGAGTATCGTCGGCTATCGTCGAGCTGCCGCCCGTACTACATTCGCCAATCGGTTAATTAATCCGGGAGACCTTTTGCGGCCTCGGTTTGCTCAGAGAACCGTAGAGACACACAGAGAGAGAGAGAGAGAGAGAGAGAGAGAGAGAGAGAGCGGCATGCGAGCAATGATGCATCGGTCCGAAGACGAAATTGCATTATTCCGCCCGTTCACTTTCCCGATCGATTTTTCTTAAAACCAATAGCATCTCCCTCCCCGCCCCCGCCACCCTCCGTCGAATTAACGAGTGAGCGAACGATCGAGTGATAGAAAAACTTTGATATATCTCCCCGTCATATTTTAATTAGCCGAGGGGCATATGGAGTTTCTAATAGTTCGATCTCATGCGGTTAAATGATATTGCCGCGCTTTTTACTAACGAGTTTTTAGCATTTCGTTATAGGAAAACAGGATGCGATTCGGATTTTATCTAGCGCGAGCGACCTTTTACGGACAGTCGCTACGGAGAGAGAGAGAGAGAGAGAGAGAGAGAGAGAGAGAGAGAGAGAGAGAGAGACAGAGACGCAGAGAAGTTTTGATTTCGTTAGATGCCCGAAGACGCGGAGAAATTTCCGACCGCCTGCATCTTCCTTTCATTTGATCCCGCGCACGTGCACACGCGTACTCGCGAGCACACGTACGTAACTGGCCGTGCATCGGCATGAGAACGCGGCGCACAAATAACCAATCATTCATCGTTATTCAGCTTATTTGTGACTCACGGCTCTCACTCGAAGCTACCTCCTCGAGAATTCAATAGAAAATAAGTAATCGACCGCTTTCGACGCTCCTTCCCTCTGACTCTGACTCTCGACTCTCGACTCTCGGCTCTCGACTCTCGACTCCGTCGCCCCTTCGTCCCCGTCCCGATCAAATAAACGTGTCAATATCGTAATGCTAAGTAAACAAGGCTCGGGCACGGCCATGTTAAATGCATATCATTATGACCCAGTTGGTTGTGGGTAACCCTTTTGCTCTCCAGGTTCAGGTGAATAATTCCAGATTCCGCCCCCCCCCTCTAAGAAACTTTACGAGGATAACTTAGCCGAAGTGGCTAAAGTAGCCGCGGAATCACGAGTACAAGGAATTTCGCCATCGTTATCGTATCGTTAATTTACGCCGCCAGCCGCTTAGCTAAGAGCGAAGCAGTGACATTTCACTCGCTGGAATTTAGAGAGAGAGAGAGAGAGGGGGGGGGGGAGAGCGATCGGTCCTCCTCTCTGTAGCTTTTCCTTCTACGCTCGTAGCGACGATCCTCCGTCTCGGGAGCTTCATCGTTAGCCAGAAGTTACGCTTCCTCGCTGGCGCTGGCATATTTTCTACGATTATTTAAGATGGGGGTCCCCCTCTCACCGCCCACCACCCACCACCCACCCGGTCGCCCTAACAAAACAGAAAGTTTTCCTTCTGCTCTCGTGAAGGTGGCCGTGAATCGGGGCCCTGAGCTCCGGTTGCGCGCACACACTCGAGCTCGCTTTTGGCTGCTTTTTTTTTGAGGTAGAGGGTCTCTCCCGGGTTGACACGGATATGGATGGCATTGTTCGGCCTCGCGTTCCTACATGGGCTTCGCTAAGTCTCGGCGGGCCTCGTTATAAAGCCTTTCTGCTGGGGTGAGGCGATCGGCGGTCTGCGGCTGGCGGAGGCGGAGGCGCAGGCGGTGGCGGTGGCGGTGGCGGTGGCGGTGGCGTGGCGGAGTCGGAGGGGTATTGGGATAGGGGAGAACGGGGAACGGGGAACGGGGAACGGGTAGGGCGAGGAGGAGAACGAGGCGCCGGCAGTCGTGCAGGTGAATTTGGGCCAGATGCCAGCCAAGCCGAGAGGAGAGGAGATAGGCACTTGTCGGCGCGGCTCGGCGCGGCGCGGCGCGGAGTCATTAGCAATTCTAACGGCTTCCGGTCTCATCCCCACCAGTCGGACGGCCGGTCGACCTCCCCATCGGGCCCCGTATTAGGCACGGAGTTGCTTGAACTCGGCCGAGAGAAATTCCCCCTTAGAACGAGGTACGAAACGAGGCGGAAATTTTCGCGCTCGCATGCCGAGCGACCGTTTCTCCTCCTCAACCCCCACCCGCCCGCCGCCACTGCATCAGCCCGAGTTCTCGAGGGCTCCGCACCGCTGTCCCATCGCGTGCCTCTTATCGGCCGCGACGATACCCGACCGAGTCTATTCACATTCGGTGGCTTCGACCGAAGCCTTGGATCGATATTGCACGCGGATCCGGATCCTCCCGCCCCTCCCTCCCGCCCCTCCTTCCCATCCTTCCTTCCTTCCTTCCTTCCTTCCCTTCTGCCCTCCTGCCCTCCTGCCCCTCAATATGACCTCAACATCGACCGGGAAAAAAGTGACACCTTTTCCACGTTTTACAATGCACTGCTTTTTTTCTCACAAGCGTCATTTCTATTGTAAATTTTATCCCGAGCCAATGGAAAGTTTCCCACCCCGCTACTCGTCTACCTCATTGGTTTCTAAACGGTTTAACCGTTTAAGTTTTCCCTCCCCCTCCCAGACCCCCCGTCTTTTTTCTGCCGATTCAATTCTGCCGGACACTTATCTAAAGTCTTATTAAAAATTTCGGCCTTTCGATAGTCACGTTATTCAATTCAGTCAATTAATATGATTCCTTGTCTAGTAAATTGAATTTTTTATTTCCCCGCGTGGAACTACGAGCAGCAGATTCCGGAAGTCCTAATAACACGTCTCAATCCTTCCTTTCACATTCGATAATTAATTGGAAAACTTTCAAACATTCCTCCGTCAATTATTTTCTGGCTCGAGCAAGTTTTCGGATAAGCGAAGCCCCCGACAACGGTCTTGCAATCCTTATCGTCAGGGCCAACAAAATCCCTCAAAGGCCTCCCTTAAACGGCCTCCCCACTCATTTTTCTTTTTCTTTTCCCTTTTCCACATTTATATTTCCATTAGGGGCTCCGAGTCCGTATTGACGGCTGCCGGCACTAATAAAGTATAAATCGTCGAACGCCACCAGTCGTTTTACCTCCGGAGTACATTCGTATGGCAACTGTGTAAAATTAACAATTTGACGGCAAAAGGAGTAAAAAATGATTGAGTGCACTGTAAACAATGCATGCGAGCGAGAAGGCGAGAACGAGGGAGACCATGTAACAAGATCGTTCCGTCGAAGCAAAAACAGAAGGGAAAGAAAAAAACAAAAGAAAAAGAAAAGACTGAAAAATGAGAAAGAGGGCGGGAGGGAGGTGGGGAATGTGACACTTGTGCCTTACGGTCACGAGGGGGAGGAGAGGTGAGGGTGAGGGGAGATCAGTAGAAGAAACATCCACCTTGAATGAAAAGGAACGAAAGTCTTCTGCGAGGTGCAGGTCTTGGTCACGTCTCGAGCCACAGGCGCACGCACACGCTCGCAGATGATCCGATACGGCTTTTAAAGCAGATCTCGATCGACGGAGGAGGAGAATTTTCCGTTATGGTCTCGCGGCTCTCCTACACGCGTGCGTCTGCGTACGAGAGTGCGTTCTTTTACCGCCGGTACATGCACTT
Source organism: Ceratosolen fusciceps (assembly GCA_018883505.1). Taxonomy (NCBI): domain Eukaryota; kingdom Metazoa; phylum Arthropoda; class Insecta; order Hymenoptera; family Agaonidae; genus Ceratosolen; species Ceratosolen fusciceps. The sequence goes on from RCIC01000008.1 coordinate 7,063,277, forward strand.
GCTTGCACGTCATTCGGCGGCTGCGCCTTTTGTGGTCACGTTTATTAAAAGACTTTTTTTCGCTTTCTCATAGCAATCGAGGCCGATTTGGTTTTATTTCACGGACCTTTAATTGTTTAATTGTCCCACATGATGTTGCGGAGATTATCTCCCCGCCCCCCCCGTCGAACCGCCTCAGCTAGTCAGCTTTTTTCCAATGAACTTTTCAATCGCTTCATATTTATTTCTCAATCAATAAATCAGATTCCTCGCTCACCCCCGCACCCCCGCCCCGCCCCATCGCAACCAAATCAACCAACCAACCAACCAACCAACCAATCAACCAACCAACCAAAGAGCCAACGAAGCACTCCTCTTATCTGCCCGTTCCAGCCCCTTCCCCGCTCGCTCGAGCCAAATAGGCTCCCGGCAGTTATTTAGCATTTTTATCGAAACGCAGTCTAGCGTCTACGAGTATTTGTTTGAATTCCCATTGGAATCCGAATACGTATTAATAAACACCACGTGATTATGTATTCATGCAAGTGGAAAAAAAAAAACGTGGAGATTCCTCGAGTGCGTGGTACCGGCTATCTATCATTAATTAATGCCAATTCGATGCCACCCCTCCCCCTTCCACCTTCCACCCTCTCCCCACCCCGTCACGACTGTAGCCGAGACTGTACCCCGAGCCCCCGGTAGATTATTAAGGCGTGTGCGTCTCTTTACACAAGCAAATGCAAATCAACTTGGAAATGCATGAGCGCGCGTTTGAAAATCTCCCACTTGATTTGACTACGTGTGCGGGTACGCGTATGGCATGGAACACGGATTTGCCTTCCCGACAAGAGAATAAGCATAAGAATATTAACGGAGCGCCTAAGCAGCTTTTTCGTTCGTTTTAGGCGATGGGGGACAATACGAGGCAAGATGAGCCCGACCCCGAGGTGCCAGAAATACATATTTCATAATCAATAAATATTTAACCTTGGAACGGGGCTGGCTCTCCTACTAAATCCCCCCTCACCCCCGCACTCGTTTCCTTTAATTAAATATCTTATCGGAAGAGAGCCATTAAAATAAATTCCCTATTCATTTATCATGAGTCCCGTATAAGAGACAAAAAAACAAAAACGCAGAAAGAAGGAAAAAGGAGAGGGACGCGGAGGTTAATGTCAGGCAAGGCAGGGCAATTATAAACAAACAACCTTATATTTATTTTTTATAAACAAATAAACAAATAAATAAATAAATAAATTCCTAATAAGCAATAAGCTCGAGAGTCTAGAGCGGCTGTGGACGTTTACGTGCTCGCGCTCCTAAAACTTGTCATTTACTCAGCCCCCGTACTGGGCACGTATTGGCTTTCGGCCAATCCACGTAAATCCACGACTCGGTGCCCCTCCCCGACCACTCCTCCGCCCTTCAACAAAGGGGGAAAAAAAAGCCGAGACGCGTTTTACGTACGGACAGCCGCGATATCCCGCGCGGGCCTGATCGGCTCGCGGAGCGCGTGCGCGCGTCATTTTCCATATCTATTTTTGGAAAAGTTTATTCCACGGCTTACAGAGTACGAATACAGGATCAGCGCAGAGTCAATGTACGTACGGCTTCTGTGGCGACGAATCTTCTATGGACCCGATGTGAAAGTTCAGCCGATTGCCGATTAAAAGCAGTTTTTAATCTACGCTTGATCCCGTACGCGTATAATTTACGTATAATTCCCTTTATTATTATTTCTATATGCTTAGGTTAATCCTGCACAGGTATTCTCGTGAAAACAAAATAATAAGAATATAGAATATAGAATATAGAATATAGAGTTATCGAGGCGAGTGACACGTATGGAGGATAGGCGCGTGGGTGTGCGTGTCGTTGGAATGGTAATGAAGTCGATTTGGAGTTCGGATACGAGTGGAAATTAGATTCCATCTAGGATTGGAGTCAAAGTCTCACGGATTCCTCAGATGAAATATCAAATAGCAGCAGCTCGAGAAATTAATTTCAGTCTGGGGTTACCCGTAATAAATATCTCGTAAAAGTTTCATCAATCTCGGAGGACTTATTTCCCTTTCCTTCTATCTATCATTTTCTTTTCTTCTCTCTTCTTTTCTTTTCTTTTCTTTCCTTTTCTTATTTTCTTTTTCTAAGAACCGAACAAAGCTGGCCTATCATCCGACTTACAAAAGAAGCCCACGTACCTCCACCGAGGAGATAAAAATGTAAAAGAATCTGTTATGGGCTTGCGTGATGGGTAGGTGGGTGGGGGGGTGAGGTGGGGTGGCCGATAGTGGTTTCCAAAAAAGTAAAGTAAAATTGAATGAAATAGGATAAGAGAACGGTAAGGCCGTTCATAGCGAAAACGTCACAAGTCGTGCTAAAAAATTCGTCAGCTCTCTGTTGGCGCGATCTTTACGAGGTCGCATTAAGGAGGGGCTCGGGGCTGGCTCGGGGCTGGCACGGTCGCGACGGGGAGGGGCCGAAAAGTCACGGGGAGCGCGGTGAGGGCCTGGACCGAGTCGCCGGCCTCGTAATTTTTCGGAATCGCCGGGGAGCCGTAGTTTTCCAGGAGACGAGCGAGCTAGCGGTACAGGCCCGCGCGAGTCGTAATTATCGTTGGTGGGCCTGGCGAGGAGGGGGAGGCCAGGCGATCAAGGCCAACGAGCTCGAGCGAGCGCGGGACGGCTTTCGTCCCGCTTCCCGTCCCGCGCCCGCCCCTTATCATTATTATCGCTCCGGCAGGCATTATCAGCATTAAGGCCCGGGGAATCCGTTTCCGTCTCGGTCGCGTCCACGGGACCGAGGGGGGCCCGTCCCGGCACCGCTCCCCGCGTTCCTTCTCCGGGCTCTGCACGCGAAGCGCGCGCCCGAGTTGCCGTTCGCCTTCTTATTTCACCGCGCTCGCCTCCAGAGAAGTATGTACAGTTAATTTTATACAGCCTAAGATTATTATTGAGAGGCTACAGTTAGTTAGCTTTCATATGTAACAGTTTGCCTTATCGCGGCCTACGGCTCCATCAGATAAGAGAGCATAACGCGCTTTCAAATTCTGCGTCAATATTGAATTTTTCCTATCACTCCCTTCTCTCTGTTTGTGTCCCCTTTGAATTCCTTTTAATTCCTTTTAATTCCATTTAATTCCATTTAATTCCTTTTCCCGATCTACACGGGATTGTTGAGACAACAGTAACCCCCCCACCACCACCCCAACCCGCCGCAACCCACCCACCTACTGCCCGAACTTATCATTATTAGGTGAGAGGGGGGGGCGCCGGAGCCCGAGACTTTCCTTTCTTTTCAACGTGGAAAAGCCAGAGGAAAGCTAAATGGGGAGACCAGAAAAGAAAATAATGATGCAAAAAAAAAAAAAAATACAAAAAAAAATAATAAAAAAAAAATTGTACGTTCTTTAAAAATTGCTACATTATGCTAATGATTTTTTCATTGCAGTCGCTTCCTCTATTTAATATACGCGGTATGTACAACGCGTGTGTCGACGAGCATTTGAAAAAATTATTATACACAAGTAGTGCATGAGAACGTTCTAAGCGTTAGCATAATTTCTTCGATGTTGCAGAACAGGAGCCTGAATTGTATACAATGACACAATAATAATCCGTGTGAACTTTCCTCCCTCAATAATTGTAATTTAATTCCTAAACTAAGGAGCGAAAATTTCAAATTCTTATAATTCCAACGGCGACAGAAAGGACGCAACTTTCTACGGCTTAATTAACGATGCATAACCCCAATAACCTATATTTTTCAAATTTAAAATACTCTCTCCCTCTCTCTCTCTCTCTCTCTCCCTCACTCTCTCTCTCCCTCACTCTCTCACTACCAATAACCCAAATAACCACCCCGCCCATCCTTTGCTTTATTCTTTTCTTATTGGCCCCGATAACGTATGGTTTGAGAGCCAATGTGGAAATAAATAGCATTTGCGAATTTCGAATTCTCAACATCCACTTAATGAGTAATAAATTTAAAAAAATGACGAATTTACGCAACCAGTGACTTATATAGTATTTCTGCTGAAACCTTTACGTTCTAATAAATTCCTCGGAGCTTGTAGCGAGACGCACGCGTATTATATGATAGGCCGTAAATTATCAATTGGGTAGGTATCTCGTTGAAATAAGTAGTATTGGAATATTACTGGAATCGGCCAATACAGTATGTCGGCCGAGTCTCATTGATCTCATTGCCTTGAATTATTATTTCCTCATTAGCTTGGTTTCCTAACTTCCTACCTCTCCGAGTTTCCTTGATAATTATAAAAGCAACAAGAGCGCCAACGGGGAGAATTTAAAAGCCGCGTAAATTGTCGACCTAATGAAGAAAACAATAAATCCTAATAAAACGAGTCGCCCAAGGTCGGCTAAGTCTGTATGGGTCTTGGGTCAGTAGGTAACAAAGAAAAGTGGAGAATTTCATTGTCCGCTGGCGGGGTTCGGCTCGAAATGAAGTTATATCTTCGGGGTTAAATCTTTAACTCCCCTGTCGCAGGGTGTAAATGAGTAAGCTCTGAATTTCCGCGGCAGGCTCGCATTACAGAGACTCGACTGAAATACAGGTACGCGCGGGGGTGGGTGGCTAGGGATGAGTGGGAGTGGGAGTGTGTGTGGGAGTGGGAGTGGTAGTAGTAGTAGTAGTAGTAGTAGGAGGAGGAGGAGGAGGATAAGGAGTCTAGGAGGGCGTGTACAGGCTCCGAGTGAGTCGCGCTCGATCATTAATTGCCGGTATTGCCGGGGAAATAAGTAAAACGGAGGCGCGGAGCCGGGCGAAGAAGGCGAAGCAGAACGCGAAGCCACCCGAACGAGTCGGAGTTTGCCGTACGCGCACGAGCGCGCGTCTCTCCAATTAACTTGCCGCGCTAGTAATGAATTTAATTGTGCCCAGGCTCGCGCGTTTACCTGCCCCCGGAAGCGAGGCTCCGACCCCGAGCCCGCCCAGTGCACGTTATCGCGGAGCCGCTGCTCCGCCAAACCCATTGATCCCTCTTTCTTTCCCCCTGCCCCATTCCCCTCCGAACAGCCGCCGCCGCCGACGCCGACGCCGACGCCGACGCCACTGTCTTTGTCCCGCACTTTTTGCCTCTTTCGCACAGCGTGACGAGAAATTCGAGCGCTTCCTTCTTCGAGCGCCCTGTCGGCCGCCCTGTCGACTGCCCTGTCGACCGCCCTGTCGTGCTCACCTCACTTCCCGTCCCCCGCTCTTAATCGTTCATTTCGTCGGCTGATAACGCGACGCGGTTAATACGGTCCCGATCGTGGCGACCGTGATTACGGGTCCCGGTTCCTACGCAGCCGATAATTTCGAATAGACTGCGTAGCCGGACCGAGGCCACGAGAGCGTTAATTAAACCTCGGCCATCCTGACCACCGTGCGCATTACGAGGACAGCGGCTGTGCAATTAGAGATCTAGCGGTCGTAACTAGGAGCAAATGATTGCCGAGCGAGGTCCCACTGATATACCTGTCTCATTACATACCTCCATCCCCAGAGAGTCCCCTCCTCCACCTTCATTTCTACCTACGTATCAGCGAACTGCGTCCTTCTGCAGGTATAATAATAATTGTCCGAATGTACTCGGACTCAGCATACGCTCGTACGCTGGTGCGCGTTATTCCAGGTCGCTGGAAGCGGAATCGACTCCGGCCGATGCGTGCCGCGCTACCGTGACGGCCCGTAACGAAACGGGGATAGGGCAACGCCTGCCGTGGATACTCCGTGCCTTCCGCTCGGTGCTCATACGCGCTGCTGCAGACGTCGAGCGGCACTCCAATCCCGGCCCCGCGAATCTTAAGAAATGCCCAATCCGAGGATCATCCCGATGGAGCAACGATCGCAGAAGAAGAAGAAGAAGAAGAAGAAGAAGAACTACCACCGACATTCTGCCCTTACGACCGATATTCTCTTCCTGCTTCACGTAGCCGTTTTTCCCGTAGCCTATAGAGGCTGGAGGGGGTTAGGGCGAAGCGCGGCCTCTTGGCTTTTTACTCGGTGATGAGCGAACCGGAGCCCGGATCGAGTTTCTCCCTACTTCCATTCGTACCACCTCGTAAGCGCGGGGACTTTCAATTACCCGGGGGACAGATTGAGACAGCCAGAACATTTGGACTAAAGAACGGCACGTGGATCCTTGGATCCTTGGAGGTGAAACGACGCCTATGACTCGGTGGCTCTATGTCGACGTCGGCAACCTTCAGCGCTCGCCCCGACTCGGCGAGGAATTCCAAATGGGCGCGCTCACGGCGGGCGAAATGGACCGAGGTCGGAGCCGAGAATCGAGCGTCTCGGTGGATTATGATTGCCGAGCCCGGGCAACAATCGCCGGGGAAGTGTCGCGCAACGCGTACGTGGCCGTAATTAGCATTAAGCTTAGAAGGACTCGGTCGAGCGAGAGGCCGAAATCCCGATCGCGCCAGCACAATGGCCGATATCGCACGAGCGCGTTATTATTATGCAAAGGCGAAACGATGACGTGGCCGTGGCCGACTCCCCCTCCCCTTCCCCTCCTCCCTCCACCCCCTTCCTCCCCACCCCACCACCCCGACGTACGACCGCGCGCACGGCTAATCGCATCGAATATCGCCCCGTCGACGCTTCTCGTGCACTTCACCCATCTCGGAGGAGGATGCGCCGTCGGTCACCCTGGCAGCCGCACCTTCTGCCTTGGCCCTTTCAGCCTCCCAGGGGACTTTTGTTCCACCTCGCGGTTTCTCGATTTCTCGCCTGAGAACGCCTCCCACCCCCGAGCGATCCTCTTTATTCTCCAAAATTCTTCAGAACGTGGCTTTTTATTCCTCCACGCACTCCTTCGTCCCGTATTCTCTTTTGCCTGCAACGCGTCAAACGTAATTACCCGGGCCCTCTCCGATTTCGTTTTCCCCGAATCAACTTACTCTGCAATCATTATTGTATCCCCTTCGGCTTTCGAGGCTTTAGTTTTTTTCTTCTTCTTCTTCCTCTTCCTCTTCCTCTTCTTCTTTTTCTTCTTTTTCTTCCTTTTCTTCTTTTTTTCATTTAACCGAGCTACATTGATGCTCCGCGCATCGCGAAAACCGATTCCCGGTAGCGTTTCCTTCGTGAAATTCGTCTTATTAATGTAACCCCTTCCTCCCATCCTCATTTAACCCCCCAATAACCCTCCAATAACCCCCCCCCCAATATTGGCAAACTTAAGAACGGCTTTAGGCTTTTATAAACTACGTAATATTTCCGTGCAATTGTAATTCATGCTCGAGCGCCAGATCGCAAAATATCCGTGATCGCATTCCCTTGAAACCCCCATAAACCTTTTATTTACACGGATTTTCAGGATATTATAATAAAGTATTGCATTTGTTGGCAATATAAATCAAGATCAATAAGCCCGTATAGGAATTTTAGTAGGTAATTTTTAAGAAATTACATTTCACCGCACACACACACACACACACACACACACTGCGCGGTAAATACTTTTTCGACTCGTTGCACTGCTCTTTATAATTAATGTGAACTAAACTAAATCATTTTGCAAATGGAAGCTATTCATTAGAAAAAGCAGAAAAAGCAGAAAAAGAAGAAGAAGATGTAGAAGAAGAAGAAGTAGAAAAAAATGATTATTTCATGCGTAAATTAATTGCCGTAGTAAGGTATAATAATTTACGAGATTTTAATTAGCATTTTTCAAATTAAATTAATCCCCTGGCCAATTAAGCATCGGAAGGTTAATGCATCAATACGCCTTGAGAGGAATTATCTCGACTTGTTTTCATATTGTTTTTCTATTCACTTCCTCTTCCTCTTATTATTTCTTTCCCTATAAATCCATAGTCCTTTTAAATCTTATAATTAATTGATCTGTTAAAGTCTCGTGCACATTTATCCTCAGCGCATGAGCTCGACTTTGCATTTCGCAATATTTACAAAAGACCGTCTAAGCACTAACTTACGTACTTGACGTAAAATACATTATAAGGAAATCGTTAAAATGTTATCTCCTTTGAGAAAATGCAAATTTTCCATTAATTTTAATATCAAGTTATAAAGTATTTTCGCTATTTCATGAAAAATGCTTATCCGGAGACGGGACATATTTTTCTCTCAAAACCCATCGCATCTTTATGAAACTTTCACAACTGAACTGTGATTCAATCATCTACACATGCGCACGCCCGTGCTCTATGTGCACACGCACATTATGCATTAACGATTGATAATATATCCTAACGAATAATATTACGTTAAGGCTCTTTAACTGGACTCATATTAAATTTGACAATAAAATTAAGTGCTTCTGGTTAAGTGATCACCGAGGTTAGATCGTTTAATGTTTGCATAAACGGCAGTGGCATAAAATACTCGCTGGAATCTACACAATATTCATTTATAACATTTCCATAGGTTTTACAAATAAAATTTTCTATAAAAACGGCCGGTTCTTATGAAGACTTGAATAAAATTCAAGGATAATAAGTAAATTGCGCCATTTGCAGTGAACTCGTCGCTACGACGACGACGACGCCGTCGAATAATTTTCTCGAGTTCGCTATAGCGAGGGTGTGGGTATATTATACATGTATGGGTGCATGTATTTACGTGGACAAATAAATGATAGCGCTCGGCAACGCAGAGCGTCGCATAAATCAGGTAGAGGAAAAACTCACCATGCGAATGAATTTTCCAATCATCTCGGCGAGTTGCGTGGCTCTTGTCGTGTGAAGCGGAAGCCTGACTCCCGAAGCTACTTGGAGGGTGCAAACCCCCGGCCTTTGGCTGCTGACCGAGACGATATCCTCGAGGGGCAGGGTCTCGAGGATAACGAGGTCGCCGCTGTTGCTCCTCTTGATCAGTCTCAGGCCGTGGTGGGACACGGCGACGTGTTGGACGTCCGGGTGCTGAGGTCCGATCTGTTCTCGTGTCAGTTTAGCGAAATTATCCACAAGTAAACTATACGTAACGTGTGATGTACGGGTCCGTTTGGCGGGGGAGGGGGAGGGGGCGGGGAGTGGGTGGCCATAGCGAGTGAGTAGCGGTTACTTACCGAGACCGGGAATATTCTGGCGAAATAGAGGGGCCACTGCTTGGCCATGTCGACGACGTTCTTCTTGATCGTGATCTTGTGCTGGGTACTCTGCAGATTGTCGAGGGTTACCCCGTAATTGTCAAGGAGCTTGAGCATGCTCTGCCTGTCGTCCTTTGATATTCTTATGTTCGAGGTGGCGAGGACGTCGTAGGCGACTTGGCAAAAGACCAGATGCAGCGCCAGCGGGGTCGTCAGGTTTTCGTTTGGCGCGAACACTTCCTTCTTGACCCTGAGGGTCCAGGTCACGCGATTGTAGGTGAAGTGCGTGCTCGAGGTCTGCGGGTAGAGCTTCGTGTCGACTATCTCCTGGGCCTTCTCGATCTCCGGCTTGTCCGGCGGTGGTAGGACGGGTTTGAGGAACTCCGGCCACTCCTCGATCTCGATCCGCTCCATTTTGTCGGTGCGCTGAAAGAGTCATCGCCCAGAGGATCGTTAGGGTTCACACTCGTGAAAGGTAATCTCCGAGGTAATGAATGGATCAGCGGTGGCCCTCTTACCAGGGTGGAGGCGATGCTGGATCGACGGTCCACGTCGTCGTCGAGCTTCTTGAAGCTCTGACGGGCGACGGCGAATGAGTCCCGCGTGTTGGCGACGACGCCGATGTCCCTCGAGGACGGCATCCCGAAGCTGTCCCGCGACTTTGGCGAGACGTCTCGCGTCATACCGAACGGATCCCTCTTTACGCTCGAGTTGTCGAACACGTCCCTCGAGTACTTCGACTCCGAGAATATGTCCGAGTTCAAGTCCCGCGTCGAGGAGCTCAGATCACCGAGATCCTTGCCGTAATAGTCCTTGGCCTTGCAGGAGTCCTGCATCCGAGACTTGTCGTGGTACTCGTGCTGATGCTGCTGCTGATGCTGATGCTGCTGCTGATGCTGCTGATGCTGTTGCTGGGAGGAGAAGACGTCGCGACTCTGCATGAACATCTCGCGCTGGCTCTTGATGAATTGGTCAAAGGCGTCCGAGTCCGGGGAGGTGCGGTAGACCTCGCCGCGCTGACCCTTGGGCTCGACAGGAGCCGGCGGGGAGCGGGACTGGGTCACTCCCGATTGACTACGTACAATTAAGTACCCAGAGATTTCGATTATTAAACATAATTAAAGTCCACTCGCGTTCTCTCCATTCAGCCGCGTTGGATAATCATAATCGATAATGACAATAATGATAACGATAATAAGTATAGTAATAATAATGTGAAAGTTGTGAAAGCCCGGAAATTCCCGTGATATTCATTCATTCATTCATCCGTTCGTTCGTCCTTTTATACGTTCAATCATTCATTCGTTCATTCATTCATTCATTCATTCATTCATTCATCGTTCTTTTGCAGCTCAACGTCGCGGTCGTATAATTAACTGCATTACCCACTGGGGTTATCCACCCACAGCATTTGCCGCTTATGTTTACGGTCGCTAATAAGAATTAGCCTCCGCGAATTCAGTTCAGTTTAAGGAAGATTTAAGATTGCAGAAGCTCCGGGCCTTTTACAACTGTACGCGGCGAAGCTTATCGTTGCAATGCCGCCGGCGTTTAATTGTCCCTTGGAGATTGTTAGCGGTCGAAGGGAGCGACGGTACCTGCTGTTGAATCCGGCACCGGTCCGAGGACTCGGCGGCTGCGGCGGCGAGATCGGCGGGGGCGGGGGCACCGGACGCTCCATCCTCTCGATCTGCGTCTTCACGACTTGGGCCTGCGTCATCATGTCCGTCGTGCCCTTGGAGGTGACGCTCTGCGCGTCGTCGGCCGTCGAGGCGTAATCGTCCCACCTTCCGCCTGCGCGTGATCAAGCTCAAGGTCAAAGGAAGTTATACAAAGCGATTCGTCCGTGCTATACTCTGTCCCTCGACTTCCCCACCGCCCCTGTCCTACCCCCATCCGCCCGTCCCTGTATCGCGAAGCGATCCTCGGGAGCGTTCGGTCGTTGCCGACGGAACTGCCGGCGGACGCTCGCGCACTGGGACACGTGATTTTCATCGATTTACCTAGCTGCTGCTCAAGGAGAAGCTTCCTGTTATCCTCGAGCCGCTTGACTTTGCCGTCGTCGCGCAACAGAGCCGGTTTCTCCGTAGCCTTGGTCGAGCGGACGCTGTGGTTGGCCGTAACTTTCTCGAGCCTCTGCCTCATCTCCGAGCTCAGCTTCAGCTTCCCGATGCTCCCCGGCGATGGCCTTTGCGCGCCAATTTCAAAGCCGGACCTGCAAGGTCAATCAAACGGTCAATTCGACCGACTGCTGTAACGAGGGGGCTCCTTCCATGCACTTTCCACCCCTCGAGCGCATAAGAGCGCATTAGAAAAGTGCATTAGGAGCTTTGTTTTGACAAGCTACACGTCGCACTACTGACTTTTTCTTCTTTTTCTTTTCGCCCTCCTCCTTGTAGCCGTTCTCGTTGCGGGCGAGGGGCGTCGAGGAGTGCACGACCATGGTCCGCTCGTCGCTGTTGGCGATGTTCTCGATCTCGAACTCCTCCCACTCGACGCCACCCTCGGTCATTTGCTCGCCGTCCCCGTGCTGGTACTCCTGGTACTGAGGCGTGATCTTCCGCAACTGATGCTGCTGACGCATCTTGAATTCGATGAAGCTGTCCTGGCCTTGGATCTCGTTCGAGTCGCTCGGTGGTGGCCACCTGACAATTAATTACATTAATTACATCGACTCTTTTAATTACTCGTCTTACTAGCCCGTTTACTTTCAAAGGCCAATCAAGACCGACCGAGCGCGCCACACACATTATTATTAGAATTTATTACAACTCCGGTATCCCCCCTCCCTGACCCCCCCCCCCCTCCTTCCCGCGCCAATGGAATGCAATCAAAGTCGAGATCGCTTATCTCAATCTCGTTATCCGTGGCCACGAATACGTCTAACTAAGTAAGTACGTCGATCCTCTTGCATTGTCCGGCTACTTTGGATTATGTAGCCCGGGACGAGATGACCTTACCTCCACTTGCCGATGCGAACGGTTTTCGCCCTGCCGTAAGGGTCGATGAAGGGCCTCGACTCGGAAGGATCGTGGGACTCGAGTGGCGGCGGCATCGGCGGCGGGGGTGGAACGCCCTTGTTATTGAGACTGGCCGGGCCCTCGAGGCTGCTCTTACGGTTCTTCAGCTCGCTGAGGACGTTGGTGAAGTTGTTCTGGACATTGCCCTTGCTCGCCCCGGTCCGCTTCATGTCGCCCATGTTGCCGATCTTCCTTTCGGCGCTGATTTTCCGGGCGCCGAAGTCGATGGCCGACTTCCGGGAGGGATCGGAGCCCTTCTTAGGCGGACTCTGGGAGCGGTGTACCTGGGCCTTGACCGTCACCGTGTCCTGCCGACCACTGGCCGTCGCGGACGACTGCGCGTCGCCGTCCTCTTGGAAGGTCGTCTGCAAAGGGTTTTAACGTGACCGTGTGAGCCGTCCCGATGTTAAATGATGGATCGATCGATATTTACCGGCTGATTGGAATTCGGACTCTGGACCAAGAGCTGCTGGAGCGCCTGGTTCTGGGCGAGTAGCTGCTGCTGTATCTGTATGTTTTGGGCCATCGCGCTCTGGAGGAAGGCCCTCTGGAGGTTCTGCTGGTACGCGGCCATGTCGTTGTTTTGCGCGGGTGGCGAGTTCGGGTATTGGGGTATGGTCGGGCCTTGCATGTTGAAGATTGGCACGGGCACGAAACCCGGGCCCATATTGATCGTCGGGCTCTGGGGCGCGGGCACCTGCTGCGTCGGGCCGAAAATCGGCATCATCATCGACGATGACATCATCGGACTGTAATTGAAGCCGCCGTTCTGATTCGGTATGTCCATGTTCCCACCGCCTTTGATCTTCCTCGACAACTCTGCAGCCGTCAATGCGTTCCTGACGTTACCCGGGACATCTAGATCATCGGGAGATTCGTCGATTAAAAAGCCCCACTCTTTTTATTACGAATTATCTTTGCTGCTGTTGTTGTTGTTGTTTTTTTTTTTTTTTTATGTAAATTTCAAATATGCAAACAACGAAAAAAAAGAGAATAGAAGGGAAGAGACGAGAAGAGAAGAGAAGAAAAGAAAAGAAAAGAAAATGGAAAGTAGGGAGAAGGAAAGGTGACCAAGTCGAAGCGCAGGTAGAAATCTGTGGATAAAGGCGTGAAGGATCGGAGAGGTCAGACTGAAATGTATATCTCTCAAGTGGTGAATAGTTAAAAAAAGAAGAAGAAGAAAAAGTAGAAAAGGTAAGAAAGAAAGCGTTATTAGCATTAATATTTAAAGTGCTTAGGTACCGTGTATAATTGAGCTGATGAAATCTTGGGCATTCCGGGGCTCTTTATTGTCAGGGGTACCCTTGATGCTGGCCGCGAGGCTCTTCGCGTCGGACAGCTCGTCCAAATTACCATCGAGGACGGGCATAAAGAGCTCGTCCAGGAACTGATCGACGTCCGAGGCCTGGCTCGGCACCCGGACCCTCCGCACATGCGAGGCCAAGGATGGCGCCTCGCTCGTGTCCGACATCGCCGACGATTTCACGCCGTACTCGCTCTTCTCTATGTAGGCGCGGCTCGATTGGCTCCCGGGTAGGGCACGCTTCCCTGGAAAATCAATTCGGCCGACTTAGACCCTTTCTCCGCGAGGCTTTCGAAGCTCCGCTCGATTCAAGCCATCGGCACCCCTACACGATGCCCTGGCCCACTCGGCCTACCACTCGGCCGCTAATAATAATAATAATAATAATAGCCCGCCACCCAATCGGCTGCTTACCTGGATACTGGGACTTGATGAACCTCGTCTGGGACCTTATGTAACTGTTCTTGTCGTCCTCGGATCGCCCGGTCTGGCTGACCGACTGCATGTCCGGGTACTCAAAGTCGAGCGTCAGGTCCTCCTCCTCGAGTATATTCGGCTCGGAGCTCCTCGTTATCCTGCTATACTTTCTCTCGGGCACGACCTGGACCTCGGACCTGGACATGTACTCGGTGCTGCCGACGTTCGGTACCTCGCCGATCCTCTCAAGGCTGTGGTAGCGCTCGTTGAGCTTCGAGGACGAGAGTCCGAGGACCGCGAGCTTGCTCGTCCCCGAGGGACTGACCCCGCCGACCTCCTCGCCGCTTAGCTCCGCCTGCAGTAGATTGTCCAGGCTGCGACTGCGCTGCTTCTCCTTCTCGAAGTACCGGTCGTTCAGGGCGGACTTGCGCGACAGGCCCATCTCCGCAGTCGATTCCAGGACGGCTTCGTGCGACTGCTTGCGCATCTAACGATCCAAGCCGTCAATTACATTATTTTTCTCTCGTACCTCGTTCATTCGTTTCCCCGCACTCGCCGCCAAGATTCGCTAAGGACGCTACTCGCCAAGGACAACAGAGCCTTCCAAGAATCAATGGCTTATATATATATATATATAAATAATGACTTGCCAAAGACAATTGAATAACATTTAATTGTATTTATTCGAGTTCTCTGTATTCTCTTCTCTTCTCTTCTCTTCTCTACTCTTATCCCATATAATCGCGATGCGATCAACATCCGAATCCCTAGGAATGGCTTAGATACTTTGTGAAATTAGACTGCCGGATAGGCCGCCTCGAGCCGCGTCCATTAAATTTAATACGTACCCCCCTCCCCCTCCCCTCCTCCCCCGCCGCATTCAATTTTTATCGAAAACTTTCCATCTTTTTGGTTATTTAAGCCAAGACGGCTCTCGGGCAAATTAACGGCCAGTAAAACGTAATCAATGTAAAAATACGCAAGCCGTGAGCCATGCGTGTGCGAACGGGCCCAAGTCTCGGTAATGCATAAGATCCATTTTTTATTTACGTAAGCTCGTTCCGATCGATCCGAGCCGTCGCTCCGCATTGCGTAACGAGACTAACTTTTCGAGGACTCGATCGGAGGAGCGTGTAATTGCGGGCCAGGCCTCTTATCCGAATGACAAGCCTCGGCGTAATTACGATAATTTAAGAGTCAGAGAGAGAGAGAGAGAGAGAGAGAGAGAGAGAGAGAGAGAGAGTCGGCGTTAATGTGCTCGCAAGCAGACAGGAGAGCAAATGTAATGACGCAAATGAAAGTGCCGAGCGAGATTAGTATTGGTACTCCCTGATTTTTTATCCGAATATCCGTTAATTTGCATGTCTTGACAGTGCAGTTGCAGTGCTACCGCGGCCGGTCGAAAAAGTAAAATCAGTTTTATCGATAATTACGTAGGGAAGGATTACGTTCGGTAGAACAGAGAAGGAATAGAAATTGTCGGCGCGCGTTACACCTATGTGTTGCGAAGGAGCTGTTACATAGATCGCGAAATATCTCCCCAGAGATAAGGAACTTTTCCTTTTGAAATCGAAAGCGTCCTCGGAGCCGCGGAAAAGCCCCGAGACGATATTCGGCAGTGTTTTCACGTACCGTTGGGGATAGATCTCCGGCTGAGGATCTATCGCGGTTCTCGCAATGCGCATTCACGGCGAAGATCCCCGCGATCGGCTCCGATACGACGACGTGTCGGGACTCGTGGTAAGCGCAGCCCTTCCTCCTCTCTGGCCGCGCTCGCTCGCTCCCTCGCGTTCGTGTACGTGCGTGCGTGCAACGCCGCGCAGACATTTTCACTCGGAGCCTTTCGTCAGAGATCGTTAATATATAACGGCCCGTCAAAGGCATCCATCCACTCTTTTCTCCGCGTAAGCCAGAAGCGGCTTTTCTCTGCTTCCGGGCCGCGGTTTTCGCTGTCCCTCTCCTCCCTGCCCACTCCCGACCGCACCGCGATGATAAATTATTATGCATCCGAGCGCCGTAAACTCCTATCGGACCCTGGCTTCACGCTTTTTTCTCTCTTCATTGTCTCGATCGAGACTCTGACTCGATAGAAAAATGAAAGTAAGTCGCGATTGTCAAGTCTCATTTATCTACACGCACTCGCACACGTACGCGCGCACACACGGTCCGCTATCCCTCAGTTAACATTGATACCTTTTTTATTTTCCTCTCTCTTGTCTCCTCGCCTTTCCTCGACCCGCTCACTCCGTCCTCCTCCAGCAACTTATGTGGGACTGCCTTTGTTTTTCCATGGCTACTTTCTACTATTATGTCCTATTAACGAATGCCTTTTCATTCCGCACATTTAATAAGCGCTAATAAGCCATTGACAATACGCTCGCAGCACTTGAGAAACTCATCCTCGGGTTTTTTCGCGTCTTCGATGCCAGCCACGGGCCGACTCCTACCGACTCCCCGTGTAAACAGCATCACGAGGCGACGATGAGAATGACGCACTGGAGGAATGGGCACAGGGACACGCGCTCGATCCAATACGGAACGAGATAGATATATATATATATATATATATATAGAGAGAGAGAGAGAGAGAGAGTGAGAGATAGAGACAGAGATAAAGAGAGAGAGTGAGAGAGTGAGAGAGAGAGAGAGAGAGAGAGAGAGAGAGAGCGCGAACGACTGCGGTGCCGGTGCCGGTGCCGTCGGCGGTCGGCCGCCGACTGAAACTCCTGACGGTCTATACTACTCACCGGAATCTTGGCCAGCGGTGGCTGGGGCGGCGGCACGATCGGTCTCCTCGGTGACTGGATTTCTGGCTCGACGGGCTTGTCGACCACGGGCTTCGGGACCGCGTGGATCTTCCTCTCGAGTGGCTGGAAGGTTTTGAGGATCGGGGCCTCCTGCAGCACCTCCTGCTCCAGTTCCCGGATCACCTGCGCGTGCTGACAATGTTTTTACGCTCAATGACGCACTTTCTTTTGCCATTGTCGACACAATCACGGCGGTAATGCCGCTCTTACCTAGTCCTTGCCCCTCCCCCCAACCCACCCGATCCTACCCATCCCACCCCGCAACCACCCCCGGTCGGCGCAATTAATTTGCCATTCCGTGCGCATCGCTCGTGCGCCGGCACCTTTCGCGCTCCCCGACCCGGGTTTCTTCGACCATACCACTACCGCTGTATCACGCCCCTCCCCCTGCCCCCCCCCCCACCCCGCCCGCCCCCAAAAAAACCCGGCCACTTAGTCACGCATCCCTGAAGCGCGTTCGCGTGACACTTTCTTCTTTCGCAATAAGCGTAGCCGAGCTTTTTCGTCCGACCGACTCACTCGGTAGCGTAGCTGTCCTATCTTTCCGATCGACTTGCCGCCCCCCTTCGGCCATCCTTATTCGCGCGGTCGGCCGCCGGGGCTGCGACTGCTGTTGAATCCATTATATCGGCCGATCGAAACGAAAACGAGGAGAGTGCGATTAGAGAACGAAGAAAAGTCACGAGTTTGCTTTCCTTTCACCGACTGTCCATCGGGCCGCGTCCGGCAAAACTCCTACGAGGTCGGACTCCCTCCCTCCTCCCTGACGGGGAAATCACTGCCGCCGCCCAACGACAAACAAAAAAGACAAACAAGTAAAGTGCCCACGCGTATACGGTCTTGTAGACCGCCCGAGGGGTCACGTATACGTGCCTGTCGGCTCCCACTACGACTCTCACGCGCATACGATCTTTCTCCTCTTGCCGTTTTCCCATTTCACCGCACTGGGCCCCGATTCTCGTGGCTTCTCTTCGTCCTTTTCTTTTTCTCTCCTTACCTCCCCTCGACCCATCCCTTGCCCCGCGCATCGTCGCATCTTCCGGTGGAGGTTACCCTGCAGAGTCGATAGATAACCGCGATAAAGGCGCCCCGCCGACCCCAATAACCCCCCACTCCCAAGACACTCACCTCCCTTTTTTTAATTGGCGGAAAACTGTTCTTGCGCTGCTCGAGGAACATGTGCTTCGCGGCGGGGAAAGCTGGCGCCAGTTCCATTTCGGAGACGAGGTCAAGGACGTAGTCGAAGCCGTTGGTCTCGGTGACGATGGCGTCGTTGCCCTCGAGCTGGTTCCACAGCGTGATCGTCCAGCCGTCGTTCTCCACCCCGTGATTCTGGATCGCGAGGTTCGCCAGCTCCTCGCAGGTCGTCCACGAGTCGACTGCGCACGTCGTCGTCTCGCCTAATTCAACCCCGACCACCGATAACCATTTAGTCTCTCTCTCTCTCTCTCTCTCTCTCTCTCTCTCTCTCTCTCGATCTCCATTTCTGTTCTTTTAGGAGAGGACGTCTGAGTGGGTAGGAGATTAGCTTTTTTGATCGATCGGTTATGAATTTTAATCGAGCCTATCCACTTAGGCCTCACTCCATCCCACTTAAACATTTACTATCACTATTATTTCATGGAGCGCGAAGCTCCCTCCCCTCCGCCCCGCGCCGTCCATTATTCTGCGTCACTCTCCGTATACTCGTTTGTACGCGAGTCTTTTGCGGCCGTTTACGACTTTGCCAACTACTTATTGTTTCGGTACCTCCCTACCGTTTTCCTTTCCCAATAATGCCCAAGCGTATAAAGCCATGTTTTTTTTTTTTTTTTTTTTTTTTTTTTTTATTGTTTTATTGCCCGCGGTGATTTCACGCTGTAAAAAAGACAAGACTTTCGTATTCCTCGAAAATGACTCGGACGTATAAATTTAATAGATACTCTGTTTGCAAATTACACGGAGACGTTGGTTTTATTGGATCCGAGTCTGGATAGTCATCCGCTGACCAAGTATCGATCGATATTTACTCAAGGCCACTGCCGTCGCTCGATTCCTTTTAACCCTTTTTTCCATCCAGTTTTAGCCAAGGCCGTGAGACGACGTCGCGACTTCCCAATCGATAAAACGCGCGGATTTTCATATCGATCCTCATAGCGATAAATCCCCAAAGTCTTGAATATTAAAGGAAGTCGAGGTAAGTTGGCCAAGTCGCGTCAGTTGTACGCGGTGAATTGGCGGTAATTGGCTCGACGGCAATAAAGGAACTTACCGTCGTAGAAGCCGACGGCCAAAGCCATGTTTACTCTGTTGCGATTGGCCCGCCACTCCAATACGGACGGCGGATACGTCCTCGGCACTTGTTGCATCGTCGTTTGATTATTGTAGGTCGTTTTCAGCAAGACTCGCTCGCCCTGCAATAATTTTCGCTGACAGTAGGCCTTGTAGCCATCGTAGGCGTGATCCGACACGTATCTGCAAGCACAGAGACTCTCGTGAGAATCGCTATTTGACGGAACGCTACGGAACGTCGTGCCTGATCATCATGAGCTAAGCAGCGTCCCCCGAATTTTACAGTCCGTTGCTTAACAAATGCCAGGACTAACATTATTAAAAGCGAGTGGAGATTGGGGGATTGAGGGGCTCGGGACAAGGAGCCCCCGAGCCTCTACGGGAAAGCGGATTCGTTGTCGCGTCCAATGGATGATTAGCACAGGACGTGCAAGCAAATGCAGTATCATTTACTTACTTGAGTATGTACTTGTAGAGGGTGCGACTGGGATGAAAGGCGGACAAGCAGTTGGATAACAGGAGCCAGCCCCTCTCCTTGTTGGCGTCGTTATCATTTTTCCAGGTCTGATTGGCCAGCTGGCAAAGGATTTCGTCACGGAGCTTCTCGTTGACGATGCCCTTGTTCACTATGTAATCCCCGAGAGCCTGCTCCCTCTTGCCGCTGAGATTGTTCTCGTTCATGAAGCGCAATATCAGCTTGAATATCATCAGGGAATCCGTGTAGTCCTGGTCCCGGGCCTTGGCCAGAAACGGCGTCTTTATCGGCTCACGTTTCATACCGAATATGTGGCTCTTGAAGTAGATGTTGGTGAACTTGGAGAACTGGTACTGGTCGATGTCCTGCGGCAACGCGTAGCTCAACGTAATCGGCACGACGCTGCCCACGACCTTTATCAAGTTTCTCTCGGTGTGCGTCGGCTGCCAATCTGCGAAAAGCCAAACGTCCAGGGCAATCAGGATCATTTTTATTACGTAGTCGTGGTCGCTCGTCTGCTTGCGGGGTCTAGATAATTACCATCGAGTTTGCTGTAGATGAAGGCGAGCTCGGCCGGTATCTCCAGGTGATTCACCCCGGCTACGGCCCGCGAGGCTCTTTCCTGCTCCTCCCGCTGCTGCTTGGCCTTGGCGCGTTCCCTGCTCGCCCTCTCGATCTCCGCCCGCTTGGCCATCTCCTCCTTGAGGACCTTGAACCTCTCGCGCTGCTTCTGGCCCCGATAGAGCTTCTGGGCTATTATGGTCGCTCGCTTCAGGCTCCGGAACTTCTTTCTCTCGCGGTAGCCCCGGTAGACGGCCTGCAGGAGGACCGTGCTCCGGGAGATGTTGAGGAAGCGACGCCGTGCGAGGAAGCCTCTGGTGTACCTGGCCAACCAGACGAAACTAACGTTAGACACGCGTGCGCCGATGTCTGGCTAATGTCTTCCCCATATTTTCTGTTCAATTTATTTTGTTCCCCGTGAACCTTCTGTCATCCTCTGTCTCCTCTGTCTCCTCTGTCTCCTCCGGCTAGAGAGATTGTAAAAAGGTCCGCTCTGCATTTGAGTTCCCAATCCGGAGTAACGTCCGCGTACACGTTGCTTCCCTCCCCGTCCCCGACCCCTTTTCACCTCTTTAAGCATTGCCATGGTTTTTTTTTATTAGCCTCGAGTTTATTGCCTTACGGATAGTTACATACGACGGCGATTCCTTACTCTTATTACCAATACGACAATAAACGTCTGATGGGACAATAACTCATACGTACGTACAATTATACGTGCGAGCAACGGTGATTGGCGGCGTTCATCTATTGAGCAACGACGGAACGCGAGCCGGTTGCTTTACGCGATTTCTAATAGCTCCTCGGGCACTTTTCGTTTCTAATTTACAGCCAATGACCGGTGCCGAGACGGTTCACTCACTTGCGCGGATACACGTACGTAGTCCCGAGCGCGTGTCACCGAAACGTGTACCTCGCTGTACGCGCTTCCCTGAAATAAACCACGACGGGGGGAGGGGGGGTATCGGTCCTCTGTAGTAAAACACTTTTGGTCAGAGCGTGACGAGGGCGTCGAGGAGGAGACAAAACGACCAGTAGAAGTAAAAGAGCTTAACCTCTGGACGGTAATGGCGGCGCGCTCGAGTATCAAGGCTCTGTTGTACTCGAGAGTCCTCTCGAGGGACTCGCGCAAGAAGACCCTGGACAGGCCGAGCTGATACTGCATTTGCGCGTCCATGGGCGCGGCCTTCTCCAGGATAATGCGACAGAGCTCCTTGTTGGGCGCACCTCGAGGCAAGTTAGTCGGGACGAGGTAGCGGTACCGGTCGACAAAGTGTCCGAAGGGCAGCCGCACCGGGTACCCGGTCTTCCTGATGCGTATCGTCTCGAGCATCCCCGTGTAGCGCAGCTGCTCGAGGACGCAGGGCATGTCGAACTTCATCGGGGCCTTCTCCGAGTTCGGCTTAATGCACCTCACGAACCACGGATTGCACCTATTTATAGCGTATTGTGAATAGGCGAATGTGAATAGGCGAATGTGAATGTGAAAAGGTGAGCTACGAAGCTCGTGCGTTCTAGCTAGAATTTATATTATTTACTGGGACATGGATTCGAGGAGCTGCTGCAAGCTGTCGTGGAAGCGAGCCGAGACCGTGGGCGTCCTCGGCTTCATCGTCACGAATCTCCCGTTGGGCTTGTTGATGGTTTTGTTTGCCTCGTGGGCGTTCCTCACGTGCTGGAACATCTTGCTCACCATCTAATATCAAGGAGTATCAAGGTCGTTATTAGTTATCATTTTCCTAGAGCCGCCCGTCGACGGGCGGGACGGGCACCTTCGACTTTCTTGCATTTCTTACGTTAATTTTGCTGCTTATGAGGAGCTCGACGACGTCCGGCCTTAGGGTGTCGCGATTCTTATCCAAGAACCCATCGACGTTGTACCAAACTTGGCCGGCGTAGTGCCTGATGGCGAACTCGGCCGAGTTCATCCTGGGTCGGGAGTAGAGCTCGCTCAGGGCGTGATTGTAATGGCATTTTTCGAGGAAGGACAGGTCCGTCGCTTTGGGAAAGTTGCTCTCGTCGTCCAGGAGGTGGAGTATACCCACGGGCTTCTTCGCGATCAGGTGAATTATCGGCAGATTATCCTGCGAACGCGATAACAATGGAGGATCGATGACTTATTTGTACGTCAAATCGTTCACGGGGAAGCTTGTGCATGACTCCACGCCTCTTTGCACGCGCTCGTAAAACTAATTGCCCATCAAAACAACCTAAGCTATTAATACACTTCTTTCTCATTTACTCATGTCGGCCGATTGAAGATAAAATATTTATGAAGAATCTTTTGTTTGCGTTTGGTTAGACGCGGATGTCGGGATCGACGCAAAAAAAAAAAAAAAAAAAAAAAAATAAAAATAAATAAATAAAAGAATAAAAAAACGACGTTAAAAAGGCTCACGGTATAATTAATGGTCGTCCAGTCGATCTTCTCCTTGGCGTACTCCTGCTGCTCAAGCTTGAAGATGTGCTTGTTGAAGTAAAAGTGTAGATTCTCGTTGGCGTAGTTGATGCAGAGCTGCTCGAAGCTGTTCTCGGCAAAGTTCTCGAAGCCAAATATGTCGAGGATGGATATGGCGGCGGTCTGCTTGGTGCCCTTGTAGACGATGTGGTTGACCCGTGCGACCAGCCAGGAGAAGAGGGAGCTGTAGAGGGCCTTGGCGAAGGCGTCCCGCGCATCCAGGGCCTGATCGATATTGAGAGCGGTGAGCACCCGCTCGTTTCGCGCCTCCTAAGTCCGGGCAAACAATGTGTACGTTAGCATCGATCGTGCACGAAGCGAGCCACGCACGGGTAATGCGTCAACCCGTTATGTCCGAGCGCTATGTCCGTTGGAGCAAGCCTTTGTCTAGCCATCTTTGAGCAAACAGCTGAGACGACGGAGGTAAAAAAACTCTCAATGACGATAAAGAAGTGGAATTCCGGTTCAGCTGCGTGTACTGCCCACCCCGATAATCCCAATAACGCCAATAACAATTGGATTGCGAATAACTCACCGTTGTCTTGGTGGTGAGCGCTCGTATTATTCCATCCGAGTTTATCTGCAGGAGATGGGCTGCCCATTTAATTTCAGCGTCGGAGCCGACCTCCACGCCCTCCTGTCCGTGTCTCATTTGTTTACGATGAAAGTAAACGTTGCCAAGGTGCAGGACGCTGCTCAGGATCTTGAATATCGTGTCCTGCTCCTCGGAGGTGAAGCCCAAGACTTGCATGGCCGATAGCAGGGCCTTGAAGTCCTGCGTATCGTTCTTACCGTAAATGTCGCAGTTTCCTCCCTGGAAGACAATCGTCGTTCGTTACCTTGTGTATTGCGCGCTCTGACCAGGTACTGCGTTCGATCGTAAATCTCGCGGGGGCAACCGAACCGTGTATTACGAAAATCGCCCAGGTATCGTTTACCTAGTTAGTGGCTAACCTCCCCGCGCCTGAACAACCCCGTAGTGATTATGTTCGGCTCACCTGGTTCAGGTAAAAGTATTTGTCGGGAGTGAGGAGGCCGTACTTGTCCCGGAGCTGCTGGTCCAGTCCGGCCAGGAGTTCGTAAAAAACGTGATAATTGCGCTCCTCCGTCGCCTGGGTGACGATCCTGCTCTTCTCCAAAAGGTATTGAGTCACTCTGCCACCGACGATTACCCCGCTGCAAGGACAACAATAAATATAAAGTCAAACGGTAATATAGAGACGTTTACAAAAAATTCATTTGCATCCGACGCGCGGCTCAAACATCTCTTTGGCCCGCACCAATAACAGGTTGGCTCTTCATAGTAAATGTATTTCCAAGCCTCTACTTGTTCTGCATCCTTATTTATCTCTCTCACACACTCTCTCTCTCTCTCTCTCTCTCTCTCTCTCTCTCTCTCTCTCTATCCACACACACTCTCTGTCCTCAACTACTCCAATAACCTATCGACCAAGACGATCAATAGAGCCTCTTTAAAGAAAACGGACCCGAGCCCATTGTTTTGATAAATTATTAGAAAGAACGTATCGTCGCGCGGTCGCCTGAAAATATTGAAGTGCGTGGAACAACGGCGGTAAAATGCTGGAAAGGCGATGTAATGGAGATTATTTGTAGGCAGGGAGCGAGGAGAGTAGTTTTGAATAGGAATATTTGGAATGTCCGTGCCGTGAGTCGGCCGACTGGAAAGTCCCCCCCCCCCCACCATCACCAACCCACCCCGCCCAGCCAATACGAGATTACGGATTACTCAACAGATAAGAGCAGCTTCGTCGGTCAATAAAATGAATAATAAAAATAATAGATAATAATAAGGGTTATTGGGGTTATTCGGGTTATTTGGGTTATCGGGGAACTCACTCGCGGAAGAAGACCTCGAGGAATTTGCCGAAGCGGCTGCTGTTGTCGTTCCTCGGTGTCTTGGCGTTGCCGAAGCTCTCCAATAGGGGGGCCGCCTCGAGGATCTGCTCGGTGACGAGGTTGCTCGGTGCCCGGTTGACCGCCGCCAGGTACTGCATCACCAACTTGGTCGACTCGGTCTTGCCGGAGCCCGACTCGCCGGATATCACCACCACCTGATTAGCGCTGGCATTGTTGGCCGCGCTCACCTGGCTGTAGGCCGAGGAACCCACCGCGAACAAGTGCCTGCGAACGGAGCGTGCGATCACTGCGCTGCTAACGTCGACGGTCTTATCGTGACATTAGACTAAATTAGGAAGCCAGATAAACAAATAACAAAGAGTCGCCGTAGCGAAATGTTTATTCGCTTGCCTCGCAGGCCTTCGTTTCCCTACCTTGCCTCACCTTACCTCACCAATACCTTACCGTACCTCACCAATACCTCACCGTACCTCACCGTACCTTATCGTACCTTACCGTACCTTACCGTACCTTACCGTACCTTACCGTACCCTAACGTATTAGCCACGCGGGCCAATAAAGCTTTTGCCATAAAAAGCCGGCGTAGAGACGAGGTAATGCGAAAATGAAAGTTAGTAAAAGCATGAGGAATAGCATTTTCACTTACGGTGCTAAGGTCCCGAGTATCCTTCCTTCGTAAAGCTTCACTTGGTCTAGCCCGTAAATGTCAAACATTTTGTATGGATTGACGGCGACTAGGATACTCCCCGTGTACGTCTGCGCAATGCAAAGTCACCAAACGGATTAAATAATGCGACATTGGCTTACCGGGTCATTTAAGACTTTGGATCTTGATTGTACTTACGTAAATAAGTTCCTTATCATAGCGTATCTTGAGATTCCAGAGCAGAGAGGCTTCGTTCAAGTCACTGCCAATGAAAAAGAGCGAAATAAATAAAGAAATGAGGAAATAAAGAAAGAAAGGGAGAAGGAAGGAAGGAAAGAAAGTAAAGGAGGGAGGGCTCGTTAAAATATCATCGTATAACAATGTGAAGAGTTACGGCGGTTAATTAGGTTAAATAGGAGGACGCTTACTTAAGTTGAATCATGTCTTCGACGCCATTCTGACCCAAGTCTTGCCTAGGCTTGACCCCAGTGAGATTCGTAAGCGTAAATATCTGTGGCTGGAAAAACAACGTTAAAAACTTATCAATTACAAGGAATTAATGGCCGGTCCTCTTTTTCTCTCTCTCCCCCACCCCTATCCCTCCTCCGGCCCTTTCTTCTCTACATACGCACGTTATTCAAGTGCGCCTTTTAATAGTAATATTTATGGGCCATAAAACTATTTGATACGCGAGTGAAAATATTATTATGGCCTATGGGTATTAAGCATTAGCATTAAGTAAAGATCATTATTCGTGGGATCAAGCAGTTAATCTCTCCCGGTTACGGCCCCCCTCCCTTTTTCTTTTCATTTTTCCTCTTTCAAGACGAAAGAGTGAAATTATATTTTCTGCTGCACGGAGATTATAAATCCGCGTGCATCGATTAGCATATCTCTCTCTCTCTCTCTCTCTATCCTCTTCCTCCTCGAGAGAGAGAGAGAGATGGGGGTGGAGGGGGTGGAGGGGGCAGACAGTCACTCTTAATTATAATACGGGAAAATACAGATGCAAATATAGCCGCGCGCGTCACTCGTTGAGTTGCGTACGATTCGTATAATTAAAAAGACCTGGTTAAGAGAGAAATAAAAAACAGAGAGTCGGAGGAGGGAGAGGAATCGCGGATGGAGGAACGAAATAATTCAGGGAGTCGGTGATGCGAAAACCCGTTTACGTATCATCGCATATACACAAGGAGTCAATTAATCGAAATTCATAGACTACGGATATGCTCTTGGAGCGAGCAGCGGGGACAGGACAATCCTGGGGTGTCGTTGAAGGGCTCGCTTTTAGTATCCGGGGTATAATAGAGCCCCTATTGGGATCCCCTCTATGGGCCTGGACGAATGCTCAGCGGTGGGTCCGCACTTGCCGAGCTCAACCTGTTCAGGGGCCCCGACGGCCTCACCGAGTCGCGCAACTCACCCTGAGTCTCCTTTTGCCACAGCAACGAAAGATCATGTCCATTCAGGGTAACGCGGGGTGAGATGCGTTGGTCTCCACATTGGCAGACATTCTTCGCAGCCCTCTTTGTTGTTGTTGTTGTTGTTGTCGTTGTCGTTGTCGTTGTCGTTGTCGTTGTATACCGGGGCTAGGTTATATGACGCGCGACACTTTCACGGAAACGTGGCCGAATAATTCAGATCCTCCGATCGTCGCGACTTTCTAGGCGCGTATGAGCACCGATTTTCCGTGTATACCGGTGTGCTCTCTCTCTCTCTCTCTCTCTCACACGCACGCACGCAAGCACGCACACACGCGCATTGTAACGCCGTCGGTAAGCCGGAGCAAAATTTTCGATGAGGGGAGCGCGCGCGCGCGCGCGCGCCATTCCGCTGTAATTGTTTACAGTTATTTCCCCGTTTGGAGGTATGTGTAATCGCTTGAGAATTGGAAAATGACTGAGAGCCTAATCACGTGACTCGTTCCAGTCGCGCCGCACCTCCTAATGCGCCCGTATTTTCCATTTCCTTCTCATTCCCTTCCCTCCTTCTTTATAAAGTCCTACTCTGCCAATATTACTTTGGACGCTTTGACCAAAGCCGGCTTCGACCGCGGGTGAGGCTCCCCCTCCTGCCCCCTCCTCGCGGGCCTCTCCCTCATTTAAATCATTTTTCACAAATTGCGAGTACACGTATTAATGGAAATGTGCTTGGAAAAAATGCCGCTTACGTGCAGACACGTTTTTCATAGAGCGCACTTACGACTGAACGCGTAATGGTACAATTTCATATTAATAATGAATTTTAATTACTTAAATTAATAAAGGGCTTTTTGCTCGTAAGCTATAAATAAATATTTTACTGCTTATAGGAGGAGCAATAATTAAAACGGTTAATTTTGAATCAACTGTTTTATGAACTCGTCTGTGAATACAAGATAATGTAATTTAACATGAATGAAATACCGATGTAATTCCAGACTACAATTTACGTTTCGTTGTTTACCAATTCCGTACAAATCTTCGCTCATATGCGTAAAATTTATAATTTATCCCCAAATACGTAATTGACGAGCACTGGAAAATGAAAAATTGTGCCAGAGCATTATGATTTTTATGAGGAGTATAAATTTAACAATTTTGTTAAATACAGATTTTGTAGATTAGCGGATAGACTGTGCGCGTATGTAACGTGAAAAAGTTTAGAGTACGCGGGACTATAAATGTAGGATGAAGAAAGTACAGAGTCAAGAGGACGGACGTAATGACAATTAAGGAATTTTTACGTAACGCGCATGTCTTTTAAACGTAAGCCGCTTACGTATGACGTGAGGTAAAGACGCCTCGGCTTCGGTTATAAAACAATAAATGCTACAATAGTATTATTTTACGTGTCTCCCTCCGGAATTAATTGCATCTCGTAAGTCGGCCGAAACGAGTGCACAAACACGCGCGCAAGCAAGCAAGTAGATCTGCTGCTTTGCTTGCTTGCGCGCGTGTTTGTGTGTCTGTGTGAGAGAGAGAGAGAGAGAGAGAGAGAGAGGCAAGCGCGAGTTAAAAGTAACGATATTTTCATTTGATTGTCGAATTTAAACTTCAGGGGCGGAGGGGGAGAGGGGGATGCTGAGTCAGTCGGTTTATTTCTTTTCATTTTAAGCAACGACGTCGTTGGAAAAAAGAAATAAAAAGTAAGGAAAGAACCCGCGCAAGGCATTAGGTGAATAATAATAATAATAATAATAATAATAATAAGAAGAAGAAGAAGAAGAAGAAGAAGAAAAAGAAGAAGAAGAAGAACGTTTGACTTTCGCTGGTGTTTAATGTGAAAATTATGAGAGAGTAAATGTATAGAATGAGCATTACCTTTCCAGCAATAAGAGCCTGGACCGAGAGGACGTTGGCCGCCCTGTGGTACTCGAGGACCTCTCCGGGCAGTACGTGTCCGACTCCCGGGTCGAACCAGACGAGTTCGCCCTGTAAATAAATGCAAAGCGTACAGATATTATCGATGGACAAATGCATGCCTGTGGCACGTGGCCAAATTGCCTACGGAGATCTCGCGGTGATATCGAAACCGTATCCATACCCCCCCCTCCCCCCGCCGAGCCCCCGTAACCCGTTCTCAGCTAATTCTTAGTACCCAGGAGGCTAAGCTCGTAATCCCAATAGCCCCCATGTAAATTCGCAGCTTTCGTACGCCGTTGGTTTTAATTACACCTGGAGGATCGCGAGCCGAGCTCCGAACTCGTCCCGACGTAAATGTCTTCGTTTACAAGGGCTCGCGCGACTCCCGGTCATTCGTTCTGCGATTCCGCGCGTATAAAGCTTAAAAGATAATCGAACGATGAGTTTCGCGGGGCGGGGCGAGGCGGGGAGTATTTATATTACTCGAGTGAACCTGCGAATAGCTGGAATTTGCAAATAATCTATCGGGGTCCGGGAACATTCGTCCGACGCGCGCTTTCAGTCCGAGGAGAAGAAGACGAAGAGGTAGAGGAGGAAGAGGAAGAGGTGGAGGAGGAGGTGGAGGAGAAGGAGGAGGAGGAGGAGGAAGTAGTAGTTGCAGAAAAACTGGTGTCGGGAGCTGACGAGGACAGAGGAATGCGTGCTCGCACCGTTCTTGGGTGTCTCGACTTGTACGGGTTCATCGAGTCCTCTTCTTCCGCTCGGGAGACCGGCCTCGACCCCGACATCTGGCTCATCCTCCGGTCGGTGCATAACAATCCGTAGATGGAGTATGGCGTCCGGGGGTAGTGACCCGACGAGAGGGAAACCCGCCGACTCGGAGGAGTCGCGACGTTATTGCCCGACCGGTCGATCCTCAGGGGAATGTACGACGCCTTCCTCGTCTTCCTCACGTACGACGGCAGACTCTTCGAGGAGCCCTTCTCCAGCATACTATCCTCCCTAATCGGGGCCTGACCGCCCTTCGCCGCGACTGTAACTCCTTCAGCCGCACCCGGGGCCTCTTTCCCCTCGTTGTTCCGACGGCGGACGAGGCGACCCCGACCGTAGGCTGCCGGACCGGGTAAGGTATTGCACGTCGGGCCCTCAGGGCTCGTCGGGGCCTCTCCTCTCGGCCTGCCGGGTCGACCGAGGGACCGCACGGCCCGGGCCTCCTCGGCGTTGTCGATTATCCTCCGCCGGGACATGGTGCGCTGCGGCAGGTTCGGCAGCGAGGACCCGCTGCACCTCCTACTGTCGAGCATCCCGTAGTTCGGAGGCTCGATCGCAGGGTCGCGAATGCTCCGGTAGGTCCTCCTGGCATTCGACTCGACTTCCGCAGGGCTAACGGACCCCGGGAGATTGGGAACCGATATCTTGCGCCTCCTAATTCTCCCGGAGATCGGCGCCTCCTTTCTATTTCCTAAGTCCACGGACTTGGAGCTCGCCACCTGATACACCTGCCGTTCCTGCGTTTGGCTCGTCCTCGAGTTGCCGACTTTCGGCAACGTCGACGGTCTCGGCTGGCCGTCCGTCTCTTTGGCTCTCCACTTGGCGGAGGCTCGGCTCCTCGGGAGAGTCGGACCTGGTGCACGTTTCACGAAGCAGCCCGCGTGTCTGGGCTCGCCGCTAACCTGACCGTACGGCGAGCTCGTGGATTCGCGTCTCTCGGGACCGGGCTTTGGCTCCCCGTTGGCGCTCGAGGTCCTCCGGATGATCTCCTGTCGCGAGATCCGCGCTAACGGCACCAGGGTCATCGGACCCGCATCCCTGTCCTTGGCGCTCGACCTTCGACAAACGGAAGGCAGAGTTCTCGACCTCGGTGTCTCGGGCTTCGTCTCCCCCTCCTCCTCCCGGGAGGCGTCCCGCTTCCTAGCGAGGGACGCCCTGCTCCATCGCTTCCTCAGGGAGTTGCCGAGCCGGGTAAGCGGGTCGCTTTGACCCTCCGGTTTCGAGTGGCTTCTCCGGACTGTCCCCTTCCGGGGTAGGGTGGCCCCCGCGTGGAAGGACTCGGATTTAACTTGGCCTTTGGCTGGCTTGACGTCGTCCCGTCCCCACTGGCCGGTCGTAGTCTTCTCGGCGCGCGCGCTCGCCGTCCCCGTGCTCGTCCTCGACGTCCGGTCCGAGGAGCCGCGCGGCGGTACCCTCCGCGCTGCTCTCCCCGGACCTCCGGCATTACCTTCGAGGCCGGGGCTGACACTTTCCTGCCGCGGGTTCATTCCGCTGCCGTGGCGGCGTGGAACAGCGGGGCGGGGGTCGGTGGCCCGAAGGGGCCTTAACGCCCGTGGCGCGAGGATGGGAGGACGGGAGTCCCCCGGCGGCCTGTCTTTATCCTTTTTGCCCTCGCGTGAATTACCGAAACGAGTTTGCTGTATCTCATTCTAGTGGGACTCGGCCGATTTATCTCCCCTCCCGGCCTCCGACTCGGAGATTCTTTACGTGCTTTCGAGGCCATTAACTGAGGCCTCCCCGTTCTCCTCCCTCCCCCCAACCAGGACAGCCGCCCCTTCAACCAGGATGACTTTTTGGCTGCTCCTCTCCGCCCCGCCCCCTCTCCTTCTTATTTGCATGAAATCCCCGTGCGGCCGTAACTTCTTCTCACGATTTCATCCTTACTTATGATCGCGTGCTCGTGTTGGTGCGCGGCTGCATTAGGAGTCTCGGCAAAGTGTAGAAAATATATGTCTCCGTCGTAAACTGCACGCACTCGCTCGACGGCGCGAATATTATTATTTATCGCACGCGCATAATGCAATAATCTTTTGATTAATGATTCCCTCTCTCTCTCTCTCTCTCTCTCTCTCTCTCTCTCCCTCTCTTAAAATAAGGATTAGCTCTTTATTTAAGACGAGGAGAGCAGGCTTGAGTGGAATCAATATCTTCCACTCGAACGCTCTTTACATCTTCGTAACAATTATTTTGCAATAATAGTTACAAGATGTCAAGCCGTTGCTCGAGGCCGTAAAGAAACTTCCTCTAGCTCCGACTAATACCAATACAGCCAGCTAATATTCAGTAATAATAGCACTGGCTACTCTAGCATTGCATCGCATGGTAATTGCACAATGTAGCACCAGCATCAGCACCAGCACCAGCACCAGCACCAGCACCAGCACCAGCACCAGCACCAGCACTAGTACCAGCAGCAGTACCAGTACCAGCAGCAGTAGCTCTGATATAAGTGACACTCTTATACTTTTCCGACTTACTAAGCAGTCCACGACGCGTATTATTTGCCACCCACACACAAACGCTATATTACAGTGGCGAGCGAGCGTTGAGCGTTGGTTGGCCAACTGGACCAACGGGTACGGCGATTCTCCTCTTCTTCGGAGAAATACGAGCTGGTGCTACGGTTCTTTCCTCACGAAAATCCCGACTCCCCTGCTTGACGATCCTTTTCTCTATTGTTCGCACGCGCCTCTGCGCCGTAGTACTACACCCACTGGGCGTACTAACTCGTTAAGAGGACCTTAAGGACAGGGAGGATGGGGGGGAGGGAGGTGCGGTAGTAAGCCGTTCAGGTTTAGGCCGAGGATGCGAGTCCAGCGATGCGACCGCGCGGCTCGCATACGATTAGACGGACTGTCGAGGTTCTCGGTCCGCTGCAGCGAGACCGCCAGGTTGCTTTCGCGTGGGCGTCACGATGACGAGAAGCTCGCGGCTTCTCTCGACACCGAGGTGTCGGTGAAAGGGCGACGGGGGCGAGATCGGCGCTCCCTGGCGAACCGGACATACATCTGTCCGCTCCCGTGAACGCTTCTCAAGGCGGGGGAGGGCCGCTTACGTCCATCCTCGACGATATGCGCCGTGTGCAATGTCCGGAGCCGAGCCGGACTAATGAGCCGGCGAACCTTTAATAGCCTCTCCCGGAGCTCCGTGGAGTGCCGATCGCTGATCAAACACTCGGATTAATTAGTTGATTTAACGAGCACTCTTTCCCCGTGCTGCGCTGGGAGATCCCGCGACTAGATTAATCATTTCCATGCAGAGTGTAGAGCGGAGCCGAGCCGAGCCGAGCCGAGCCGAGCCAAGCCGAGCCAAGCCGAGCCAAGCCGAACCGTAATTTCGATAGAAATTCTCTAATGCAGTCTCTGCCGGTCTTCTAATGCTTACTCAACGGAACCCGATGAGTCCCAGCGAAAGTCACCGTCGCCCTTAAACCAGCTGCACCTATTGAAATTGCATTTTCTCCTCGTACCTCCTCGTGCACTTTATGCTCTGAATAGTTTATTTGATTAACTTTTTACCAGCAAGCAGGAGTTAATAACTTGAGGCGGGTGGCAAGGAGAGGCGGCGCTCCTTCGATAATTCGGCGCTCGGTCCTTCGAAAATCTCGGCTATCCTCGTACGATCTATGGGGGGGGGGAGCACGAGGTGACGGGGGGAGGGGATCAAGGCTCCGCGGATAAGGCCGATCGATGAGCTACCGCGGGAAAAGGCCAATAAGCCGCCCTTCTCTTTATACGGCGAGGGCCGTATGGATCATAGAGCGCAGACGGGGAACAAGGATTAACTAGGATGACCTCGGTTATTCGCACGTTTGAAGTAAGTCGGGCCGGTGATTACGAACCGAGCGCTAGGATGCGCGATGCGCTACTGGCTTCCTCGGCTCGCAACAATTGCCCCCGTCGAAGCGCACGCACGGAGCCGGTGGGCTTAGCCAGTGGCGTAAGAAGCGCGGTTTCCTTTCGTAATTATCGCCCGGGAGGCTAATTGCCCGTCGCGGCTCTGCGTCACCGGGTCCGAGTGTCCGATATTCCCGGGCGACTCGTGGCCTCGCCCAATAACCCCAAAGCTTCCCCGGCCGTCTTCCCAGGCTAAGGCTACGGGACGGGAGCGCTGTCGACGGTGGCTGGATGGACGGATGGGCGGATGGGGATAGGGGAGGGAGGGATGGCGGGAATAGCGGGAATCGAAGCGGAAGCCAAGGAAGTAGAGCTGCCCTCGTAGCGGCTAGAGACGTCCGAGAGGTCTGCTACGGGAGGCTTTCGGGTGGAACCGAGCGTGCCCCTTATATAAATCGCGTGCTAAATACGGCCACGGGATCTGGATCACTCGGCGATCCACGGGGCTCCTGACACGTAAGCTCCCCGCGGCCGGATTCGCCGACGCACCCACCCATTGTCCGCTGCTTACGAGCACAGCGTCGGCGGAACAGTCGAGCTGCGTCCGCGGAACCGGAAGCCACGATCACCGGACCCGCTTCTGACCCTGATCTCGCACCCCGGGCCTCCCGGGGACTCTATCCTCTATCCTCCTAGACAGCACGGAGTAAGGGCGAGGGCCGACGTAAGTAACGCGTCTTAATTTATAATCCGTATTGTCTGCCGAGGTCGTTCGGGCCGAGCAAGCCAACGAATAAAATTATATCGATCGGCTATAAATAAACGTCGGTCTTGTTTACGTTCGCCTCTTATTCTATTAACCACTAACGAGCCCTCGACCGTTCCGCCATTTTTCTCTCTCCCTCGGCGTAGACCCTCAGTCCACATTGGCCCGACTAATTGGCTTTCTTCCTTCACGTAGAATAACGTTATTCAATATCCTCGAGGACACTCGCTCGGATCATCATCCCAGAGACTGCTAAATAATACCTGTTGCCACTACTCGCCGCATAAAGGTACAAACGAGCCAGCCAACGCTATGCGCGTCAATTCCCTCTTTATTAAATAAATAAATAAATAAATACACATGCACAGTATTTATATTGGCCGACGCTCGGAGATTTTGCGCCTCGTGATGCCGCTTGAAAAGAACCCTTGTCCTCTAAAAATCATCGAGGATCGTTGTTATTTCGCGGGACGGGATGGGTGGGGGGGGGGGCCGCTCTCGGTTGCCGAACGGTACTACCTACAAAAGTATTCTATATACAAAGGCCATTTTGAAAATTTCTCCTGCGGCGCGTAGGTGCCTACGCAAACGGGGGAAAAGCAAGACCGTTCGCGCTTTTCCGCGATACTGCGAACCGTGGAGGGGCTCGGGGTCGGGATGGACGGGTGGGGAGGACATAGGGAGTACGTTATTCCCCCTCCCCTCTCTATCTCTATATCTATCTCTCTATCTGTCTATCTATCTATCTATATGTCTATCTTTCTTTGCGCTCTCTGCGCTCTCTGCGCTCTCTGCGCTCTCTGCGCTCTCGGCTCTCTCGCCCCTCCATAGGCGAGTACGCGCGCGTACGATCGAAAAAGTCAAGAAGGAAACGATCCGTTTACGTAGATTGCAGTAAATGGACAGACCGAGAACGAGCCGCTTGTCCGCTTATTCAACTCATTGATTTTCTATCGGGTTTCAACTGGTGCGCAAGTGCTTCGTAAACAATATTCAAAATCACTCTGGCGCAACGATCCTCGGTACACAACATTATCTCCATGCATTTTATGTGCTTACGACAAATCACTTAGTTACATTACGCAGATATAAATTATTTGACACTTATTTCTTCTACGTTAGCTAATGAAATCCTAGAGCGGCTCCTTTGTTATAATAAGGATCGAATGATTTCGTATGGATCGTAAACTCGTCATCTTAATCGCAACCTTCTTTCCAGCCTCTTATCATTATTATTATTATAATTATTATTCATCTTTAAATCTCATGTGAAAAGATTTTCCATCGATATTAACGGGGATAGGCGTAGTAAACGTACCCAAGTATCACGTAGACCGTGGCGTCCTCGTTAAATAATATACGCTACCGATAGTACGAAAAAACAAATAAAACTAAAAAACCT
Source organism: Ceratosolen fusciceps (assembly GCA_018883505.1). Classification (NCBI taxonomy): domain Eukaryota; kingdom Metazoa; phylum Arthropoda; class Insecta; order Hymenoptera; family Agaonidae; genus Ceratosolen; species Ceratosolen fusciceps. Next base: position 7,098,266 of record RCIC01000008.1, read on the forward strand.
AAATCGAATATTTGTTACTACACAGAATTAATAAGAAAAATAAATTTTGTTGATTAATTGGCAATTGTTAGCTGGAATTTGATTAGTTGCCGCGATAGTTTCACACAATTACTGCTTTCAAAATAATTAATCGTCGTTGTTGTTGTTGTTGTTGTTGTTTTTATTTGTTTCTCTTTTAATTGTTTTTACCTGCATTACGAGAGGAATAATGCGTTTTAAATTTCGTAGGAACATTTCAATTAAGATTTTCAGATGATGTTGTACATGCATTTTTACTACGTTTCACTTTCATTGGAGACTCGAGGCTCCGTCTCCATACGGACTTGGCAAATATTAAGTAACGCGATTACGTTAAATAGTTAGCGAGTGTAATGTAGAACAACCGCCATTAAAGATAACGATAATTCAGCTCTCAAATTAATACGAAGTACAATATTATTCTGGATAAACAGCTTTTGCGAAAAACTTTGCGCGGCCCGTAATCGAGAGTCGTATTTACGATGGCCTTCCTTTCATTTCCTCATTTTCGACGAGCAATTTATTTATTTATTTAAAGTTCGGTTAATAAAAGAAAAGAAAAGAAGTGAAAAGGAAAAAAAGAAGAAGCGCATTCGATTGGAATAAGGTTCGATGTCCAAGGGAAGGTAAAATTGTATAATGAGAGTAAATGTCCTTTGTGCCCGGGAACTTAATGGCTTTGAGAAAATCATAATTATTAATTAATTCCTGTGCGAAAGTTTAATGAAAAGCTGTAGTCGAAGCAAAAGCCGCCGGGGGCACTTAATAAGTTATTAATGCAGCTTTACGGCTTCTAATGCCTCGGATTTATAAATGTAAAGCAAAGCACGGCCGACCGCGAGTTATTATATTTATAGCGAATTCACGGAGCCGAGGCGAGCGCTCGACGTATCATCATAAGCTCGCGTAAAGATGTTGGAAATTAAAAAAAAATAATAATAAAAAAAAAAAAATAATAAAAAAACAACAACAACAACAACAACAACAACAACAACGATAAGCAAACCAAGGAATTATTATTGGCAGTGGCGTGTAAAATATTAACGGCTAGAGGGGAGTAAGCTACGTTGTCGAGAGGAAAAAGTCGGTAGTTCGGACGTTTTATTGCACTGGAGGAAAGCTTGGCAAATAACCGCGGGCGTTCATTCCGATGATAAATAGTAAAAGGTCTCGCGTAGAAAATGCTTGATTTACAGCTAATTTCTATGCTGGGAATGAGAAATTTGATTTTTTTCTTTCTTTTTTTTTTTAATCGAAGTTTCGTCGGATCGATAGGATTTGGCACGACTCGCCCAACGCGTTTCTCATTCTCGATAATCCGCCTCGAGCGCGTGGCCGACTTGCAAAAATTCCGCGCCCCTCCCTCCCACCCGACCATCCGCCCTACTATTATTAATCACGAGGCTTCTCGTAGATAAGGCCGGCGACGCGGGAATCTCAATCCCGACCGAGATTTCGGCTAACATGGCCCGAGACGAACCGACGATCCTCGTTTCCCGCTCACCTCCTTCCTCCTCCCCTCGCCATGGCATAACATCCACACTTTTTAACTAACCGTAAATACGTCTCTTCTTGGATCGAGGTAATTAAATTTTCTGCCCCGACAGATCGGGCAATTAGCGTCTTTCGCCCCCCCCCGCACCCCGCCCCGCAACCATTAACGTCCCCAGGCTGTATAATCTAAACCGCGGGAGCGACGTCTCTGTCTTGGAGTCGCGCGAACCGACCGATAACTGCAGTTATCTGCCTTATCGCGGGCCCAAAAGGGAGAGGAGGCTGCGTTCGCCGAGAATTCCCGCCCCACGCAGGCGCTCCCAAGCGCTCCCAGGCGTTCGGCACTCTGCACTCGGCACCCCCACCATCACCATTGGGAGCAACAGCAGCTCCTCGACGACTCGCCGCCAGTGGATTCCTCGGGCATTTTCGCGCCGACTTTCCTCGCACCGACCTTTCCCCCGGAATTTCCTTACAAAGTCCTCCCTCCCTTCCCACTCGCGACTCCTTGCCGAAGAGCTGCCAAAGGAATTCATCGAGACTCGGTGATATTCAGCTCGCACTCCTCAGAAATATAGTCAGTCGATAGGGCCACCAACCGATTCGATAAGCTGGCAAAACCGAAGGCTCCCGTCCCCGATATCCGATAATTATTTATTATTAATCAACTATTTGTTTACTTACAATACGGCGGACCGTATTCGACCGTATTCGACCGTATTCGTAGCTTTTGCCTTTACCAATAACACCAATAACCCCAATAATCCATTTGGATTCATAAAAAAAAAAAAAAAAAAAAAAAAAAAAAAAAAAAAAAAAAAAAAAAAAAAAAAAAAAAAAAAAAAAAAAAAAAAAAAAAAAAAAAAAAAAAAAAAAAAAAAAAAAAAAAAAAGCAACAACTACTTTCTTCAGAGGATCACTAAACACTGAACACTGCATAATGATTTCATTATACTTCATGTATTAATTCATAGGTCTAACGGATATTATTGAATACGGTATTTTTTTCTTACATTATCCACTACGTATTTCATCCTCCGAGTATTTAGTCGCCGTTTTCTTTAAAAAAATTTAAATAAAAACTGTTATACAAGGCCTGAGAAAGTAATTACACACATATTATTTGTCATTGGGGCTCCGCGAAACGGTAAATGTATCAAATGCTTTTAAAACGTTCTTACATTACGACGAAGTCTATTGCACTCGTCGAATACCAATGCGAATGTATCACACGGCCAATACATTTATACAATCTAATAGATTATTTAGTCCAATTTGGATAATTTTTATTAAATTGTTTAAAAATAATATAATGGCATTGGCGATAATGTGCTTACGTTGCACGTACACAATGCAGTGAGCACTGAATATTTATTAATTATCGATAATTTAAGATACATGTTATCCATACTGTTCGAACGTCATATCCTATTTTAAAAGACACGTTATCATTAATAATGAAGAAAGTTCTTGAGCAAGTATTTGAAAAATCCGCTTATTATGATTCACCGAAACGGGTTTAGAGTTCTGAAAAAGAAAAAGAACTCGAACGCGTTAAAATTCCAATGTATAGGAAAGATATAAATAAATGCAGCGTGAAAAAAAAGTAAATAAATAACTAAAATATTTCACTATATGAGAAACGGATATGCATATTCACAGCGAAAAAACCTTCTCAGCTTACAGAAAAATACGTGCAATATTCTGCTATTTATTGATCACTTATTTATTTATATTTATTTACTTATTTATTGATTTTCTCTTACTATTTTATTTCATTCTATTATTATTATTATTATTATTATTACGTTTTATTAAGTTATATTCTCTTTATTGTTGTAGCAAGAGAAATGAAACAGAATTAGATTAAAAGTGAAATTAAACACGTTCGTTTTTTCTGAATCTTAGACATCAGAGCAGAAATTGAATAAGAAAACGGCAGCAAATGAAAAAAAAAAAAAAAAAAAAAAAAAAAAAAGAAAAGAAATAGAAAACAGGTGAACGTTAAGTATCCGTTATCGTAAAAATAGTCTTATCCTTTATGTAACGAAAATTTCTCATTTCTGTCGGGTAAAAAAGTGTTGAAAATACAATTTAATAAATACTCGGCGGGAATAATCTATAATTTCGCACAATAATGGCAAAATCTAATTAGCGTGGTAATGGGGAAGAAGTTAATTAGCTTGACCGCAGTCTAGAGTCCGCGAGACCTTTTCGTAATTGTTTAAAACTTTTGAGAATATGCGGATAGCTATTGTCGGCGGTCGGAGCATTTAGTAAAATATTTTCCGGGCAACGCGAGGTTATCGAATGGAGAGAGAGAGAGAGAGAGAGAGAGAGAGTGAGAGAAGAAGAGGAAGAGGAATAAAAAAGAAATCGGCATCCGTCGGCCAAACGGTCGAATGGCACGAAATCTAAAAGCTTCCCCCGTCCAACTCTAATTCTTGATTGACTCGGACGGAGGTTTAATGCCGTTAATAAAAATGGTCGCCGCGTATCCAGGAATAATTGATAAAAGCCAGCGTGGCTCAGGGCCGCGAGGCTATTCGAAAAATCCTCTCATTAAAGCCGCTATTTCTGCCGTCGAGTCACGGTGGCTTTTATTTTTCCTTCTGCGTGCGAGAGTGTCGGTCGACAGGGGCATCGACGAGGTGTGTTCGTGCGTGTGTGTGTGTGTGTGTGCGGGGAGGGGGCAGGTAGCGGAGTGGTGGAGGCAGCGGCGG